>LPNX011181971.1:64948-161433 GCA_001517045.1 Pseudotsuga menziesii | reverse complement strand
GCTAGTCCTTTTTCAAACTAGATGAGTCTTCCCAGAGCTAGTCCTTTTTCAAACTAGATGAGGCATCTACACATAGCTAGTCCTTTTTCAAACTAGATGAGCCTTCCTAGAGCTAGTCCTTTTTCAAACTAGATGAGGCATCATAGAGCTGGTCCTTTTTCATAACAGATGTGGCATCTACATAGAGCTAGTCCTTTTTCATACTAGATGTGTTTTCACAGAGCCAACCCTTTTTCATGCTATATGTGGCATCCTGACAATGGAAGGAACCAATCCTCTCACCATGCCACTGCTCTTACATCCAACCATGGAAGGAACCAATCCTCTCACCATGTCGGAATGGCACATCACTTATATCCGACCTGCTCATCTGAATGGCCAACACTCACATCTGACATGGAAGGAACTTAATCCTTTAGCCATGATAGAATGGTTCAGCCCTTACATCTAATCAAGTGGGAACACATCCCTCTGTCACATCAGAATGGCTACTCAGTCCTACACTGAGTGATCCTAGTAACTGACCTGGTGCCTCCATTCCTAGAATGGAAATTGCCCTTACATCTATCCTACTCGACAGAATGGCCAGCACTCATATCTGTCATGGAAGGGAGCAACCCTATCACCATGACAGAATGTCTCAGCCCTTATATCTGACCTACTTGTCAAAATGGCTATGGATCTCAGCATTCATATCTGACATGGAAGGAACCACTCCTCTCACCATGATAGAATGGCTCAGCCCTTACATCTGATCATGGAAGGAACCAATCCTCTCACCATGTCAGAATGGCTATGGGTCTTATCACTTTCTCTTGGAGGGAACCTCGATATGGAGAACACCAAGCTTCTCCATGAAATACTCAAACTTTACTCTGGCCATTTCTAGCATAGAATCACATCAGGGTTGATTACGTCCAAGGATAACCTACGAGCTTTTCCAGGACCAATTACACCCGAGGAAAACCTACAGGATCGTTTATGTCTGAGAAACCTACGAGATTCGCCAAGATTTATGCTCAGACAACCTATCTCACTAGCTATGCTAGAACTCCCTCTTTCAAGAGATCTCGATCTGTATCACAAGCTGGAGCTTCACTACACCTCTTTGCATCATACCAAAAATGCAAGTCAGATCAATCAAATCAAATAGTAGTTTTCAAAAGAAACATACTACCTCCCAAATCACAAGTGGCAACATCTTTTGCCTCGGCTGTACTCAGTGCCATGCAGGACTCCATCCTATCAAACCAAGAGATCACATCTGATCTCATACTGAAGTAGCACCTCGAAGTGCTCTTCCTATCAATGGCACTACCTGCCCAATACGAATCCACATAATCTTTTGATTCACCTCATACTTGAGCCCATAATCAACTGTACCCCTACAAGCTTTGCAACCATCAGGTGAACCTGTCTCAATGTGTTCACAGCAAAGCAAATATCTGGTCTCGTGTTCGTCAGGTACATCAATGACCCAATCATCTGATGATACATCGTAGCATCAACCAACTCTGATGAAGCATCACTCAATAGCTTCAGGTTCTATTCCATAGGTGTGGCCATAGCTTTGTAGTCCAAACCTCTTCAGGATCTCTACTGCATACTTCCCTTGTCCAAGGAATATTCCGTCCACACTTTGCCACACCTCCATGCCTAGAACAATAGTGCATCGACACATAACAGGAACATCACTGGTCTTCCACCTTCAACCTTGAATCAAAGGTTGGAATCCACTTTATTCTCAGTAAATCCTAGAGTCATCAGTAATCTTCCCATCCTGTCGTACCATGTCGAACCTTAGATATTCTATAGTCACTCCCTCTGAAGCAAAGCATCATACTCCCTCTGTCTTCTGTGCTCTATGCACTGAAAACATTCTGTACCGGAGTGACAAGTAGCTTCCTATGCTACTAATATTCTATGTGACCATCTAGTGTATAGACTTGCATCTTCAACCTTGTAGCAAAGGTTAAGATCTTCATCAATCTCATCATGTATGTGTTTCAACTCTTTACTGGCTGCAAATGTCTCTTCGTAGTCTAGGCCTTCCTTTCATGAGAAGCCTCATGCTACGAATCTTGCTTTGTATCCCACGATGCTTCCATCTACTGCATGATGGAACTATGAACTTCTCTTCAGGTCTTGATACTACGCCCTAACTTCATTCTTCTTGAACTGGTCTTCCCTTTCTTCTTGGTGGATGGAAGGTTTTGGATCAATGATGTCACTGCACTCGTCATATTATTCTTCATTTTGAAATGTCGTCACTTTCTCTTCGGAACAAGTATTCATTCTTCTTTGCTTGTAGGCGATTATGTATGTGGTATTTCCTACAAGTCAAATGCAATTGTATGGTTAGAAACATTTCATAAGGAATATTTATACTGGAAAACACTTAATCATAAATATATGATCATGCAACTACTTTAGCCAATACAACATTCATCCATATCTCATTGAAACTTTCTAGATTCCTTCCATCTCTACCAGGACAACATTGCGATTGTGCACTAATCTAATATGTCAGCAAAGAGGTTTCATTCCAGATAAGTAGCAATGGAGAGTTTGTATAGCACCATGAGCTACTTACCCATCACATGCATATTAGCAGTATACTGTCATTAATGCAAACATCCTATCATGCATAATACATCAACTGAACAAATGCATAACAAAACAATATCATGAAATGACAATTTGAATACTTATCTTTATTTGTTTCGTGGGTAGACTCCTTCTTGAGCCTTCAGCGTCATCGTCTTCTTCATTCATGATAGCATCGTTTCTTATCCAAATGCTAAGGAGGATAAGAGGTGCTTCAAGATTTGATTTCTTCATATTCCTTATCGCTTGAGGGATCTTCTTTGGATGATGAGAGCTTGATCTTCAATTTCTCCCATCTTCTCTTCTCTTCTTATGAGTCGAGCTTCTTCTTCATCTCGGATTTTGTTGAAAGTAATCACTTCCTTCTGGCACACATTCCTTGCATGAATGAATCCCATGATCCTGGGAGGCCATTCAAGGTGGCTATCACCACTTCTGCATTCTTCACTTCTTCTTTTACCACTTCAAGTTGTTCTTTGATTTGAGAGACTCTTATGACTGCATGGTCTCTGCATTCTGGATCTTCACATTCTTCAACTGGTTTCTTAAGGTCATCTTCTGATTTATGTTCTTCCCTTGAAATAGCTTGGCCAAGGAATCAAACATATTTGGTGTCTTTGGGGAGACACTTGTAGTACAATTTGATCCATGACTGAATCAACCATGATCTTCTTGGCCTTGACCAAGTTCTTCTTGTGAAAGGCTTCTAGCCTCATCTCCCTCTGAAACTGGAACCTCTCTACTCATGTAGGTGTCCAATTCATCTTATTCAGAGAGATCATATACTTCCATGCTTGGAATTTTTCAACTTCACCAAGCTTATCATCAAGCTAATGTGATAGATCACTTTGAAATGAGAACCTCAAATGAAAATAGCAAAGGATTAGATCTTACCGATTTGAGGTGTCCGTCTTGGTTCCGTAGTTGGCTGTTCTAGGGTTTGTCATAGAAACCATAATTTTAAAAACTTGGAATATTCAAGATCTGATTAGATAGATAGATAGATTTCTTCAAATGGAGCTGTCCAATGTACTCCTTTTCTGAAAACAGTGGAGGGAAGCTCCCGGAACAGGAAGCCCTAATTTTCCAATTTCTTCTACAGAAATGCCTTTTACTATTTCTATTATATCTCCGAAATTTCTGCTCCTCTGTGTCTGAAATTTTGCACTGAGGTAACCTCACATGTCCCTGATCTAACACCATATCTTTCATCAGAATTGGTTTCACCATTTCGGATTTTTGATCCTTTTCTCAAGGTGACCTGTTACAGGACTGTTCAGAATAGTGAAGTTGTACGGCATGCCACGTGTCACTGGTTGATCTTCTGAGTCTGATATTCTGACCACAGAAATTAAAGTCCATGCCCTTGCTGGAACATCTTCAGGAATTCCATTTGGACCTCTGTAGCCCAATATATTGCAATTCTCCTCAGGTGTCCTGTTTAGGGATGAATTCTAGGAGATGCCAGAACCCTAACTTGGAGGGATCATATCTCCCAGCATATAGCGAATCTGAGGCTGATGTTTGGAAACATTCTGAATCAGGATTGTAATTTCAGTCCCTGTAATTTTTAGTGCCTGAGCCTTTGCCAATCTCAGAATATAGTGAATGTACCAAAACTTAGCAGTTTTAGTATTTAGGGTTTTTCTAGCTCGGGGTCAAACTAGGGTTTGACTTTCCCGATGTTTCACCCAACCAAATTTCTTGATCTAGGTCTCTAAACTTAGGTTTTGATGAGGATAAAAATCCTATGCTGGTCTCACTCAAAAATTCCTCTTCTGTAGAAAGCCCTAATTTCCACACCGAAAACTGAAAATGCTCAGAATTAAATTCCACTTCGACAGAAAGATGCGCCCTTCAATGGAGAGTCAGCCTAGCATACTTTTGCTGAAAGATTGTGGAGAGAGACCCAAAAAGTAAGAATCCCTAGCTTCTGTAGCTGCACAATGTCTTCTTCTTAGGTTAGCTCTGATACCATGTTAGTTTTTCATGATATAAGCTAGCATTATGATCTTAGGATCTTTTCACTAAGAGAATAACAAGCACAGTAATAAAACATAAGCACATCACAAGAGACAAGAGACACAAAGAGATTTTCCTTGGGGAAACCATAAAGGATAAAACCCCACAACTTCCTTAGAGATAGAATCAGCACCAAAATAGTAAGAGATCTCCCAACAGCACTAATATTCTTCTTCTGTCTAGTCCCAGTATATTTCCTTCCTCACTAATGCGCCACACTTGAGTGAGTGAATGATGTGTGTGATAAATAGAGAGTTTCACTCTCTATTTATATTCTTTCATTCACTTGAAGTGCACTCAATCATTCCGGCCTAACTTAACAATTACTTACTATAGCCTACATCTCTATGAGTGTATAATAACCCTAGTGCCCCGAAACTGTGGGGACTTTAACAATGACTTGACATGACTTGTTTACATTATTGATCCTCCTGATCGGAACATCGGGGAAAGAAAACATGACTCAAATACATAATAGAAACATACCATAATAAACATCGGGTTACAATACATAAGATACATAGATGAATACATTCTGAAGTTACATATACATCAACACAATGAACCATGCATTTTCTATGATTGATTTGGGGTTGTTGAGCCAATTCTTGGGTCCCAAAATTGCTCAATCCCAACATGGAATAAAAGTACATCAGTCTAAGTATGCTTTATATTTGCTGAACAAGTTCAACATGAAATATTTCCAGCCAAGCAATACTCCCTTCCTTTCAGTATTTAAGCTTGAAGAAGTAGGTTCTTCCCCTATGGTAAATAATACACTGTATAGAAAGTTGATTGGGTGTTTGCTTTACCTTACACACACTCAACCTGATCTTTCATATGCAGTAAGTGTGGCCTCAAGATACATGGATCATCCTCATGAGATCCATTGGAGAGTAGCCAAAAGGATCCTTAACTTTGTTCAGGGAACAAGAACTCATGGGATCTTCCACAAAGCTAAATTTGATCTTAATTTGATTGGGTTTACTGACAGTGATTGGGTAGGTGACAACATAGATCGAAATTCAACATCAGGGTATGTTTTCATGCTTTCTAAAGGACCAATCAGCTGGTCAATCAAGAAATAGAGTGCCATAGCACTCTCATCTACAGAAGTAGAGTATAGAGGAGTTGTAAATGCAACAACTCAATGTTTATGGTTGCAGGGGATACTTGGTGAGTGTGGCTTCGAATCAGAGTTTTAAACTATTATCTATTGTGACAATCAAAGAACCATTTGAATATGCAATGATCTAGTTTAGAGATAGATAACCAAACACATTGAGATCGATATGCACTACATCAGACAACTTGTGCATGATGGCACCATTCACCTACTCTTATGTGCATCTTCAGAACAAGTAGCATACATCTTCACCAAAGTTTTTGGTGAGAAGAAATTCAACAATCTCAAATAACTACTTGGTATTTCTGATCATGCTGTGAAGCATGATTGATGACAACATTTCCAAGTTTTTTTTTACTATCCATGTTTAAGGGAGGATTTTCCCACTGGGTTTTTGCCCCTTTCCTTGGTTAAATGGACATGCAGTATGTAAAGGGTGACTAAGCCTTGTTGCTAGGCCCTATAGTTTTTTGATATTTAATCATCAAGTCAGGCTTAAGGGGGGGTGTTAGAATAATGAACCCATATTTAGCTACCTTAGACATTAATTAATCCATTTTTGTCTTATTTGCCTAGTTTCCTATATTCTACTCTATGCAAGTTGTCTTCCACATGTCCTAGAATTAAAACTTGCTAAAAATGAGTCATGGAGTGCTTGGGAAACCTCTTGGAAACCATATTTAGTATTTCTACTTTATTCTAGATACTCCCTAGCACATATCTGCTTTTTCTGCTAAGTTTCCCGCTTTATTGAGATTTATGGCAAAAGGGAAAGTAAGACTAGGTGTAGTTGAATTGTTTTTTGCCCTCATCATCCTCCATCCTTTTCTCCTAATAAAAGCATGTATGATTTGTATTTCCATCCCTTATTATCTTTCCTACTTTACTTTTCCAATTCGTGATCCTCTAAGTGAATTTGGAAACTGCTTTATGCACCTATGGGGGATTTGACTAGATTTAGTAAGCCTACTTTTTGACTATTTCGAATGGCATCCTTATGCATTCGAATATCTCATGTAATTATATATTGCAGCAACCTATTACTTCACAAGGTTGGCTATTGTACACTTATTCAATACAGATTAGTGTTATGCTCCAATTTCAGTCTCCTTTGTTTGTAATTTTGCATGGTTGATTAACAATTTTGTGAGTGCGATTGTTCTATCACTTCGGTTCAATTTCTACAATGATGATGTCATGAATGAAGAAGATGATGAAGCTGAAGTCTCAAGGATTCTACCCACAAAACAAATAAAGATAAGTATTTGAATTGTCTTTTCCTATATATCTAGTTTTTATATGACATTGTTTAGTTGTGAAATGTATTATGCATGATAGAATTTCTGCATTAATGAATAGTATACTACTAATATGCATGTTATGGGTAAGTATCCTATAGTGCTATACAACACTCCATTTATACTTATCTAGGATGAAACCTCTTTGGTGTCATATTGGGATTAGTGCACAATCTCAATAATGTTATGGTAGAGATGCAAGGCATCTGAAAGTTTCTGTGAATATGAGATATGGGTGAATGTTGTATTGGCTAAAATAGTTGCATGATTATATATTTATGCATAATAATTTTCCATTGTGAATATTCCTTATGAAATGTTTCTAACCATACAACTGGTGCATTTGACTTGTGGGAAAGATCACGTACAATCATCTATAAGAAAAAAAGGACGAGACTTGTTCCGAAGAACAAGTGACAATAGTTCAAGATTCACTTCAATAAGCATACATGAAGATGAACTTGAAGCTTCCATAGTGAAAGAAAAATATCCAGAAGAATATAAAGAGAAAGGTAGATTGACCACGAGATATAAAGACCACCTTGGGCACAAGAAATAATCCAAAATGAAGAATAATATGATGAGACTTTAAAAGGCCTCAGACACACTCTAGTTATGTGACACTGTTGAGCAACATCATTGATGCAGATCCTTCTAGCTATGAAGAAGTAACCAAGAAGAAAGGGAAGGAAATCACCAATTCAAGAAGAATGATGTCTAGGATGCGGTATCGAGACCTGAAGGGAAGTTCGTAGTGTCTTCCATATGGATATACAAGATCCAACATGCAGTAGATGGAAACATCGTGGGATACAAGCCACATTAGAGGAAATTTCAATTTAAAATGGGCATTCCAAAAATAATACAAATTCCATGTCATCATGTATTATTCAATCAAAATTCTTTAAACTTAAAAAAGGGAGCACCTCTTAAACAATTTTTTAATATAAATTTGGGGATAGGTATCATAAAAAAAACTACTTTTTTTGTTCGTATTTTCGACATATCTCCTTGTGTTTTCACTCAAATTTCGATCGGGAGAGCTCGTTGGATGCGGAATTAAATTTTGCATCCAACGAGTACCCACTTGACATACTTTTTATGGGTTCCTCTACCCCAAAAACAAGAAATACCTGGAAAAACGTGATGATGACATCATCATCACGTTTTTCCAGGTATTTCTTGTTTTTGGGGTAGCAGTGTCTGTAAAAAGTATGCCAAGTGGGTACTCGTTGAATGCAGAATTTAATTCTGCATCCAATGAGCTCTCTTGATCAAAATTTGAGTAAAAGAACAGGGAGATATGTCGAAAATACGAACAAAAAAGTAGTTTTTTTTTCTTCCTCCAAAATTAATAAATATTATTTTATTATTTTAACTATTATTTTATTAATTTTCCTTAGGAGGCTCATTTTGAGTTGAAATTTCCTCTAATGATATTCGTAGCATCAGGCTTCTCATGGAAAGAAGGCATAGACTACGAAGAGACATTTGCAGCCATTGTGAGTTGAGACACATGACACGCAGACTCGTGTGAAAATTAGAGAAGGACTTGTACGAGCTCAGAAGGAACCCATGGGATAACACATACATGAGGAGCTTGAAGATCACCTAGAGTGATGAAGATATTAACCTTTTCTACAAGATTTAAGATGAAATCCTATAAAGGATGAAGAACTCATAGATGGGTGTGAGAAGAACTTTTGAAAAGGTTCAAGATAGAGGATCTTGGTATCCAATGAAACTAGATGGATACATAGAATATTAGTACCAGAGGAAGCTACTTGTCACTCCATTACAAAATGTTTCAATACATAGAGTATGAAAGGGAGAGGGAGAATGATGCTCCACTTCAGAGGGAGTGATTGCAGAAGATCTTGAGGTTCGACATGGTACTACGAGCTAGAAAACTTACTAATGGATCTAGGATTTAGTGAGAGTAAAGTGGATTCCAAACTTTAATTCAAGGTTGAAGGTATAAGACCAATGATGCTCCTGTTATACATAGATGACCTGTTCCTAATAGGAAAAGAGGAACTCTTTAAACTTGCAAGAAGGAGACTTGCTATCAAGTTTGAGATGAAGGACTTGGGTATGATGCACTACTTTCTAGGCATGGAGGTGTGATAGAGTGCAGATGGAATATCCCTTGGACAAGGGAAGTATGTAGTTTAAATCTTGAAGAGTTTTAGGATGATGGACTACAAGGCCATGGCCACAGCTATGGCATCAAACCTAAAGCTATTGAGCGATGCTTCATCAGAGACAGTTTATGCCATGATGTATCGTCACATGATTTGTTCATTGATGTTCCTAATGAATACAAGACTAGAAATATGATTTGCTGTGAAAAACCTAAGCTAGTTCCTAATGGATCTGAGACATGCTCACCCAGTTGCAAAGCATGCAGTGAGGTACCTGAAGGGTACAATTGAGTATGATACGAATTAAAAGACTAACCTGCACGGTTATGTTTATTCAGATTGGTAGTGCCACTGAGAAGAAGAACACCTTGGGATTCTTCTTTAGTTTGAGATCTAGTATGGGCTACTGGTTTGGTAGGATGGAGTCCTGTATGGCATTGAGTACAGCCAAGGAAAAACATGTTTCCACTTGCTTGACTATTTGGGAGGTAGTCTGTTTCTTTTAACTACTATTTGATTTGATTTATCTGACTTGCATTTTTGTATGATGCTAAGAGGAGTAGTGAAGCTCCAGTGTGTGATCCATATCGATATCTCTCGAAAGAGGGAGTGATGAGTTCTAGCATAGCCAACGATATAGGTTGTTTGAGCATAAAATATTGGCGAAGCTTGTAGGTTGCTCAGACGTAATCAGTCTTGTAGGTTGTCCTCGAATGTAATCAGTCCTGATAAAGCTTACAGGTTATCCTTGGACATAATCATCCCTTATGTGATTCTTGCTAGAAATGGACAGATTGAAGTTTGAGTACTTCAGAGAGAAGCTTGGTGTTCTTTAGATCGAGGTTCCTTCCAAGGGGAAGTGATGAGTCCGAGATCCTTTCTGACATGGTGGCAGGTTGGGCCTCCCATGGTTAGATGTAACTGCTGAGTCTTTTTGACATGGTGGTAGGTTGGGTGTCCCATGGTCAGATGTAAGTGCTGAGCCTTTCTGACATGGTGGCAGGATGGACCTCTCAAGTTCAAATGTAAGTGTTGATTCTTTTCGACATGGTGGTAGGATGGGCCTCCCAAGGTCGGATGTAAGTGAAGAGCCTTCCTGAAATTGTGACAAGCTGGGCCTCCCATGGTCATATGTAAGTGCTGAGCCTTTTCGACATGGTGGTAGGTTGGGCCTCCCATGGTCAGATGTAAGTGTAAATCCTTTCTGACATGGTGGCAAGCTGGGCCTCCCATGGTCAGATGTAAGTGCTGGGCCTTTCTGACATGGTGGCAGGCTGGGCCTCCCATGGTCAGATGTAAGTATTGGGCCTTTCTGACATGGTGGCAGGCTGGGACTCCCATGGTTAGATGTAATTTTTAGGCCTTTTCAACATGGTTGAAGGATGGCCCTCCCATGGTCAGATATAAGTATTGATACCTACATCCAGCATGAAAACGTTCTGGCTCTGTAGAACTTCCTATGACGAGTAGAATTGGGAGATAGCACAATTTTCTCGAGATAGCGAGAGTAGTGATGATTATGATTCAGTTTTGATGATGATCCAACTTTAATGATGATCAAGCTATGATGGTAATCCAGCTTTGATGATGATCCAGTGATGAAGACTTGTGCTAATGAACTATGTCAAGAGAATACCTTCCTAGTTAAGAGGTATTGTTGATGCATTTGTAACTTCAGAATGTATTCACTTGTATATTTTATATTGTATTTCATTGTACCCCGACATAGATGTTTGTTCTCCTGATTGGGAGAGTCATTAATATAATAAAGTCATGTAAATTCATTGAGTTTAACCCTCCACTGTAAGTTGGGAAAATAGTCCCCACATTTGAGTCATATTAAATTTATTAGACTTTCCTAGTGAGGTCGGCCCTATAGAATAATTTGCAAGTGGAAAAAAAGTATAAATAGAGAGTGAGACTCTCTATTTGTCACACACACTCACTCAGCAATAGTGCATGAGTGAGAGAGGAGTAGCTCGCACAAGTGAGAGAGAGAACAACTGTCGGAGATCATCTTTGTATCTTTGGGTTTTACTTTTTCTATTGGTGATCATTCTATCTCTAAGGAAGTTGCAGGGTTTTCTCCTTTATGGTTTCCTCGAGGAAAATTATTTGTGTCTCTTGTCTCTTGTGATTATTGTTGTGCATGTGATTATTTCAGATAAGATCCTTTATCATATTGATTAAATGGTAAAAATATAATAGTAGGGAGGTTGATGTGTTTGATTACATGCAATCACATACTATCATACTTGATATAATCCAGTGGAAACATTGCAATCCTAAAAGCCACTATACACAAATATGCAAAGTCTCTCATGGGTATATAAAAAGAGAGAATAAATCTAAAATAACATCAACTAGAATCCATACATGCCCCAAATTACATATAAACAAATATGCTAAAAGGCTTATGGATTCCAAAAAAAATCATGTTACAACAAATAATTACATATCTATCAAAATCCTTTAATATATTGGGATTTTATTCATCAGTAGCACCTTCTACCACCTCCTCTAGTCTCTATCCCTTTCCTTTACCTGCAATATGGGATTTGGAGGGCGTTAGTCAACACCTCCCAATTTCGATGAAAACTCATAATGCAAGCCTTAAAATAAGGTAGAGGAGCTTACCAACCAACATATGCACATAGGAAATTTAATGTATGCATCTAGAAATTGAAAATTAATACAAATTGATGACATAAATTTAAGATGGAAAAATGTTAAATGTTTATTCTTTAGTGTAAAATTCAAGATCAATTTTAAAATTTAAATAATAAATAGTTTATGTTGTTATTTGTCATATATTAGTTTTACATTTTTCATTGCTTAGAGATGTCATTATACCATGTGTATTTTTCTAATGATATTTTTTATTTATTTATGATTGAAGTGGCTACTATGGACCATAATGCAGAGATTTTGAGAGTGATTGGTCATTTGAGAGATATTGGTTCTGCTTGGAGGGGTGGAAATGAACTCCATTTCTCCTTGTCGACATCATTATTGACCATTGTGGATACTATCGACAGATCCAACGATGCATTGTACATCATAACATAGTATAGAGAGAAAACAATAAGAATATGTTGATGGATTGGGCTACAATGAGATTAAGAAGTTGAAAATAACCAAAGAGCATTTATATTCACAATTTAGAGTGCCTAGGAAAGATGACGTTCTAGAGACTAGAAAACCACATATTTCCATTGAGTGGTCCATCTGTCAACCAATCAGAGACCATTGGATGGAAAAATGGTACATAGTTTTTGATATTCCCCCACAAAACAACAGGGAAGTACCGTTGTACTTCATCAAGAAACTTTATGCAGAGTTTGTGATGGGAAAACATGTCAACTATTTTGACATGTTGGGGTTCTATGGTGCTGGTAGGGGGTTTCTCTCTTCCTCTGGTGGGGTATAACCATTAGCTTCTGGTGGTAGAGTACCATCTATTGGTGGGGATATACTGGCATACCATGAGCCCCGGATCGAGCCACACATGTGCATGACATGTGGTCAAGCCTGTTATGGTCGTGGACCAACACATGGTACCTCTATGATGATTTTTGGCTATGTAAGGGCATTGTAAAAACTCTATTGTTGTTCAATTTAATTTTTCCATATTGTACACATATTAAAATATTCTTAATATATGCAATTTTTAATCTTGCAGGAGCTTGATGCCTCTAAGGGGGGTGATAGTGTATTGGGTGATGTCGTATCCAAGGTGGAAACAACCAACACTGATGTCATATTTCAACATATGTCATTTTGTTAATACGTACCAATTTGTTAATTTTAAATAGTCTAATATTTACAATTTTTGAAGTTGTAGGAACCACATTCTGAATAGGATTCGTGAGACATTGATCTTAGTGAATCCCCCCCAGTTGGATTCTATGATTACCTCAGGAATGTAAGTACATGGTTAATGAATGAATCTTGTTCAAATTATTTTTTTATTAGTGTACACTCCTTTATATATTGGTAATATTTATAATTTTTAAACTTGTAGGTGTTATCTGGCTCTGTAGAGGGGAAAGAAATTGCTAGTAGCAATTCCTCCCATGGGGGAGATATGTCCCAAGAAGAGGTAAGCATATTACAATGTTAGTTTTTCTAGGTACATATTATTACATCCATTCATCTCCATGTCTAACTATGTAACACTTCATGACTGCATACATCAACGCAAATCCTTGCACCACCGATTTGGTTGGTCTCTCCTCATAGTCCAAACATAGATAAGTGTGTTGTATACACTAGATGACCCTCTTTCATAAAAAAAGTGTCCATGAATATGGACCTACTAATTTCATGGTAATGTACATAGTCTCCAATGATAATTGCTGGTTATATTTCAATTCACTTCACAACTAGATTTTCTTAATGTTATTTTTACATGTTTACATCAATAGGATGGAAAGTCCTCCGTGCCAAACCTTAGCTGGGTTATTGAGGCTGAAGGAAATGTTGCATCTACAATTGAATAAGTCACACAGTTCATATACTTGAAAATTTTTACTTGTATAGTTCATTTGTATTGTGTATGGGCATGCACAATGTCTAACTATATTAGCATTTGGTGAATGTAGCCATACCCTAGTCCATTAGTGCATGTGACTGAGGTTGATGTTCAACCTACGACTCCGATTTCTACTGAATAAACCCAATATCATGCCCTGGAACAATTTTTTTGGTGAGATGCATTAATTTTAAAATTGGTTAGTACTTTCTCATGCCTGTACATGTTGATAATTGTTGAGATACTTGATACATTTTATTTTATTCGCAGAGAAACATTTCAAAGAGGATCTCAATAAGGAGGAGGACACCAGAGGAATCTATACCTTAGATGGATTCAATTAGTTTTTGATTTATGTACATTTGAGTCATATTTTAAATTTTCAAAATTTGTTAGTGCTGGATAGTATTAGTTTAGTTACCTTATCAAGAAATATGATCATTGATTTTCAGTTGCTAGAGATGCATAGTGCTCATGGACAAAGGAAACAAGCATCAGATTAAAAAAAACAAGTATAAGTTTGAGTTTTGATGTGTTAGTCCAGGATAGATCTATACTTTTGTGTATAAGAGGAAGTTTGAGTTTTGATACGTGGTATAGGACAAATGTACTTTTGTTTGCATGTACATCAATGATGTTTTTGATACATGTACATTAACATGACATCTAAGGGCCTTCTATTTTTGTATTATAACATTCATGATATAAAAATATTTCATATTGGCTCTTGATATCTTCATAGTTCAGTATTACGTATGATCATACATGTGTGGCCAATAATGTTTCTATGCATAATGTTCCCGATTTTTGATAGATTTTATGATTGCATGGAGATATTAGTTATACATTTGAGAAAAATGCACAATTACAACATTGTGTAATGATAACAATGTACATTTAAATTGTTCTTGACCACGATCCAATTGAATATACAATGTTAAATTGTGTTCACAACAATTCAACATACGTAACACACATAAGAACCCAACACACCTAAGAAACTAACCCAAATGAGTGGAATAGAAAAGCACCTCACCCACATAACAACCTAACAAACATTTAAAGGATGCACGAAGTTAACACACCTAAGTGATGCACCCGTGTGGCCCACATAAATTAAATGGGTGTTTTGCATGATGATTTTCATCTGATGAATATATGGGATACACATATATCATCTACAAAACACACACACAAAGTTAATGCATGAAATATAACACATAATAAACCATGTGTATGAATAGATGTATACCCCCAAAAATATTACAAATGACTTGAATAATTTAAAGGACCATTCCCAAGTTGTTAATTAGTTGCAGTACTAATATTTGTTATTGTTCTACCTGTTTCGAAAATCAAAGTGATTAAATTGAGGCCACAACCATTTTTTAACTTGTATTCGATTGACTTGGACTTGAACACAAATTTCTTATATCCAGGTATTGTACGAAAAAAGAGTATGATAAACACTCTAGTGCTCTAGCTTCACCCTTTTCATGACTAATACATTTCTACGATGAATATGACTAATAATGAATGTGATAGTACTATGGTGTACTTTATTGTCCCTATTATTTTCATAGCCTTATTTAATAAATTTCCCTATTATATTTATTGTATGCTCTAGTGTAAAAATTTACCCAGTAGTACACAAAACATTTCTATTATAAGAGGAATAATAGAAACAAAACGTACTAATAAGGTATCCTTATTATTTTTGATTCCAATGTGTAACTCTTATTCAAACATATATATCCAAGCCATGATCATCATTCTATGGCACATTGAAGCTCACCTCCTATAGGCTTTCAGGGACACTTGATGAATCCCTACCCAAGGCATAGAATTTCAACCGTGCAAAAAAAATAGGTTTCTGGGGGTCATGTAAGTGTGTTTAGGTAGGTTCCATATGGGAACACTATCCACAAGTTATCGGTTGATGAATTTACAAAGTTGATCCTTATGTGCAAAAATTTCACATTCCCTTACTGAGCAAAATTCTAGTTTCCAAAATTGACCTAAAAGAGGATCTGTTTTCCATGGAGCCAAAGGAGAGATCCACCCCTAGAACTATTCAAATGTCTCGAAACCATAGGAATCAATGGTTCATATATCTAATCCACGGTCATCATTCTATGGCATGTTGAAGCTCACCTCCTACAATATTTCAGGGACACCTGTTGAATCCCTACTCGGGGCATAGAATTCTAATCGTGTAACAAAATAGGTTTTCAGGGGGTCATGCAAGTGTTTTTAGGAAGGTTCCATGTGGGAACACTAGCCACAAGTTATTGGTCGATGATTTTTCAAAGTTGACCCCTATGTGCAAAAATTTCACATTCCCTTACCGAGCAAAACCCTAGTTTCCAAAATTGACCCAAAAGAGGATCCCTTGTCCATGGATCTAGAAGAGAAGGCCACCCATAGCAATATTTGGGTGTCCTAAATCCAATGGATTTGATGGTTCATTGATCTGATCCACTGTCACCATTCTATGGCACATTGAAGCTCACCTCCTACAGGATTTCAGGGACACCTGCTGAATCCCTACCGGGGCATAAGATTCCAACTGTGCAACAAAAATGGCTTGCAGGGGGTCATGAAAGTGTGTTTAGGAAGTTTCCATGTGGGAATGCTAGCCACACATTATTGGATGATGAATTTTCAAATTTGACCCCTATGTGCAAAAATTTCACATTCACTTACTGAGAAAAAACCTAGTTTCCAAAATTGACCTAAAAGAGGATCCCTTGTCCATGGTGCCAGATGAGACAGACACCCAAATAATTATATGGATGTCTTGAATCCAATGTATTAATTGATTCTTTGATATGATCCACACTTATCACTCTATGGCACATTGAATCTCACCTCCTATAGGCTTTCAAGGACACCTGTTGAATCTTACCCGAGGAATAGAATTCCAATCGTGCAATAAAACTAGGTTCCCATGGGTCCTGTAAGTGTGTTTAGGAATTTTCCATGTAGGAACACTAACCACAAGTTCTTAGTCAAGGAATTTGTAAATTTGACCCCTATGTACAAAAAATTCACTTTCTCTTACCAAGCAAAACCCTTATTTCCAAAATTTACCTAAAAGAGGATCCCTTGTCCATGGAGCCAAAGAAAAGGGCCACCCCTAGCACTATTTGGATGTCCTAGATCCAATAGAGTCGATGGTTTCTTGATATGAGCCACAATCATAATTCTATGGCACATTGTAGCTCACCTCCTACAAGCTTTTAGGGACATCTATCGAATCCCTTCCCGGTGCATAGAATTCCAACCATGCAATAAAACTAGGATTCATGGAGTACTGCAAGTTTGTTTAGGAACGTTTCAAGTAGGAACTCTAGAAACAAGTTCTTGGTCAAGGAATTTGCAAATTTTATCCCTATGTGTAAAAATTTCACTTTCCCTTACTGAGAAAAACCCTAGTTTCCTAAATTGACCTAAAATAGGATCCCTTGTCCATGAAGCCAGAGGACATGGCCAATCCTAGCACTATCATGATGTCCTCAATCCAATAGAAATAAATTTTTGTCAATCTGAGCCAAAATTTTTTTTTTGTGTATGTTTGCACGTAGGTCCCAATATCCATTTAGGGACACGTGCCAAATTGTACCTAGGGAAAAGATGTAAATGTTTGAATGTTTGACACTAGATATTGATAAATGATGACATCGAATATATGGTATTATTAATGTATAGATCATAGTTATTGGATACAAAATAGGGTTTCTAGGGTTTAGAATTCAAACTAGGTGATCCATCAAGCAGTTGGCATTATTTATTGCCTTCGACTGGTTCAACTTTGACTTTGACAAGTCTGCACCTCGATGCGACCTTAACAAGATTCAATGTCAACTTTGACAGATTCAGCACCTCAAAAAGAATTGTCGACACCAACGATTGACACTACTATGATATATTATCTCTCAGTATTCCAATTGTTTGTAATGGTTGAACTTATAAATCGTTCCAACTTCTCTTGTAACTAAATGTAACGGGAAGAAAACCCAAGCATTCTCATCACTCTACGTACGCATGTACATTATTGTAATATACAAGTAATAAAGTAATAGAGCAGTAATGAAGTAACATATATTGGTTCAAACTATTGCATATTAATTTTGTGTGTGTGTGTGTATGTTTATGTGTGTAGTGTATTTCCTTCTTTGCTTATTATTCATATGATTATGCTAGAACAGTACTTGAATCATTTAGTTGAACTGTTGTCCCTGTTGTGCACCTGGGAACTTGGATCAGTAGTATCAGAGCTTGTTCATGCTTAAGTAGTGTATACAATTCTATCAGGTTACCTGACTTATTCCTGTTCAAACGCACTTGTAAACTCAGTAATCCAAGTAGACACTACCTTCAACTTCGGAGTATCTATCTACTCACACTACTAGACTAAATATGGATGGTGAAACATACAAGAGAAATTTAACTAACGAGATAGAGAAACTCATAGAAAAATAATAGTGAACTGAAATGTTCACCCAATTCAATGAGATTCTCATGTGATTCATCTCGACATCAGGAGGATTCTCAGTAATATCCAACTCCAACAAAATTAGTTGATTCAAAGTGAAAATGAACTTGGACATATCAAATCTAGAAGGAAATATTTAAGAAGAATCTATTGAAAATTTAGTAAAAAAAATGGAATCATATTACTCTATAAACCAAATATCAGAAGCTTAAACATCATGATTGCATGCTTAAATATGTTGAACTTTTTGTACTATTGGTGGGATAACCTATCGACGAAGATGGAGAAACACAAATACCCAATAAACACATGGGAAAAAATTGTCGAGTACGTTTGGAAAGAGCTCTACCTGCCCAAGTAAATTGAACAAAAATATAAGAAGTGGAAATAACTAAGGCAATGAAAATACTATTCCATGCAGAGTTTATACCGATTAGTTCTATCAACTCATGAGAGAGTTGGTGTTCAAGAAGAAGAGAAATTTCTTGTTCTAAAGTACGTCGGTGGATTTTACCTATACATTCAGCAAGAGATGAGTTTCTGAATGCTAGTACACTTGTGGATGTATTCCACTATGCCAATAATATTGAATCCAAACATAAAGGAAAAGCATGCTTTGTGACTAAGCTGATAGGTCGAACATCGAACAAGAAGTCACCAGCTGACTCTGACAAGTCAAGACACCCTTCTCAACCGACCCTGCCAAAGCAATACCATGGAAAAATCAGTCTCAGAAAGACAAAAGGGAATGTAGAAAACAACCCCTATTGGAAAATGTTGTGATTATCACAATTCATCATGGCATGACACGTTTGAATGCAAGGATCAAACGAAATTTTTGGAAAAATTGTCTACCTCCGAATTGTCCGACAAAACAATGGTATAATTTGACCGAGAAGCATCAACCCTGTTGACATCGACATCAACCACTCCAATAGCCTCGACTATCATTGATGAGGAGGAACGGGAGCGCATGTTCCATACACAGATATGGGTTCAAAACAATCCATTGCATTTTATTGTGGATAATGGAAGCCAAAAGAAATTTGTTTCTAAATATCTCATGAAGAAATTAGGTCTTGTCACCACTCCACATCCTCATCCTTATAATATTGGTTGGATGAAGGATGGGCATGAACTGAGAATAAACTAACAATGCAAACTCACCTACTTCATTAAACCTTTTGAAGATGAAGTACTATGTGATGTGGCACCGCTTGAGCCGTTTCCAACACCCTATTTGGGAATCCTTACTTATGAGAATGACATGGGAGTTATCAGTCATGACCTCATAAGGTTATTGTAAAAATTCAGAATGAATGTGATGGTATTCTAGAGAAACGACCTATACCAATGGTTGCGATGGTATATTCCAAACAGACAAAGAATATCATAAAACATGCTCAGATATTCACATTGATCATGATTAAACCTCAGCATCCCAGGAAGACTGCGACAACTATTTGACTCACTAACCATTGCATCTCCCAACAACAACAACATATCGACAATATTATTGATGAATACGAGAATGTATTTCAAGAGCTAGATGGAGTACCTCTACATTGTCAGGTAAAACACTCCATTGAACTTGTTCCTGGTTCTTCATTACCTAAGACATCTTTTTACATAAGATCCATTATCGAGAATGAAGAGATTCATAGACAAACTCAATATTTTATCAACAAAGGTCACATCTGACCCAAATATTCTCCTTGTGGAAGTCTAGTCGTCCTCGTTCCAAAGAAATATGAGCCTTAGCACATGTGCATCGATTACTGATCTCTCAACAAGATTTTGGTAAATAATAGATACCCTCTTCCATGGATAAAGTAACTAATTGACTGTCTGAAAGGTGCTAAATTCTTTACTAATATCAAAATCAAGTTGGGATATCATTAAATTATGATCGAACCGATCAATATATGGAAAACTTATTTCAAAACTAAGGAAGGATTTTTTGAATGGTTAGTCATGCCTTTCGGATTGACCATTACACCCATGACCTTCATGCGATATATGGATGAAATTCTTCAACCTTTCATCAACAAGTTTTTCATTGTATACCTAGACGATATCTTTATTTTCAGCCGATCATGGGAAGATTATTTTTGACGATTTCAATAAGTCCTCGACACTCTTTGAGAACATTGACTCTATTTGAACATGGACAAATACTGATTTGTGATGAACATAATCAAATATTTTGGGTATGTAACCAAATATGTAGGCATTCACCTTGATCCATACAAAGTACAAATCCTTAAATATTGGACCATTCCTCAAAAAATACTTGTGTTACCTAATTTGCATCAACCTTTTGAGATTGATATGGATGCATCAGACTATGCCTTAGGCACAGTGATCACTTAGTCTGGTCACCCAGTCTCTTTTCCTTCTGAAAATTTTAACGACACCGTCAAAAGGTACTTGACATATGAAAAAAAACTATATTCCATTATGCAATCCCTTAAGCAATGGAGACATTACATCCTTGTAAAGGAGACAATCATTGTTACTGACTAGAATCCTTTACATTTTTCCCCATCCCAATCGAAGTTACAAATGACTCGGCAAATCAAGTGGATTAATTACTTGCAAAAATTCCATTTCATAATTAATTATGCTAGAGAATAATCGATCCTTAGTTCCATAGTCTTATACCTTAGACACTTTCATTTTCTTATATGCAATGATTTCTATTGTTAGACTTAGGGAATTTGATCATTTGCCATAGTTGATGTGCTCCTAGTTGATTATTCTGCACATCTGATGCACTCCATGTTGATCATTTTGACACCTAGGTTCCCAAATTGATTTTTGTCAACCAAGAATCTCCCCCCCTCCCCATTTTTAGGGATTTTGACTCCTATGAGGCACTAGTGCATGAACTAGGTGGTTTTTTGCCTTCCTTAGGCATTTATTTCCTCCTTGGGCCACTTATACTCACCCATGTGCTCAAAAATTCCTTTAAAACCTTAATTTATGTTCTAGAATGACTTTCCTATAATAACACAAGGATTTATGACCGTTTGGGATGAGTTGGAGGCTTATTGGTTCACCTAGGGGGGTTTGAGGGTCAAATCTTGGGCTGCCACTTGTATTCTCTAAAACAACCTCCAATTCCTCATGATATTTCCCTATTGTAATATATACCTTTTCTAATCATCATTACATGTTAGACAGTGACAATAATATCCATTATTGTCTTCATGTGTGAATGCAATTTTCAGTCTTTTCAACTATTTTGTGCATGTTTTGTAAACTATATCGAATTGTGAGAGTTTCTTTGTCTTCTAGATCCATATGTGTATCAATTATCACATGGTATTAGATCTTATTGAATTTTTAAATCAATTTCATAGTGTTTGATTTTCTGTAAGAGGGAGTCTCCAGATAGATTTGAGAGTTTTCATTGCAAGTACATTCATTAATTTTTCACCAAGAGCGCAAGCAGAAATGGAGAAGACCCATGTTTTGATAAAACCATTCAAATAATTTGAATGGAAGGATGATATAGTTATCCAGCTAAGGTCAAAATTCCTTTTTAGGGTCACCATGGGGACAGAGGTCGGAGCAAACTCTGCTGTTGAAAAATCGAAGTTCTTCAATAGACTTCATGAAGCATTTGGAATTCTTTGTCTCAACATTTTGAGAGACTTTCTCTTCCATGTAGAAAGTTTTAATATTCCAAATGAAGTATGGCTGAAGCTTGAATCTTTGTTTGGAAAGACTGATGAGATGAGTGGTTAGTAGCTTGAAAATGAGCTCATCTCCTTGAGTCTTGCTCATTTTGAGACAATCCAACATTTCTTCAGCAAATTCAAGTCATTGGTTTTTCAACTCAAGCAATGTGGCATAGAGAAGAAGAAGGAACAACTCATATTGTCCATACTTTTGAATCTAGGGCCAGATTACTCCATGTTTGTAAGCACATTTCACTCTAGCAAGCTCATAGCTTGAAACTGGTGCATACCTGCATTGGATGAGTTCATGGAGTCTTTTACCCAAGAGAAATAAAATATAGTGCAGTTGGGTACCATCAAATCCAAAAAATACTAAGCTCTTGCTGCAGGAGTTTCAAATCCATCCAAGGGAAAGAAGAAATCCATGGATTCAAAGCAGCAAGACAAGAAGAAGCAAGACAAATCCAAATCTTCAGATGGAGTTTCAAATTCTTGCAAGGCCAAGGAAAAGAAGAATGCACCTACTTTCACAAAGGGTGGCATCTAGAGAGTGCATGTATGAAGAATACCATTGATACGATGGCACAACTATTAGGGAATAACAACATCCCATTTCCTAAGGGCGCAAGGAAGAAGGATGGAGGTTCAAGCTTAGACAATAAAGAGAGGTGGCATGCACTAGTTTTTGGTTCTTCATACTCTCCTTCCTTCATTATTGATTCAGGAGCATCAAGGCACATGGCCTTTATCAAAGAGTTCTTCAAATACATGTATTCAAACAATGGCCCAACTTTTCGAATGAGTGATGATTCAGAGATCCAAGACAAAGGAATTGGTAGGATCTCTATTGAAGATGGTTATTTCAATAATGTAATTTTTGTACCATACTTGGCAGCGAAACTACTATTATTGTACCAAATGACTCACACTGGATAATCCAAGAGAGTAACATTTACTCCAGAAACAGTGGTGATAGCTAAAATATCTACCATCAAGGAGGTGGCATTGGGGTTTGCTGATCATTAAGCTAGGATGTACAAATGCTCTCATTTCCTTCCCTACTCTAAAGGGAAAGCGCTCTTGTCTCATGCCAATGAAACCATCAAGATATGGAATGAGAGGTTTGGCCATATGAACTACAGATACCTCCAAGAATTGAGAAAGGATGGCATCGTGGAAGGGATTCCTCCTATCAATACCTCTAATGATGCATTCATTGGTTGTGCGGTGGGAAAACATCTAGAGTGCAGCTATGCGAAAGGGAAAGAAAGGAGATCCACTCAAGTACTTGTATTGGTACATTCAGATCTTATCCCTACATATTCATATGGAGAATCAAGGTATGTACTGACCTTCATAAATGATTTCTCAAGGTTTTGCTGGGTCTACTTTCTCAAACTCAAATATGAAGTCTTTGAGACTCTTAATGTATGGAAAGCCCTGGTTAAGAATCAATGTGGGAACAAGATCAAAGTGATTCATACTGATAATGGTAAAGAGTATGTGAACATGAATTTACATCAGCTTTTTGAATAATGTGGCATCCAATTGCAACATTTGGTCCCCTACACACCACAACAAAATGGTTTGTCAGAGAGGAAGAACAAGGTGCTCAAGGAGATGGCAACCTATATGATTGAAGCTAAGGATTTGAGTCCTGAGATATGGGATGAATCCATTAACTATGCTGCATACATTCAAAACAGGGCTCTTCACAAATCAGTGGATGGAAAACACCATATGATTCTTGGTTTGGTCACAAGCAAAATATTTCACATTTCAATATTTTTGGCTCTAGGGCTTGGGATAGAATTCCTTCAGAAAAGAGAAAATCCTTCCAACCATAAAGAAATGAGTGAATCATGGTGGGATATAGTGAATATAAAAAGGGATACAAGTGATTTTATCCCTCAACTCAAAATAATTTCGAAGAAATAAGTGTGCGATTCGAAGAAGAAGTCATTCCAAATTTTGAACTAGCACCAGAGGAATCCTCATCTATTTTACCACAAGATGATGTAAGTGATAATAATTTTATGATATTTATTATATATATGATTATTATATGGATGAATATGATGTTTCTGAACATGAATCCCCTACTCAGCCCAAGTGGGAAGAGAAGTCATAGAAGTAGCTGGGGATTTAGCTGGCAATCCACTAGATCCTAGGAAGACTATATCACAATTTCACACTGCTTCTTTTGCAAGTGAAGTGTATCTTGATAAGAAATGATTAATTATGATTGGATATGATCCACAATAATACCAGGAATCATCAATTTACCAAATATGGAAAACATACATGAAAGAAGAGTTCAACTCTCTACAGGAAAATGAGACTTGGGAATTGGTTCCTTTTCCTCCCAAGAGGAAGCTAGTGCAATGAAAATGGGTCTATAGGAACAAATTTTATTCTGATGGGTCTGATATAAAGTATAATTCCATATTTTTTTACAAATTCTTAGCTCAATTCCAAGGAGTGGACTATACAGAGACATTTGTATCGGTTGCAAAGACGGACTTTGTCAGGCTAGTTTTAGCCATTGCTGCAAGCAAGTGGTAGGAGGGTCACCACATGGATGTCAAAGGTGCATTTATTCATGGTGAGATATAGGAGGAGATATACATTCAGCAACGTAAATTTTTCCAAGAGGATCCTATTCTTGTATGTATGTTAAATAACTCTCTCTATGGCATCAGGCAAGCCCCAAGGGCTTGGTATGCCAAGATGGACAAATTTCTGCTTTCACTTGGCTTTGAAAAATGAAAGTTTGATTCTAATTTTTATTTGCAGAATGTGGGTTATGTATTTCAGGTAATATTACTCTATTTTTATGACCTTTTGATTATAGGTATCTGAACCAAATCAATTGGGTCAATCAAATCATCTTTGTACAGTGAATTTTCAATGACCGATCTTGGATTGTTAAAACAATTTCTTAGTTTGGAAATTGTTCAATATGAAGTAGGGATCAAGTTCAGAAAAGAAATTATGCTGAAGAAATTTTAATGCATTTTAAAATGGATTATTTTAAGGCATCCAATTTCCCATTTCTTTTTTGTATCAAACTAGGTGAAGTTTGTCACTCTCCATTGGTGGACAACTCATTGTATAGGAAGCTAGTCGAGAGTTTGTTGTATCTTACTCATTCTGGAAATGATTTAGCATATGTTGTAGGTGATTTATATATATATGAATCAGCCACACTATATCCTTTGGAAGTAATCCAATAGGATCTTTCAGTATGTACAAGGCACCAGGAACTTTGAGGTACACTATGCTACTAGTTCTCCACTAGAACTAGTTGGATTTTTTTATTCTGATTGGGTTGGAGTTACCAACGAAATAAAGTCCACTTCAGGTTATGTATTAATGCTTTCCAATGGTCCCATATTCTTTTCAAGAAATAAACAAAACACCATCTAACTTTCTTCAGCTGAGGTTGAGTACAGAGGAGTAGTGAATGCAGCTACACAATGGGTGTGGTTGCAAGGTATTCTTTGGGAACTTGGAGTTTCCCTTGATTCACCCACAGTGATTTGGTGTAAAAATCAAAGTGAAATCAATATTTACATAGATTTAGTATAGAAACAGATGACCAAACACATTGAGATACACATGCACTACTTCCAGATCTTGGTGCATGATTGGGTGATAGCCTTGCAATATTGCCCATCTACAGAGCAAGATGCTGATATTTTCATCAAGTGCTTCATAGATAAGACCTTCACCTACCTAAGATATCTTCTTGGGGTGAGTGATACATGGGGATGCATTCTTTTCACCTTCATATTTTTGGCTTCATGTCCATTTTTGAGGAGAGGTTTTGTTCCCATGTGGTTTTTCTCTTTTCCTTGTTTTTATGGACAAATAAAATTGTATGTTGTATGAGGTGACTTGAGCCTTTGTCTCCAAGGAATACATGATATTTTTGGATAATATGTACTAAGTCAGGATTGAGGCGGGGGCAGGGGGGGGGGGGGGGGGTGTTAGAGAATAATCCATTCTTATTACTATAGTATTAGACCTTAGACACTTTCATTTGCTTATATGCAGTGATTTCTACAGTTAGACTTAGGGAAATTGATCATTTGCCATAGTTGATGCGATACTAGTTGATAATTATGCATATTTGATGCACTCAAGATTTATCATTATGAAACCTAGGTTCCCACATTGATTTCATTCAACCAGGAATGCGTTCTTCTTCCCCCTTTTTAGGGATTTTGACTCCTATGAGGAACTAGTGCATGAACTAGGTGGTTTTTTCCCTTCCATGGGAATTTATTGCCTCCTTGGGCCACTCCCACTCACCCATGTGATATCCCATGGATTTAAAACCTTCATTGATGTTCCAACATGCCTTTCCCATATTCACACAAGGATTCATGACCATTTGGGATGAGTTGGAGGCTTACTGGTCCACCTAGGTGGGTTTGAGGGTCAAATCTTGGGCTGCCACTTTTATGCTATCACATGGCCTCCAAGCACTCACAATTTTTCCCTGTTGTACTATATACTTGTTCTAAACATAGTTACATGTTAGACAATGACAATAATATCCATTATTGACTTCATGTGTGAATGTAATTTTTTGTCTTTTTAGCTATTTTGTGAATTTTTTGTAAACTATAGCGAATTTTGAGAGTTTCTTTGGATTCTAGATTCAGCTGTGTATAAATTATCACAAAGTATCATAAATGTAAAGATGACGTCGTATCTGATTTCCTGTGTCAATCACCCATTACTCTCATTTTTATAGTGATGATTATGAAGGGATACAACACCACTACTTGGCCTCATTGTATTTGGTAGGCTATGGATTTTCTGCAATTTATCGATAGATTGAAACCAACCCATCATCCACTATTGACTATTTATTAAAAGATACCTTGCTATACAAGTGTGGACAACTTTTTGTACTGACAAGTGAACACCGACAGAAACTCATTTGGGACAAGCACTAAATTAAGACTGGATGACACTTTGGAGTAGAAAATACCCTTGTAATCCTCCAAAATTATTTTTATTGACCTTCATTTAAGTTTGACATCAACAATTACATTTGATCATGCGATGTTTGTGCTAGTTCTAAACCACCAAGTCGATGATAAGGAATGTACATGCCTTTGTCGGTTGCTAGCAGACCATGGGAATCTATTTCTATGGACTACTTGATGGGATATCCTACTACCTAACATCAACATGACATGATCTTAGTACTAGTCAATATATTTTCCAATATGTCTATTCTCATTCCATGAAAGAAGAGTATGATAGCACATCATACTATCTAGTTCTTTTTTTAACATGTCTCTAAACATTATGGTTTACAGAAAACCATCATTTTTGACAGAGATGCCATATTTGTCAGCATATTTTGGAATAATCTTTAGCAACAAGTCAACACAAGAATATCGTTATCAAAACCTTTCCATCCTCAGACAGACAAACAGACGGAAGTTGTGAATCTCTAGTTAGTACAACTGCTCCGCATGTATAAATACAAACATTGTCAGACATGGGATGAAAGTCTCCCATATATACAACATAGTTACAATTGTTGACAGCACAAATCTATGGGAAAGATTCCATTTGATATCTATTATGTATTTCAACCCTTAGCGCCCATCGAATTGATTAGTTCATCAACACAGTTGAACGAAACTGACTCTAATCGACGAGAAGTTGAAAAAGAATTTTAGTTTCAAGATCAAATCTATAACATCCAGAAATAAGAACAGGAAATGTTGCAATAAAATAATGTGAAATATAATGCCCAACATGATAAACATTGTATTCCCCATGCATTTCAAATTGGTGACCAGGTATGGTTGCATCTCAAGAAAGAAAACTTCACTGGTCCATACAAAAAGACGAACCTTTTGTGATATGGTCTGTACATTATTCTTAAGCAGATTGGAGAAAACACTTTTCAGCTCAACATTCCTTCATGCCTGGGTATGTATCCAATATTTAATGTGGATCTACTTTGACCATACCATGCACCGCTATTAGAACATAACGACTTGAAGACATGAGGACTTGAAGACATACATCCAAATGTTCACGAGTATCTTCCTTATGACACCATTGCGGGACGACGAATACGCCATACAAGGATGAACACAATTCCCTTGTTTCAGTTGGCTAAATCCAGAAATATCCCAACACAATTAAAATGGTACTCTACCAGTCATCTAACCAAAACGTTTCCTCATATGAACGAGCAAACAATGGGGACCATTGTTTCTTAAGGAAGGAGGTATGATCCACCCAACAATTGGCATTCTTTTTCAACTTCGACAGGTTCAAATTTGAGTTCGATAAGTCTGCACCTTGATGCGACCTCAATAGGATTCAATTTAAAATTCAATAGATTCAACACCTCAACAAGCAGTGTCGACACTGGTGATCGAAATGACTACGAAACATTATCTCTCTATCTTCCAGTTGTCTGTAACGATTAAACTTCTGAATAATTCCAACTTCTCTTGTAACTGAACGTAATGGGAAGACAATCCAATCATTCCAACACTCTATATAAGCTTGTACATTATTGTAATATTCAAATGAGTAAGAAAGTAATAGAGTAGTAATGAAGTAATAGAGATTGGCTCCAATTCTTGCATATTGTCTATGTGTGTGTGTTTGTTTATGTGTATAGTGTATTTCCAATTTTTCTTAATTTTCGTATGCTTTTCGCCATAACAGTAATCGATTCATTTAGTTGAACTGTTGTCCCTGTTCTGCACCTGGGCACTCAAATAACTAGGGTTTACAGTACAAACTAGGGTTACTAAAATTGGCTATAGCGTTTGTAAGCTAGGATTTCTAGGCTAGGCTTGGCCATGGTTATTAAGAATAAGAATATTTTTATAACTTATTTTAACACTTGCATTTGGAAGTTTCATGAAAAATTGGGGTGTTGGATAATGTCCTTGGATGACCAACTTTTATATTCAAGTTATATGCAAGAGACATATCCCAGAGGAGAGGGATGCAAACTAGGGTTGTAGGGTTTAGAATACAAACATGGGTTTCTTGGACTCTAGTGCATATTTGTAACATAATGGTTTAAACAAAAATCGATTGGGCTATATAATGGTCTAGGGTTAGATGGCATGAATCATGTAAGTATGAATACAATACAACAAATCCATGATGAAACTTTTTCAATTTATCAAGTTGTACAAGTTTATTCAATTTATCAATCTATCAAGTTGTCAATCTATCAAGCTGTAAATAATCAATGAGACCATGAAACCAAACTCATGACATGTATATGTGCATTACATACTTATAATATAGTACACATATACCATGCATACCACATACCTGAATACCTACCTATGGTCATTCGACTAGACCATTGGGATCACCTCTAATACCAATGGTATCCTTTAGCCTCTCATGCTCAGAGTAAGGCAAGAAGTATTGTGACTTTGATGAGTCCTTACTTGGAATTTTTTGTAGCTGGAGGTTGGTGCCAATAACTAAATTTGTATAATTATATACAAATTTACCTGGTCTATAATATTCAAATGCATAATCTTTTTTCTTTTGTGCATAGGAAACCTGTGTTTAATATTATCCTTTCATAACCATCGACCCAATTGGAAAATCATTTCCCTTGGAGTCGCTTAATGAGACAATGAGGGTATGCTTCCATTTTAAGAAATGTGCCATCTAGTATCCATTGTGCCATTCATTTCCTCTTAGGGAAACCACAACATATATGTTCCATGCATAAAATAAAGTTCCAACCTAGGAGTTAGCTAAATAAACACAACTAGTCATCAAACATTTCAAAGTTATAAACATATTATTCGAACTTGGTTGTATGAGATCTAATATGTGGTCATAGTTAGGTGAAATACCTGATTGGTCCTCCTCCAACTGGGACAATTCTGTAGTTATTTTTCAATGAATGGGGAGTGACACACGATACCAACTGTCAACCTAATCTATGGATTCACAATTGTCCCATTCACCACTATTACATGGATAAAAAATACAAAAGAGTTTCCTTTTCCACATTTCAACTATAGAATTTTCTGACGTTCTAATTGAATGGAATGTACAAGTTCCTTAGATGATCTTGCACTCATATAGGTGTGATCGATCTACATCGACCACGTCCCAAAACTATCTATGTACATGCAATTTTTGAGATGATTGGTCTTGTTTCCTTCTGACTCCCTGCCCCCATTACTGAAGAACACCATTCAACAATGGTCTTTGCATCTTAGATGAGCGAAATAGTTGTGAAATTCATTTCCTTCCTATGTAATGCAGTCTTGATGCATGCACATGCTCCATCATGTTCCCCTTTTTAGTGTTCGGTCTCAAAATAGTTCCAAATATGTGGCACCTTGTGGCTCTTGTGGAGAATACATAAACATTGGAAGACATGATCATTTTTGAATTTCCCCTCACAACCAGCAGACCAAATCCTATGTTGTTCCATCTATATATTGTTATCCTTTAGGTGATTGTAGAACAATTGAAAGTTGTGTTGTACAAAATCCAAGTCATGCAACCTGTCATGACTTATGTAAAAGTGTAACTCCTTTAATATAACCCTTTTGTCTTTAGTACTATCTGCCCCATGTCTATAGGTGATATGGATCATTATGCTGACCTAGTCTTATTGATAATATTGAATCCAAATCTCATTTTTTGGTTGAAGAGTGTAGTGTTGGAAAGGGGTTGGGAAAAGTGAGTTGTGTAACATCGCGGGAGTTGTGCAAGCTCACGCGGTACCGAAAAAGGGAATATTGGTGCGATAAGCGAGAAAATAACCATTTTTGAATATCACTTGTCCCAACCCCTTGCCAACATGTAGTTTTCTACAAAATCGACTATTGATAAGATAGTTCCAATAGGAAATGTATATCTGCATGTTATAAACTACTCATCTTACCAACTAGCCACATGTACATGCTTTACATAATGTTGTGTCTTTTTAAAGAATTCCTCCATGAAGTTACAAACCCATACCTGGTAGATCAACAATAAAGATGTACATATCAATAGATTGTACATATATGAAATAGAAATATGAAGAAACAAATACTATTCAAGAACTCGTTACTAACTTGAGAGGTGACCATTTTAATTTTTTTTCTTTTATTCCCTTCACTGATATCATTCGTGACATATTTGAATTATTGCAAGTTCACCTAATGTCTCCCAAGTTCATGCTCATTGGTCACATGTATTCATTTTTCCAAAAATGGCATTCCACCACACCTTGGGCATGTCCCATCTACACAAGACCTTTTCACCACTCCTATCATCATGAGGAGTTTGCATATAATGGTCAACATGACCAACGAAAAGGGAAAGGTCAGGACATGAATGAGTCAAGTATAAAAAAGTACCAACAAGTTGATGATACAAGGTGGCATCTACTTCAGGGGAAGTACAAGTGGCAAAAAGTTTGACTCTAGACTGGAAGGGATAAGGGGTTGGTTTACAATATTCCATGTGGAAGCGACGAATAAGGTCACAAGAATACTTAGAATGGGAAAGAAAGATTCCTTCTTTGGTTTGCAAGACTTGGAGACCAAGAAAATAATGCAAATGTCCTAAGTTTGACATTTCAAAATTTTGCTTAAGATTGGATTTCACATGGGTTATAAGTTTAGGGTCACTACCAGTAAGGATAAGATCATCAACATAAAGAACAAGTATGGTGAGATGGTTTCCTACTTTCTTGGTATAGACATTGGGGTCAGAATGGAATTTAGAAAAATCAGTGTCAAGGAGAAAGCTATCCATTTTGTCATACCAAGCTCTAGGAGCTTGCTTAAGACCATATAAGGATTTATTAAGGAGACAAACAAGGCTAGAGTTATTCTGAACATATCCAGGAGGTTGTTCCATGAAAATTTACTCATGTAAATCACCATGTAAGAAGGAAGACTTGACATCCATTTGATGGAATTCCCAGCTATGTAAGGCTGCAAGGGAAAGAAGAAGGCGGATGGAGTTCATTTTTGCCACAGGGGCAAAGGTTTCATTGTAGTCAATCCCTTCAACTTGGGAAAAGCATTTGGCAACTAACCTTGCCTTAAGTCTTTCAACACTTCCATCTTATGCATACTTAGTTTTGTACACCCATTTACATCTAACAAGTTTTCTTCCTTTTGGAAGAGGAACAAGATCCCAAGTATCGTTCACCATTAAGGAACGATATTCTCCATCCATAGCTGCATCCCAATCTGGATTTCCTGAAGCTTCTACAAAATTTTCTAGATCATGATTCTCAAAAACTTGAGCCAAAAGGGAAGCGTCTCGATGAAACTAAGAATGTGTTCGACGTTGATCTTTAGGATCATCGGCAAGATCACCAGCTGCTTCACATGTTGAACGGACCCATCGAGGAGGCATTGGTGCTGGTGCAATTAGAGGAACATGAGCAAGCGGAGGTGGATTTTCATCCTCACTATCATCATTAAAAACTGGAGTTGGAAACCTGTCAAGGAAGTTGGAAGAAGAAGAAGAAGGCACAATCGCCGAATCAGGTTCGCAGGCCAAAGATGGCACACCCACCAAGTTAGGCTCACAGGCCAATAGATTTTCATCAAATTTAACATCTCTTCTAATTATTATATCATGTGAATGGGTTTGAAGAAGTATATAACCTTTTACATCTTTAGGATGTCCAACAAATATGCAATTTTCACTTTTAGGCTGCAATGCTTTCCATTTTTCATCCGGAATGTGAGCCCATGCTTCACAACCAAACACACGAAAGTGACTTACATCTGGTTTAATTTTACTCCATGCTTCTTCCGGTGTTATACCTTGTAAAACTTTAGTGGGTGTGTGATTAACTATGTAATTTGCACAATTTATGGACTCATACCAATATTGAAGACTTAGTCCCTTAGATTGGATCATACAATTAGCCATTTCTTTTTAAGTGCGGTTCTTTCGTTCAGCTACACCATTTTGTTGTGGTGTATATGAAATAGTGTGCTATTGTTGGATTCCTTGTTCAATGCAAAAATTAGTGAACTTGTTGTTAACATATTCTCCTCCATTTTCAGATCTTAACTTAATAATTTGATGACCAGATTGTTTTTCAACAAGGGCCTTGTAGGCCAAGAACATGTTAAATACTTCGCTCTTAAGTTTTAGGAAGTAAAACCAAGTGCATCTGGAGTAGTCATCAATGAAAGTTAAGAAATATTTGAAACCATAAAAGGAAGCAGATGGAAGAGGACCACACAAGTCACTATGCACAAGCTCCAAAGAAATTGAGGCGTGCCAAGAGGCACGTTTGTCAAAATTTCCCCGATGATGTTTTTCGAGTACACAACCGGAACAAACACCATCCTTGAAAGATACCGTTGGAATACCAGTCACCATATTGTCTTTACATAGTTGTTGCAATGAGAGATAATTTAAGTGACCAAATCACTCATGCCAAAGTTTGCTCAAGTTATCACTGTGAGTAACAAAAACTGAAAGAAAAGGTGATGACCCAAAGTTGTTAAATTTGTACAACCTAGTAATATCATCAACAGTTCCAGTCGCAAGGAAATTTTGAGGATTTTTAAAATTCTTGATTACAACTTGGTGAGGTGTAAACCTCACATTTTTACCTTCACCTAAATGAGTAATTTAATAGACTGATAACAAATTGCAGGAAATTTTTGAAACACATAGTACATCACTGAAATGACCATTTTCTACTGGAACTATTCCAGATCCTACAACACATAGAGATCTATCATCACCAACAAATATTTGTTTGGTGTTACATTCATGCATAGTAGAAAAGATGGCTTGATCCTTAGCCATATTATAAGATGCTCCAAAATCAATGAGCCATTCATTTGAAGTAGAAGAAGAAGATGCAGTATAAGAGTAACCAGAAGCATAAAGTGCATGTCCATGAGATTTAGATTCCGAAGACGAATCTAGGCTGATGTGGTGCTTCTTCATTACTGCTTCCAAGGCTGCCATATTCTTGAAACACTTAGATTCATCATGATTATCTTTCCCACAAAAATTGCAATAATGCTCAGTCTTATTTCCTTTTTGCTTGGATCCTTTGTCATTTTTTAAAGAAGGAGCTGACTGAGAGGGTTTGGGACCCTTATTGTTTGGTTTATTATTGCAATTTTTTTTTCTTGGGAGGCTTGGACTTTTCTTTCTGTTGGGACACTAAGGCTTTCCCAGATGTATCTGCATTGTTAATTATTCCAAGATGAGTGAGCTTATCTTGCTCTCTAATTAAGGAATCACAAAAGGATTCAAGATTAGGCTCTTGATAGCTAGCTGCAGTCAAGGATTCTTTCATGGAGTAGAATGTAGATACAAAAACAGAATATGCAAGTCCAAGTTTGGAAAGAATACGATAAATACATTGTTTGTCTTCTTTCTTAATCTTGCATTCTGCACATAAGAGTCTAAGAGTTTTATACTTAGATAAATAGTCTTGAATGCATGAAAAATCATTTGGATTCAAGGGAAGCAACTCATTCTCAAGTTGATGACCCCGAATTTCATTCTGTTTACCAAACACAGATTCCAACTTTTCTCAAGATTTATCAGGTTCATCAATTCCAGATATGTGGAATCGCAAATCAGCAGAGATTGACATCCCAATCAATCCAAGAGCTTCATCACATCTATTTGCCCATTTAATTTTCTTATCATTATTAGTGGGTTCTGTTTCTTTCCCTGAGGTTATCCTGAAAACTCCCCTACTTCGTAGAACATCCTCCATACGAGATTTCCATGAGAAATAGTTAGAACTTGTAAGTATAATATCACAAGGGGTGGCCATACTATAAAATAATGGCTGAAAAAATAGAAACTAACTATCTGGTTGCAAATAGCTCGAAAAAATATGTGGTTTAAAAAAAAACAGCACTGAAAATTAATTCTGGATGATGAAGTTATGCTTAATCAAAGAAAATATTGAAGATGTCCCTAATAGTGACGTGGTAGATATTAACTTGACCAACTAAACAAAAATAACCCCCCTCTTCCCAAGATCAACCTTTGACAATCACTTTATAATAAAGTTGCTTTGAAGTGAATCACTTTTGTAGAATAAGTGAGGTTCACTTTTATAATAATGTTACTTTTAAATAGTGCGGCAATAAATTAAAAGACTTAAGTAACTCACTTTTTATTTTATTTTATTTATGTGAGAAGCACTTTTACAATAAAGTAACTTAAAAATAAAAATTGCATGCACTAAAAAGTAGCTTAATAAGACTTGAACTCAAGACCTATTAAGGAATAAAGCAACTTTGGACCAAGTGAGCTAAGTTTAAAAGGCACGTAAAAGAATGGAAAAAGGAAGGGAGTTTTTTTTTTTTACTCTTCTCTCTCGTTCTCCATGCTTGCCTTTTCTTTTCTTGCTAATCACAAAAAAAAACAAAAAACAAAAACAAAAAAAACTTTTTCCACACAATGGGGTTAGATCTTGGTTAGCTTACTTGGAAAGTCTATGTTTTCAAGTTTTCTCGCTATTTTTGATTTGCTGTGATCGCACAAGGTGCATGGCAAAGAGCATACGTAGCCGAGAAGACAAGAAAAAAAACTTTCCCTTACTATTTTTGATTCGCCGCGATCGCGCAAGGTGCACGACAAAGAGCATATGCAATCAGGGAAGACAACAGTCCGAGACTAAAAAAAAAAATATGTAATAACAAAACTAATAAAATATGAGAGATTAAAAAAAAAAACAAATCCATCATTGTAAGATTATACCTTCAAATTTGCCAAAATGGGTGTTTTTGGAACAATCGTAAATAGGTTTCGATGAGATGAAAACTATTTCCCAATGGAAACGGTGCTCCGGACACAATGGAACAGCTCTCACAAGCCAAAAATGCACATAAAATCTAGAACCAGAAACCCTTTCAAAGTTTCGGCAACACCGGTTCCAGATGTAGATCAAAACCAAAGCGGCTCTTCATAAAAGCTCTGATACCATGTTCGGGTATATAGGGTACTCCCAAAAGACCCAACACCTTGAGCAACTTCTTCACACAAATAGATCATAGATCAACACACTGATGTTTGTCACGTGGTTAAAACCCTCGATAGGGAAACAGTCCATGACCCCAGCCAAATAGCTACCTGGAGCAATTTATTATGCAAAAGAAAGAAAGTTACATGAGCTTCTCATAATCGATGAGCTAGCCAAGGACCCTCTGTGTCCTTTAAATAGAGATCATAGACCAATCAGGTGTTAAGCCATGGATCAATGGTAGGTATGATCTAAGAGAAGTTGAACCGTCGGATCACTCTATGTCTAGATCATACCTATGCATACTAATGCATACTAAAAAAACACACTTTTACCTAACAGATATATTACACAAGTTGATCTTAACTAACTCCTAAGTGTCTAAGAATCCTAACAATGTGGTCTTGATGTGCACCTACATTTTACTGCTTAATTAGTGCCATGTAGTGCTTGTTCTTCAAGTGCCATGGAAATTGAAGGCCCCTTGAGTGAATGAATTTGTATTTCTTGTTGTGGATTGGTAGGAAGAACCATGGCATCCTATACAGTCGAAATTGGTTGAGTGTCCATAGAGCATATTCAATTGGTCATGTCATTTCTTTTCATTTCTCTAACTTATTCAAGGATTTCATTGGGTATCACATTCCTTGCTGATTTTCTTGCTCAATTGCGTGAATTTCCCATCCCCATAGTGATCAATGATATATGGTGCTCCTCAATGGGAGATTCTCTGAGGTTGGTTTCTTTCTTGCTAAATTGTGTCTAGATACTCCACCACAATGAACAATGAGTATTGACTTTGATGCTCCTCAATTGCAAGAAAAACAATGGTGGGGATGCTCTATTGTACTCCTCAGTGGGAGATTCTATGAGGTTGGTTTTTTTCTTTCTCAATTGTTTCTAAATACTCCACCAGAATGACCAATGAAATATTTCCTTTGATGCTCCTCAATTGCAATAAAAACAATGGTGGATATGATCTATGGTGCTCCGCAATGGGAGATTCTCATAGGTTGGTTTCTTTATTGCTCAATTGTGTCTAGATACTTCACCACAATGACTAATGAAATGTTGCTTTTGATGCTACTCAATTGCAAGAAAAACAATGGTGGATATGGTCTATGGTTGTCCTCAATGGGAGATTCTCCAAGATTGGTTTCTTTCTTGCTCAATTGTGTCTAGATAATCCACCACAATGACGAATGAAATATTTCCTTTGATTCTCCTCAATTGCAAGAAAAACAATGGTGGAGATGCTCTATGGTTCTCCTTGATGGGAGATTCTCATAGGTTGGTTTCTTTATTGCTCAATTGTGTCTAGATACTTCACCACAATGACCAATGAAATATTTCCTTTGATTCTCTTATATTGCAAAAAAAATAATGGTGGAGATGCTCTATGGTTCTCCTAAATGAGAGATTCTCCAATATTTGTTTCTTTCTTGCTCAATTGTGTCTAGATACTCCACCACAATGACCAATGAAATATTTCCTTTGATTCTCCTCAATTGCAAGAAAAAAAAAAGTGGAGATGCTCTATGGTGCCCCTCAATGGGAGATTCTCCAAGGTTGGTTTCTTTATTGCTCAATTCTGTCTAGATACTCCACCACAATGACCAACGAAATATTGACTTTGACACTCCTCAACTACAAGAAAAACAATGGTGGAGATGCTCTATGGTTCTCCTCAATGGGATATTCTCCAAGGTTAGTTTCTTTTTTGCTCAATGGTGTCTAGATACTCCACCACAATGACCAATGAAATATTTCCTTTGATTCTCCTCAATTACAAGAAAAACAATGGTGGAGATGCTCTATGGTGCTCCTCAATGGGTGATTCTCCAAGGTTGGTTTCTTTCTCGTTCAATTGTGTCTAGATACTCCATCACAATTACCAATGAAATATTTCCTTTGCTAGCTCAACAATTGCAAGAAAATGATTGGTGAATAATTGGAGATGGTTTATATAGTTTTTTTATTGAATTATTGAATATTGTACAATGTATTTGGTGCTCCAAGCAATCCTTAGACACTTGTGATGGAGATGGTTAATGAAATCAACATTTTATGTGTTGTTCTAGTGATGAAGAGAAGAAATGAATTATCTGCAACCTAAAATTGCACACAGACTGTGTAAATTTATTAAAACTTGTTAGATTTTTTCTGGGATGGGGATGGTTGTTGTTTATACAAAGAAATAATGCGCACACCATATTATCAACAAAAATGTGTGCACATTTTTATCAGCTGTAACATGTACACGTTATGTTTGAATAACATTTATAAACATTTAAGAAGGTGCTTCCATGGCTAAGGGGTCATTCAATGTTTAGGGGGCATTAAAAAGAACTCCCTAAGTCTTAACCCCCTAACACCCGTCCTATATCCCCCATAACTATTTTTTTAAAACTCTAGGGATGTGTGTGTGTGCACGCGTGTGTGTGTGTGTGTGTGAGGGAGAGGAAGGGGGGTTGGGGTTAGGTGTAGTTGGATGTAAAGAGGGGGAATATAGAGAGAGGAGAGAGAGCGGAGGGGGGTGTTAATGGTAGGAGGTTACCTATGGATGTGTACTCTAGGTGTGTGTGTGTGTGTGTGTGTGTGTGTGTGTGAGAGAGAGAGAGAGAGAGAGAGAGAGAGAGAGAGGGAGAGAGAGAGAGTTGGGAAATAGATAGGGGGTTGGGGGTTAGGTGTAGTTGGATGAGTTAGGGAGTGAGAGAGTGGAGAAGGGGTTAGTATGAGTTAGAGAGGGAGGGAGGGATATAGAGGGGGGCATGGGTTAGTATGCGTAAGTAGGAGTTAGGGGGAAGAGGGGGATATAGTATGAGTTGGAGGGAATATTAGGGGAGAGAGAGAATGAGAGAGACGAGGGGCGGGGGGGGGTTAGTGGTAGTGGGGGACGAAGGCATGTGTGTGTGTGTGTGTGTGTGTGAGAGAGAGAGAGAGAGAGAGAGAGAGAGTGGAGGGGGTATCATAGTGGTATGGGGGGACCTATGTATGTGTGTGGGTGTCTCTATATATGAGAGAGAGAGAGAGAGAGAGAGAGAGAGAGAGAGAGAGAAGGTTGGGGAATAGATAGTGGGTGGGGTTTAGGTGTATTTGGATGAGTTGCGGAGAAAGAGAGAGTGGAGAAGGGGTTAACAATAGTTAGGGGGGAATGTTAACAAAAAAATTATTCACCTAGCTCTACATGGCCTAAACCACATACATACATCATATTCCTACCACATTTCCCTTACTTTTGACCTTCACAATTGTATTTCCATAAAAATGGTCCAAAACATTATTATTTACTATGGTTTACCCTCACTTTCTCCAAGAAATGGGTCAAACACCCTAAAAAGGGTCAAAAACCCTAAAAAAGGTTTCAAAACCCTAAAATAAAGAAAGGATTAGAAAACCACAAGAAAATACCATGGGTAACCACATTGGGTCAAAAAACCCTAGAACCATTATATAAATACATTGTGATGGGATCTCCCAAACTACCTTTTTCCCCATTTTGTGAGTATGTGGGGACACCTTTTTCTCTTAAGTATTCACAAATTTTTTTCCATCATCTTATTTCCATACCATTCCCACTTAGTATGTTGAGAAATTCTCTGTACCCACTTGGAGAACCATCCTGTGGAGAGGCGGACCACTTCTGAGAGGACCATGGTGGCCCACTTTACAAGAAAGAAGGTATACTAATTTGTTTATTTATATTTTATTTATTTTATCCCTTGTATATATATTTTCTTTGTATTACTAATATATTTTATTGTTTTAGTTTTCAATAAACTCTCCTTATGATCCCATTGATGTAAGGTTGGTGCTTTCACACGTAATAGGGGTAAAAACTCCTTATAGTTTTGGTGACTCTACTGGTTGATCCTGTCAGATCCCTATTTTTGAAGCATAGCTACAGGTTTGTCTTTAGTTTCTGCCTTCAATTGTCATCGATCAGCCCTCCATGCAGCCAATTCAAACCTTCACCATGTCAGTGCCTTATTCTTAGGCCCTTTTCGGCTCTGTCTTTTTTATTATTTCTTGTTTAGCACCAGTCACACTTATTAGGCCACAAGTCGTGACCCAATTAATCCTTTCCACCTAATAAGCATGACCTAGGTGTCTACCTTAACCCTGATACACATGACCTGGATCATAGAGCCAGATCGCATCTGTCTTGGCTGAAGGAGTGACCCCAGTCATCCCTGTGACCCTATTCTGAGCAACTAAGTCATGCCTAATCCTTTGTTAGGAACGACTTGGTTGTTTTCTATCAGGATCGTCTCTTCCTCTTTTTTTTTTGTGACCCATATCACGTTTGTTCCTTTGATAGGCGCGACTGTCAGTTTATAGTCTATTTTATATGCCTAGTTTATACCCATGTCTATCCCAAACCTCTGTTTATACCTATTTTTCCGTCCAAACCTTCTTTGTTACATTCCCTTGTTGATTTGTTGCAAAAAGTCCCTTATTACTTATTTAGAAGGAATTTTTTTATATATAGATGCACACACACTCACACCATTAAGTGAAAACGCTCAGTTCATGACCTTGAGCAGAGCCATTAAAAAGAAACAATTAATTTAATAACATATGGATCAGGGTATAAACCCCATTCGCTCATCTGCGGGAAGCAGTTGGGAATAGCCCTAAAACTCATTGTGAGGAGTACCACAGGAACCTCGAAGTAGCTGGCCATTGAGAGGACCTACCAAGTGAAAAGGCAAATGACCCCTATCAGATTGACTAGTTCCCACTTGTGAGGAAAACTAAGAGCTGTCATTTGTTGCAAACCGATTATCAGTTTTACCTGAGTCGTGGAGTGAGGGATATTTCCCCAATACGCAAGTTGTTAGACAACATTTGTGTCCAAATGACTCATTTTGAACCATTAGGAAGCCGATTAAACCTAGGGTCCATTTTCATTTCCCATCACTACCATAATCCATCATTACTCCACCACATTATTCCTATCGGCTTAAGGGGAACACCCCTCAATTTGGTTCTTTGAACCGTCACCATGGAATCCATCTTCGACATCACTCCCCACCTTTAGAGTGACACATGACCTCTGATTCTGATTTGAATTCCTACCAATACGAACCCACTTTGCTCACTTCCTTGTCTAGCCCCATGTCTAGCGCACATCCAAATTCCTTCCACAGAGGGATAGTTGGTGGTGGACCCACGTCCTTGGCAAGCATCATCAAGGGTATCCCTTCTAGTGGTCCCATCACCACTACACACATTGTTATTACTATGATACCCACTAGTGGAAGACCCACACCAACTACCATGGTTCCTACCATACTGTTAGGGTTAACCTTGACTTGAGATCGAGTCAAAGTTGGTTTAGGTCTAGCACATGGTTTGGGCACATGGTTTGTTGTATCCCATGGTATTGTCCCATGGTATTGTCCCATGGTATTGCATGTGATTAAGCCTTTATAAGGCTTGAGGAGGCTCCATTGTAAAGTGGCCTGGAGGTGAGCGGTGGCTAGCTCACTTGGCCTGGATGGCTGGTTTTGGCCATGTAACGAAGATCTTCATTGGTGTTGGTTTTCCCTGCATGGGGTTTCCAGAGTATATTGTGTGTCTATATTGAATGTTGCTTGCAATGTTTATTTTCTTACATATTGTTATTTAATGATGCTAGTTTTAACCTATCAACTGGTATTAGAGCCATGGTTTGGCTTGGTTATGCTCATTGGTGTTGGTATGGGATGTTTTGTATCTCGGTTTTAATGGATTAAATGAGGGGTGCATGATTGGTAGTACTCGACACCTCAGCATGTTTTGGTTCTTGGTTAAAGTTTGTATTTATCTGGATGCTAAAAGCACAAGGTATCCCTCTTATCTGCAAAGAAGGGATGTTGCATCAAGTGTGGAATGAACCACTAGGTAGGTACGAGGGTGGCAGGTGTACTCGTAGCCTAGCTTGATGTGGATTGGAGAGGTTGAGTCTTCGATTGCGGGAGAAATGTGAGATGGTTTAATCTTGATTTTGGGACCAAGATTGATGAGCCATGTATGTGAAGAGAATTCCTAGAGAACTGGTGGTTATAGCAGCCGATGACCCATGTAATTCGGTAGATGGATTTTTCTTTATATGGACATCAATGACAAAGTTTGGATGTAGGTACAAAGGGAGCATGGAAAAGGACGAGCAAGGAAGTGAGCATGGAAAGTGAGAGGATGAAGCAACGGATGGTGATGTTGTAGTCACCATGAGACACATGAAAAAAACTAAAAAAAACTAAAAATGTAATGGAGCATTTTGCATGTAAATGGGCATATGGCTGTAAGACCTAGTAAGGTATGCATACCCCTGGCAACTCACCGGTAAAGTCGAGAGATAGACCTAGGTGATAGGGGGTGTATTTAAGATTCCTCGGTAAATACTTGAGGGGAGTTGGTGATTACTCCATGTCAAGTTTAAAGGGGGGATTGTTAGGGTTAACCTTGACTTGAGATCAAGTCAAAGGTGGTTGGGTTTGGCACATGGTTTGGGCACATGGTTTGTTGTAGCCCATGGTATTGTCCCATGGTATTGCATGTGATTAAGCCTTTATAAGGCTTCAGGAGGATCCATTGTAAAAGAGGCCTGGAGGTGAGCAGTGACTAGCTCGCTTGGCCCGGATGGCCAGTTTTGGCCATGTAATGAAGATCTTCATTGATGCTGGTTTTCCCCACATGGGGCTTCCAGGGTATATTGTGTGTCTATATTGAATGTTGCTTGCAATGTTTATTTTCTCGCATATTGTTATTTAATGTTGCTCACTTTTAACCTAACACATACCACCTTTTATACCTAGGGGTAGTGGCCCTTCCACATCCAATCTGACTATTCATAATTTGGGAATTCAACCTCACCAACCCTCAGTCATACATGGGAACTATGTTCTCGTAACCATCGACACCATTGTTGGTCCATTCCGAGCCAACCTCAGCTCTAACCTACCTTTCATGGCTAGTCTTAACCTGCCATATTTGGCAAGGTTAACAAATGACCCCATTCGTCACTAACCACATTGGCCTCCCATTCCTACGAAAATTCCCTCAAACATCCCAAAGTTCGATGGAAAGGTGGGTGAGGACCCCCAGAATCGCATCATGTCTTTCCACTTATGGTGTTCATGAAACAACATCGTGGATGAATCTTTTAGATTGAGTTTTTTCTAGCACACACTTACAAGTGCTATGACCAAATGGTACATTGAGCTGCCTCATGCCACCTACCCTGAATTCTCCTCACTTGCCTCAATGTTCCTTCAATACTTTCAGCTACTTGTTCGATATGATAAGGGAGTAGAGATCCTCTTACCCTGTCGCTAAAATAAATCTACCCACATAACAGATCAAATCCATGAGCGACGATGGCAATGTAGCTTGTGCAATAGCCAATTGGATGATAGGATATTCCTTGACTGGTTTCTGAAAAACTTACTCCCATCCATAGCCAAGGACATCGCATATGAGAGACCCCAAACTAAGGAGGAGGCCATCCTAAAGGATCAATAGTTTGATTTAATCTATGCCCAGTCTAGGTACTTATATACCATCATACTTGATTCTAGTCGAGCCAACACCTCTCACCGTGACTGTTAGGGCACGCACCTCAATGGTCCTTAAGATGGGTAACTCCGTGGGTTTGACTGAAAATAGTCTTAGGGGTGTCGGGGGTTAAATCAAAGTCTTCTATTGTAATAAACCCGCGGCTTAAGGCCAGGGTTAGGGTTTTGGGTGCCCATGTTATTGAATCCATGTTTTTGTAAACAGTGCGCTATAAATAGGCACTTGTGTAAATAAGAAAGGTTAGGTTTTATGATGTAAGAAAGGCTAAGGCGAATTTAAGGCTGATTTTGTAAGGAAAGGTTAAGTCTCAGCTGTGTGCATGGATGACCTCTGTAGCTGTGTGCGCAGAGGGTTTTTGTAAGAAGATTGAGAAAATATCTACAGCTGTGTGCGCAGAGTTCTACTGCTGTGTGCGCGGCTGTTAAGGGCTGAAGGGATCTGCACCTGAGTGCGCAGATCAAACTGTAGTTTTGTAGCAAGTTGAATAAAACACAGTTTGTGGATGTATCCCCTACACTGGGGGTGAACCACGTTATATTTGGTATTGTGGTTTCTTGTGTTGTTTCTATTTCTGTTGTCTTTTATGCATTAATAACTGTATACATTTGATAACTTAGATCGCTGCTAATAACAAGCTTCGCTGTGAATTCCCTGTAGTGGGTTAAGCAAGTCACGGTTGTTTATCTATCTATGAATTTGTATAAAAGTGAATGACAGAGCTGTGTAATTATTGATTAATAAGTTAGTAAAGGCTAAGGTACAGTAATATCCTTCTCTGCTTGCAAAAACCTGATTCTGTGGCACCCCATTGCTGTTTCGGGTGAGACTGTAACCTGTGCGCAGGTTGTTGCCGAAAGGGCCAACACAGTGGGTCTTTTGTTGGTGCGACATAAAAGGATTAAAACTGGGTCTGCCCTATTGCCCAACAAATTGGTTCCATTGCCGGTTGAACTCAGTATCTGCTCAAGAGGGGTTTACATCGTACCTCGAGGGCTATGTTCTGGAGGCCCTCTGTGACGAAAATCGGTGATTGGTTTGCTGAGACTTATCTGCAATTCACGCAACAAGAGAACACAAATTCACATTGTAGCGCACGTGACTTTTTACAAAGGTATGTTTTTTGTGATGCTTATGGAATTTTTTTTAGTAGTATCCACATAGAGTTGCACCAGTGGTTGTCTAGGTTAACAGAAAGAAGGACGAATTTCCAAGCTCGACAGGTTCCCACATGGACCCCCACAAAGGTCAATCTTGTGCAACACGTGAACAACGAGGTATCCTGTGCTGTTGATTTCTGGACGACGCACACATTGGAAGCTTTCGTAACAGAGTTTTCCATTAACACAAGTACCTCCTTCAGCGAAGCTGAATGGCAGTTCTTCAAAGGTCCTCGTGGTAAGTTTTTGAATTCATTAAGCTTGCGGGTTAAAATACTATTGGCTGAAAAGGGTATATTGTGGTTTGAATCAGACTGCTAGCTTTGTAGTACTAACATATGTTTGCAAGTGATAATACCTTCGACGAGCAAAGTGGTTTGCTGCGAAGTGGAAAAAGGTACAAAATAGATTTTGACTCCTATTCCTTAGGTCAGGATACCGAGTCTCCCCCTGTAAATTCTGAAGAGCCAAGCTCTGAGGAAATCCCTTCGCTTGGAAACCCCCCTGTCACCCCACAGCGAAGCTCTGTTACCCTTGAAAGTTCGTCGCAGTCTGACAGTCCACCAAGTCCAAGTATTCCGGCCACAAGCCAGTCTGTCCCTGTAACTCCCTCCCCATCAATGTCCTGCCCCCCTCCCAGAACCGCCATGGCCCACCTGGTTGATGGCATTAAGCTCCCCATCTTCAAAGGCACGGGATCAGAGGACCCCGAACAGTTCTGGTTTTTATGTGAAGTAGTATGGAATGCAAAGAAAAATACAGACCCAGATGTGAGAGCCGCGCAGCTCATTACTTCTTTCCAGGATAGGTCCTTGACCTGGTTCATGAAGTTCTCAAGTACTCAGAGCCCTACGCTAGATGAGATTAAGGCAGCAATAACCAAAGAATTTAAAAATCCTAAATCGGAATCGCAGAGCATCACCAAACTCAAAGAGATTCAACAGCAGCATGACAAATCTGTGTGGGACTTTGACCAGAGATTCAAAGTCCTCCTCGACCAAGTCAGCTTTACCATTAGTCCTGCGCAGCAAAAGGAATGGTTTATCGCGGCATTATTACCCCATATCCGAACTCCGCTCATGCAACAGAAGGTTGCTGACCAGCAAGAAGCTCTAGAAATTGCAATGAAGCTGGAGACTGCCCCTGTCGGAGATGATTCTGGTATTGCTCAAATCCAAGCGCAGCTAGCCGTGATGGCCCTGGAACTTCACGAGATGAAAAAGGGAAAACCTGATCGCGACGAGGTTTGGTGTACGCAATGTCGGACCGAAGGTCACGACAAGGAACGGTGCCCTCTGGTAAGCAAGTACCTGCGTATAGGTGCGCCAGACCCATTTCCACCATAAGTTCTATATTGTGATCTCTGCAGAACAACCGGTCAGCATCGACCCGAGAACTGTCACTTGCTACAACGGTACGGACAGGGACCTAAGAACCCCTACTATAACTTCTGCAAGTCCGTAGGTCATAATGAGGATGAGTGCCGCACCTATGATGCCTACCGGGTGCGCAATGACGGACCCAGTAGTGATAGCTATGGTTACCAGGGGAGTGCCTCTGGTAGAGGTTCGTCTGGAGGCCATGGTGGTATGGCCGACAGAGGCCGAGGCCAGTTGGTATGTTACAATTGTAACCAAGCTGGGCATTTGGCTCGCGACTGTCAGAACCCTACTGTGACATGTCGATACTGCTGCGCGGTAGATCATGTGATTGAGCAGTGTCCACAACTCATAGCCAAGATTCAGGCACGACAGAGTGCCCCCACGCGGAATATCCAGATGATTTCAGTTGAGCCCAGACCTGCCGCAACTATCAATGTTGTCACACGGAGTGGAGCTACGACACACCCACCGGATACAGAAATACAGCCCGCCGACGCTCGGGTTCGTAAGGCCCCTATGAAAATCCCAGCATTTGATATCACAAGAGAAAGAGCGACATTTATGGAAGCTAAGAAATATTTTGCTGGCCCTAGCACATCCGTTACACCTACACAATCTCAGCAACTATCTTTGCAGCCCTAGGAAGCCCCACGGGATAACGTAAGTACCCTATCCTCGTTTTTACAGAGTTGCCTCAAATGGTTACAAGATCAGGATGCTCTGACTAAGCTACAAGAAGTCATTGCTTCCTGCGGACCTCACCATAGTTCTGTTCAAGACAAAACTGTTCATAGAGTGAACAGAACCAGCAGGGAAATGAGATTGAATGCTCAGATAGGGGCATATCATCTGACTAATTTTATCTTGGACTTAGGGTCCGACATAAATGTGTTAACTAAACAAACCTGGGAACACATGGGAAAACCCCCCCTCGCCTGGTCCCCTATCCAGTTGCGGCTAGCCAACCAGCAAAGGATTGTGCCTCTAGGAAGTTTCCTGAGTGTCCAAACAGATATTGCCAGGGTCAGTACTGTCGTGGACTTCGAAGTAATTGAGATCATTGATGACAGCGACCCCTACCCCGCCTTGTTAGGAATTGAATGGGTAATGGAAAATGCTGTAGTTATTAACTTGAAGAAGAGACAGATGATCTTTGAAGGGAAATACTTGAGAGTCATCCTACCCATGGATCCCTCACAGGGGGAATGGTACATAGAACCACTCCGACAAAAGGATCAGAATGATGTGGAACACATCTACACTATCACCACGCAGGACAGAGGTTCTGAGGATCCTCCTATCGCAGATTGGGAGTCTGGTAGCTCCTGTATGACCAACTCGGAGGATGACTTAGAGAGTTGGAAGAACCGATTATATGAGCTCCATGGCCACAGTAGTACCAGACCTACTAAATCTCTCAGATGGCTCAGCTCACAACCAAGCGCTCTCCCTACTTTTGATGGTTCAACAGACCCCGACCCATTTATCGTCCAATTCTCAGGTCAGATACCGGAGCCATAGAAAATGACTTCTCTGGAGTCGCCACTCAGAGTCTCAGCTTCCAGATGGTGGAAGAGCCATAAGCCACAGATTCCTAACTGGGAAGCCTGTCAGAGGCTCCTTCGACTGAGATTTAAGGGCCAGCCTGAGGAGGTGCGAATCAAGTTCGATGGAAAATCTAGTCCACAAGCACACCTGGCAAACTGCTATGAAGCATGGAGGTATGTACCTCGGAACGAATGGGTACATTGATTCGTCCATACCCTGGCACCAATAGCTCAGACCTGGTACGAGGAAGCTGAGCTCTACCTCGATACTGTAAGTTGGGACTGTCTTGTCCATAGTTTTATACATACTTTTTCTACTAATGATGTCTGCCCAGCTCTAGACGCAGCTATCAAGATCATCCATACCAAGGTCTTTGATGACCAAGAACTAGCAGAACAGCGATCGGATTGGACAGTGCAGGAAGCCCATGCCCTAGAATGTTATAACTTCGCCATTGAGGAGGATGAGGACCCGTGCAATATCGCTATCCCTGAGTCAGAAGGATGCTGCGATGTGCAAGGACCAGTCATCGAAACTCCGGAAGTAAATCAGCCCCTGAAGACATGCACAGTTAACATTGGATCTGAAGAACAGCCTAAGCTCGCCACAATTGGTGACTATTGGGATGATGAAATGGTCAGCAAGGTAACCCAACTTCTCCACGAGTACCAAGATCTTTTTCCAACAAAGTTTTCCAAAATGAAGGGTATCTTGGGTGATATTGGCGTATTGAAGATCCCTTTGAAACCTGATGCAAAACCTGTGAAACAGTGGCCTTATAGATTGAATCCGAAGTATAAATAAAAGGTTAAGGTGGAGCTGGATAAGATGCTTGCTGCAGGAATAATTGAGCCTGTTGAAGAATCTGAGTGGGTCAGTCCTATGGTGGTCCAGGAGAAGAAGACTAAGGGTGAAATCCGCATCTGTGTTGACCTCAAGAAATTAAATGATGCCTGTCTGCATGATCCCTTTCCTACCCCCTTTACAGACGAAGTGCTTGATAATGTTGGAGGCCAAGAAATATACTCTTTCACTGATGGGTTTTCTGGCTACCATCAGATCCGAATTGCTCCAGAAGACCAGCATAAAACAACATTTGCTACCGAAATGGGGTCCTTTCAGTATACTGTCATGCCCTTTGGGCTGAAGAACACACCTACTATATTTTCTAGGGTCGTCATCTCTGCGTTCAAGGAATATATACATAAATTCTTAGAAGTTTATTTTGATGATTGGACTATTTTTGGGCTAGTAAAAGATCACCTCACTAGTTTGAGACTTATGTTAAACAAGTGTAGATAGCACCAGATTGCTTTGAATCTAAAAAAGTGTATCTTTTGTGCCCCTTTTGGAATTCTCCTTGGTCATGTTGTCTGTAAGCAGGGATTGATGATGGATCCTGCGAAGATAGCTATTATTGTAAATCTGCCACCCCCGAAGTCCGTCAAACAACTACGCACGACACTCAGTCACACTGGTTACTACAGAAAATTCATCCAAGGATATGCTCAAATTACCGCTCCAATGGAAAGACAGTTGAAGAAAGATAATAAGTTCGAATGGACACCGGAGTGCCAGGCCAGCTTAGATATTTTGAAGAAAAAAATGGTTACTGCCCCTATTCTAGTATTTCCTGACTAGAACAAAGAATTTCATGTGCATGTCGACGCATCCTCCATTTCTCTAGGGGTGGTATTGGCTCAACCAGGCACAGGTCAGATCGACCACCCTATTTCTTTTGCCAGAATAAAATTATCCACTACAGAGAAAAATTATACTACAACCGAGCGGGAAGGCCTTGCTATGGTGTATGCACTACAGAAGTTTCGACATTATCTGTTAGGATCACATTTTAAGATGTTTACTGACCATTCTGCTTTGAAATATTTGGTTAATAAGCCAGTGCTAGGAGGAAGAATATGCAGATGGCTAATTCTGTTCCAAGAATATGACTTCGAAATCATAGTTAAGCCTGGGATACTGAACCTAGGACCGGACCACTTGTCGAGGCTCGAGTCAGGCGAAGAACCCACTAGTTTGGATGAGGGCCTCCCTGACGCGCAGCTGTTTTCCATCCAGATAGTCGATGACTACTTCCATGATATTGCTCAGTACTTGTCTACAGGGTTTCCACCTGCTGAAATGACCACACAACAGAAAAAGCAGCTGGTAGTGCGAGCAGCAGACTTCACCCTAATATCCGGCTAGCTGTACAAGATGGGACCAGATGAAATACTGTGCAAGTGTGTTTTGGAGCCTGAACGACCCCTGATTCTTCCCGAGGCACATTCTGGCGCGGTAGGAGGTCATTATGCAGGGAAAGCTACAGCACAGAATATTTTGACAGCCGGCTTATGGTGGCCCATAGTTCACAAGGATGCAAGAGAATATTGCCACAGTTGCGACGTCTGTCAGAGGACAGGAAAACCATCTCACCGGGATGAAATGCCCCTAGTTCCGCAGGTAACCTTACAAGATTTTGACAAATGGGCCATTGACTTTGTTGGCCCCATCAACCCCCCCACGAAGAAGTCTGGTGCGAGATATATTATTACAGCAACTGACTACCTTACCCATTGGGCTGAAGCCCAACCAGTCAAGAACTGTAGCGCTACTACAGCTGCACAATTCATCTTCGATCACATCTTGTCCAGGTTTGGGTGTCCTCGTGTCCTTATGAGCGATCAAGGATCACATTTCTTAAATAAAACTATTGTAGTGTTGACTGAAGAATTTCAAGTATACCATCAGAAAAGTACAGCCTATCATCCACAAGCCAATGGGACTGTCGAAGCTTTTAATAAGATCCTGGAGCATGCTTTGACAAAGATTTGTAATGCTAACAGAGATGATTGGCACCTTCGCATTCCAGTAGTGTTGTGGGCTTACAGAACTACTTGCAAAAAGTTGACAGGCAATACACCTTTCTGATTGGTTTATGGGCAAGAAGCCGTCATGCCTATGGAATACATTGTTCCCAGCCTCAGAATATCTGCTTTCACTGAGATGGATGATCCAGCCATAATAACAGAGAGACTAAAACAGATACTAGAACTTGAGGAGGATATATTTATTGCAGGTTTCCAGCAATAGGTGCAAAAAGCTGGAGAAAAAGCGTGGCATGACAGACACATTAAGAAGAAACAATTCCAGCAGGGTGATCTTGTGTTCCTCTATGATAGAAAATTTATGAAGTTGCCCGGAAAGTTTAAAACACATTGGAAGGGACCATATATAGTCCAGAAAGTTACTGATGGGGGCAGAGTCCAACTAGCTAAGTTAAATGGAGAGCTCTTTCCGTCTATGATAAATGGGAGTCGTCTAAAGAAGTACAGGGACAGGCCAAGTCCTCAGACTTGAAGGTAGCACCAAGAAAGAAAAGTTTACGTACCCAGCATAGCTGCTCGCCACACTGGGGAATGTCGTATGGGACACCGAAGGTTGGTCAGGGGACGCAGGTTCACCCTGTGACGAAGGGGAAAGTGGTTGTTATGTCATAGGTTGGAACTATGTCGCAGCCCAGGATGAGATGGATTGGACAAAACACATTTGACGATGGCGGCATGTGAGCTACTCTTCATAACTGTAATTATGAGATTTCGGGAAAATCTCAGGCTGGGTGTGGCGATATTTCTGGTATTCAAGTAGATTTGATGTCATTACTACACTATGATGACAAATTCTGTAACAGAATTCTATAAGTAAGCTACATTGGCTTGAGAAATCTTCCTCGAAGCACTTCGTGGAGCTTGCTCGACTGGAGCCATGTCAAACAATTGTGATGTCCAGGAGCTCGTACGAGAGTTCAGAGAGAGAGGATTACAGAACCTTTTGATTAATCTGCCAGTACAGTCGTATTCGGCTTAGGTACATAGGCAGGCAGAAGTTTGCTCTAAACCAGGTGAAGGCAGGCACAAATTTGCTCTAACATGGAGCCACGATGGCCATAAGACCTCGCCAAATGACTCTGGTGAGCCCCACCCTGAAATATTCCGTCATAGCAAAACCATGGCAGCTATGTGTCTTATGCACAGTGACATACAATTCTAGGGGACCCCAAGCTGTGGATGGTTAAGTATTTCCAACCCGACCAAAGGATGGGTTGCAGATGGACCCACAAGGCCTTATTCCGCACCAATATCAAGTAGCAGAAAGAAGCGGGCAGCCAGCCACTAGCAGGAAGGATTCTAGGAACCAGCACACAATGTCTTCGCCAAGCAAATTTTACCACCAGCCGAGCAGATAAGTGCCCCGGGACAGGACACTGGTGAGTTTTAGGGGCCTCTTAGGGCGCGCACCTCAACGGTCCTTAAGATGGGTAACTCCGCGGGTTTGACTGAAAATAGTCTTAGGGGTGTCGGGGGTTAAATCAAAGTCTTCTATGGTAATAAACCCGCGGCTTAAGGCCAGGGTTAGGGTTTTGGGTGCCCATGGTATTGAATCCATGTTTTTGTAAACAGTGCGCTATAAATAGGAACTTGTGTAAATAAGAAAGGTTAGGTTTTATGATGTAAGAAAGGCTAAGGCGAAGTTAAGGCTGATTTTTTAAGGAAAGGTTAAGTCCTAGCTGTGTGCGTGGACAACCTCTGTAGCTGTGTGCGCAGAGGGTTTTTGTAAGAAGATTGAGAAAAGATATGCAGCTGTGTACGCAGAGGCCTGCTGCTGTGTGCGCAGTTGTTAAGGACTGAAGGGATCTGCAGCTGAGTGCATAGATCAAACTGTGGTTTTGTAGCAAGTTGAATAAAACACAGTTTGTGGACATAGGCCCTACACTGGGGGTGAACCACGTTGTATTTGGTGTTGTGGTTTCTTGTGTTGTTTCTATTTCTGTTGTCTTTTATGCATTAATAACTGTATACATTTGATAACTTAGATCGCTGCTAATAACAAGCTTTGCTGTGAATTCCCTGTAGTGGGTTAAGCAAGTCACGGTTGTTTATCTATCTACGAATTTGTATAAAAGTGAATGACACAGCTGTGTAATTATTGATTAATAAGTTAGTAAAGGCTAAGGTACAGTAATTTCCCTCTCTGCTTACAGAAACCTGATTCTGTGGCACCCCATTGCTGTTTCGGGTGATACTGCAACCTATGCGCAGGTTGTTGCCGAAAGGGCCAACACAGTGGGTCTTTTGTTGGTGCGACATAAAAGGATTAAAACCGGGTCTGCCCTATTTCCCAACAGTGACACATTGGAGGCATCCCATGCTGCTAATGGAGTCATTGGATCTATCACATACCACTCTCAGTTCTATGCAGCCTCTCCCATGATGTCACCACACCCAATTATGCACCCGATTACTCACGTATGATGGTTCAGTCTAGATCCACCCCATCCTATGCAACTCCCACACCAACTCATAGCGTACATGGACCGACTTGTTTATAACAATCGTGTTCTAGCCAAACGATCGAATTTGTAGCACCTGTGAAATCCACTACAGCTTCACCCCCAACTTATTTGGTCTCCACAAGATAGGTTTGTGCTCAACAAAACCTTCCTAATCCACCTGCCCCAAATAACCAACAAGGGCAGGGAAAGAACAAGAAATGGAGAAAACACAACAATAATCAACCTGAAGGAGGCGACCAATAGGCAAACCCTCTAAACAATAGCAGTGTCAACCTGTCTTCACAAAATCCCTAGTGCCCCAACCAGTTTGGGAAGAAACCACAGTTACAAAACAACCATCCATGTTTTATCTGCAATACCTACGGTCATTACATTCATCTATGTCCTCACATGGTTCGCATCCAACAACTTCTTTAGAATGACAATCAATGTGATCTTAATGTGGCTTCTTTGGCTCAGCCTAACCCTGCACCACTAGGTCCTCTGCCTCCAGAGTCCCACAGTTTCCTATGCGTCATGTCACAAACAATGCTACTGCTAGAGTTGATCTCAACTATAGTATAGTTGACGACTTGGCCCAATCTCCTACAACCATGTCCACTTTAGAAGTTCTTAAAACTTTCCCAACATAATGTAAAGCTTTGTTGTCCATTCTAGGTGTTATTGATCCCTCTAATTCCACATTGATCACATTCAACTTAAATCAAGGAGAACCTAGAATGCCATCTATAATCGCCTTCCAAGTTCTGGTATCAATTCAGAATTTGGTAATACATCAATGCATCACTGATGAAGAGGCATCCACATGCATTATGTCAACTAACATTTGGTAAAAAATTGGGGCCCCTACCCTTCAATATTCTACCATCGCTCTCCATGCCTATGATGGTCACTGTACGCAGCCACAGGGGATTCTCATGAACGTTTGTGTTGAGCTAGCTAGTAAAAGGGTGTTGATAGACATTGAGGTTTTCAACACCCAACTTGACTATAACCTCCTCCTAGGACATAACTATATGTATGCCATGTGAGCCATCCCCTCTATTGTCTTTCAACTCCTGATGTTCCCTCATGATGGGAAGATCATGACTATCAACTAGTTGAATTACGATGATCCGAAGGGGTTGGCCATGCTAGAACACATCCTTCCAACTATCATCTCCACCATGGACAACATTTCCATTCCTTCCTTATCTGTTGTTGAACCGGGCCTGTTTTCCAACATTCCTCTAACGGACACCTTTTTTTCTTTATCACCTCCACCGATGCTGACTAGCGTATTGTACTTGTATACTACCACATCCAGTACCATCCCAACTAGATCGCAACAACAATTGCAACCCCAGCTGTTAGTGCCAGAAATTGTTCTTAGACTACTAAAGAACAAGCCAACACAATCTCATAAAATAAAACTAAGTAAAGCAGGTTTTTAGGGTTTTGATTTTGAAAACTTCATCAGTAAGGAGGAAATAAACATTCACAAGCTAATACTGAACTAAATCATGCAAGTTGGATAAAATAGGGATCAAACACATCCCAATATGCCATAAACATTACACATGAAATAATAATTCCACCCACAGGCTACAAGCATTTACATGAATAAACCTTTAAAAAGGAAATGAAATTGTAGATGGAGCAATCAACTAGATCAGAAATGAAAAAAGAATGATAGGTAAAAGGGATTATCAGTTTATATATAATCAATAATAGTCATCCACTTACATACGAGTTATAAATTCTAGCTTGAGAAATCAAAGCTCCAAAAGCCTCTCCTTGAGTGAAAAATCCTCTCCCAAAACTGTATGTTTGTATTCCTTTTATCATTACAAACGTAAAGTAGTTCCATAACTACCTTCTAGGTCAAAATTTGAAATAGTTACATCAATTAGTTACATGATAACTCAAAATATTTAAAGACAATTAACCCAAAAATAGCAACAGATTTGGGGAAATTTGGTGAATTTCTGAAAATTTGGGTCTCAAAGACACCTTCATATGTCTCGATCCTAGACACATGTACAAAAAATGAGAGAGGTTTTATTAAATGAGTATATTATGAACAAAAACCTCTCTTGGTTTTTAAAAATGCCCCTTAAATTGTTCAGAATATGTGCTAGAAATGTGTGACTAAAACAAGAAATTATTAAATAATTCAAACCCTGAAAATAGGCCACAAAGATGAATTCGAATCTCTCAAACGATAATAGCTGTTACAAAAATGAGAGAGTTTTTTGTGAATTTGTCTGTTGTGAATAAAAAACTCTTTTTATTTTCCATAATTCATTTCCATCACCTTGTAATATTCTCCCAATTATAATGACAAAAACAGGAAAAACAGAGCTGCTATAGGAATCTCCTCATGAAAATATTTGACAAAGGTCTCAAAAATGAGGGTTAGATTATAAAGAAAACTTAAAATAAACTTTTATTATAAGTTTTTGAAAGCTTAAAGATATACATATTAACTAATAAGCCCAAAATACAAACCTTAAAACTAAATTAATGAAATAATTCAACCATTAAAAGCATTAAATCCAACAAAAATGACTGATTGTCAAAAGTTCTTAAAATCAACATAAAATGTAAAATAATTTTAAACCAATGGTTGAAAAATAGGGTAAAAAGAACAGATAAACTAAGAACAAGATCTAGTTATAACATCTGGCTCTTGCTGCAGGATGAAGTCCTCCTTGTGAGGCTTCAAGAACCTATAGGCCTTGTGCCTTATTCATTGGGTAATGGAATCATTTACCAAATATCTACAAATTTCTAAAAATCTGAACACATACCTCTGAAATGACAAAATACTGCTACAAACCAGCTTATTGAAAAACATCTACATGCTTGTATAGCGAGCTTATTCTGCTAATTACTCCTACTTCTAATCAGAGGAAACAACCCAATCAAGTGTAATCATACTTCCAGTGAATCCAAGATACCATTTGACTGAGAATCATAATTCCATGTATGCTACTATTTGGGAAAACCCACAAAAGATGTGATAAATGAAATAAAGAGTCTGTAGGCAACTGATACTTATGAATGGAAATAGGAAGTATGCCAAAATTTGGAGCATTAGAAACCTTTGAAAAATACAACTCCATCCAAGAAGCCACGGGATCATGAAATTTCTGATTTAAAACTTCAATGCCTTTATTATATTCATCATAAATTGAAGCATTCTCTTCCTCTCCATTGTTGTTCTTTTGAAACTTTTGCTCAAGAATGGAAACCAAGGGCTCTCTTCAAACTGCTTCTTGACCTTTAAATAAAACCCTTGATAAAAAATTGAGCAAATAAAATTCTGAAAGTGACCATAAGTCAAGAATGACAGCTTATTTCTTATATCAAGAGTAAGAGGTTGAAGAGTAGCAACTTCTTCTTCATAACATGATAATCTCATAGCAGGAACTAAGAAATTTCTACTATAATCCACTAAAAGTATATTATCATCAAAAAAGTCAGCAAACTGATATGAGGAATCAACACAAGCATCATTTATATCCTTGTTCATATGAAAATCTGAAAATGGTGAAGAAAACTGTCTTAAATTTAAATGATACCTACATTCTTCTTCATGTTCATAAGCTTGTATATCTTCAACATGAGCCTGATCTCGAAGCATTTTGCAAGCTTGGATGTTCTTCTCCACTCCTTTTGCATCCTCAAACAATTGTCTTAAAGATGATGATTTTCTTTCTAACAAGAAAAAGACAAGATCTAAATTTTGAGCCATAACATAATATACCATAGCAACGTTCTCCAAAGGTCTGATCTCCATAGGCATACTGATATAAAAACTTTGAAACCTCTAATTAAATTTAGTAATTTTCTCATCATTCTCCCTTTTCAAACTATAAAATTCAGAAAGAAATTGATCATAAGAATTATTCTTACCCCAATACTTCAAAAATACATCATGTAACTCTTCCCATGATCTAATTGAATCATCTTTTAAATTTTGAAACCAAAACCCAGCATCTACAACAAAGGATTTCAAAAATAACCTCATGACCACATCCTCATGCATGATTTCAAAATTATCAATGAAATTATGAAAAGATTCTAAATGCTTCTCTGCTATAATATGGTCTTTTCCAATAAAATGGGGAAGATATTCAACAAAGTAGGAAGGGTAAGGATGTAAGAGAGATGGAAGGCTAAGAGGTTTAAACATATTTTGTCTCAATCTAGATTGAAAATCTGTGAGTTGGAAATGAGGTTCAACAAGCTGTTCACAAGTTTCAGCAGTGATGGTAGAAGATAATAGATTAGCTTTATTCTCTATAAGATGACTAGAATAATCAGGTTCAAGAGATATGGGTATATGTATATCATGTTGCACATGTATTTCAAATGAAGGAATAGGATCAACATCAATAAAACAAGAAGAATGCAGACTTTCTTCTTCCAAAGAGGGATATGTACCTGAAGGTTTATGATCATCAGAATAGACAAAACAAAAAATAATTCTTTTGACATGCAATGGGAAAGACATGAAAGAACTGATGAATAAGAATAAAACCTCATGGAGGAAAGTAAGAAGCTGATACCCAGTCTTTCCATTTGGCTTCTTCATTTTCCTGTCCACAAAATTCTTCTTGCAGTGGAATTTTTAATCGTGGAGTTGCCGGTGAAAAATTGTAGTCTAAAAGATTTTCTGACTTTGTTCACCTCTCAAAATTAGATGAATAATGATATCCTAGGGAATATATACTTCAGTTTCATCCTCAGCAATGATGCCAAAGATGTTAGTGCTAGAAATTGTTCTCAGACTACTAAAGAACAAGCCAATACAATCTCATAAAATAAAACTAAGTAAAATAGGTTTTTAGGGTTTTGGTCTTAAAAACTTCATCATTAAGGAGGAAATAAACATCCACAAGCTAATACAGAACTGAATATTGCAAGTTGGATAAACTGGGGATCAAACACATCCCAATAAGCCATAAACATTACACATGAAATACTAATTCCACCCACAAGCTACAAGCATTTACATGAATAAACCTTTAAACAAGAAATGAAATTGTATACTGAGCAATCAACTGGATCAAAAATGAAAAAATAATGGCAGGTAAAAGGTCTTATTAGTTTATATAAAATCAATAACAGTCATCCACTTACATAAGAGTTATAAATACTAGCTTGAGAAATCAAAGCTCCAAAAGCCTCTCCTTGAGTGAAAAATCCCCTCCCAAAACTGTATGTTTGTATTCCTTTTATCATTACAAACATAAAGTAGTTCCATAACTACATTCTAGGTTGAAATTTGAAACAGTTACATCAATTAGTATGTCATAACTCAAAATCGTTAAAGACAATTAACCCAAAAATAGCAAATCGGATTTGGGGAAATTTGGCGAATTTCTGAAAATTTGGGTCTCAAAGACGCCTTCATATCTCTCTATCCTAGACACTTGTGAAAAACTTGAGAGAGGTATTTTTAAATGAGCGTGTTTTAAACACAAACCTCTCTTGGTTTTTAAAAATTCCCCTTCAATTGATCTGAATACGTGCTGGAAATGTGTGACTAAAACAGGAAATTATTAAATAATTCAAACCCTGAAAATAGGCCACAAAGATGAATTTGAATATCTCAAACGATAATAGCTGTTACAAAAATAAGAGAGGTTTTTATGAATGAGTCTATTGTGAATAAAAACATCTTTTTATATTCCATAATTCATTTCCATCACCTCGTAATCTTCTCCCAATGATAATGACAAAAACAGGAAAAACATAGTTGCTATAGGAATCGCCTCATGAAAATATTTGACAAAGGACTCAAAAATGAGGGTTAGATTATAAAGAAAACTTGGAATAAGCTTTTATTATAATTTTTTGAAAGATTAAAGATATACATATTAACTAATAATCCCAAAATACAAACCTTAAAACTAAATTAATGAAATAATTCAGCCATTAAAAGCATTAAATCCAACAAAAATTACTGATTGTCAAAAGTTCTTAAAATCAACATAAAATGTAAAATCCTTTTAAACCAACGGTTGAAAATTAGGATAAAAAGAACAGATAAACTAAGAACAAGATCTAGTTATAACACCAGCCACAATCACCCATGAACTATTGGTGTTCATTCATGATCCACACGATTCCCTTCCTTTTCCCACCATCTAGTATCATGAGAAAGCATGTCATGGCTACTCTCAACTTGCTAATTTCAAAATGGAAATTCCTGTGTGGTACCTTGATCCACCCACTCAATCCTTGGTCCCCTAGGTTGTGTTGACTCATGTCCAGCCCTTTGAGATGTTGTCACACCTACCTGTCGGTCGTTTAAAGACTACTCCTATCTCCACACTTGCCCCTCATCCTCCAAATAAGGCTATGGGCAAGGTCTCCAAAGCAACAAATGAACCTCATCTGGATCCCCCTTGCATGTTGTGCAATGTCCAAGGTCATGCGACAAAAAATTTCTAGAGTTACCTATCCTTCTCACACACATGGACGCTATGGATACATCTGATGGCACTCTAGTAGTCATCATCCTAGATCCACTAGTGGTCAAGAACAAGTCATTGTGAACCAACCATCCTTGAGCAGTTTTCGGCTTGTATGGTCATTACTCTCACCATTTCAAATACTTTTCCGAGTATCGATCAGCACTTCGTGACCTTCAAAAATACTCTCGGGAGTCCAAAATCACTGTTCTTAAGGAAATCCACCCTCCAGCTTCTTCCTTAGACACAACCAACACCATATACATGATCTCCAGTTCTACTAGTCCTTCCATCTCCTTAGTTGTAGAGAATCTCTCCCATCCATATACACAACATTTTAGGAATGAAAAGGATATTCTTGAATCTCTTTTGACTCCTGAGTACCCTTGGGATGATTTGCACCATCGCTCATTATTTTTCCCGATGAACCTCTCTCATCTTCAGATCAGTACTCAATCAAAGCCAAAGACTTCATCCATGGAAAAGTCAACTGGTTCCAGAACCCCATTCCGACACCCAATGCCTTTGAAGAGGGTAATATGGCTAACATTTCACCAACCATTAAGGTCAACATATAAACCAACCCTGAGGTAGTTGAAGATATTACACTCAGAGCATCTTGCTCCCTTGAAGAAGTTGCTTCCTACAAAGAACTTTTTCAGGAATTTTGTGATATCTTCGCTTGGTCATACACTGAGATGCCTGGGATTGATCCATCTATCGTTGAACATCATATCGACACATGGCTTGATGTGGAACCTATTCTCCAAAAACAAAGACCCATTCACCTCTCAGCAGGCCATGACGTTCTTCTTCCATGACCTTATCCATATCATTTTGGTCTACCTAGACGACCTCATTGCTCCCTCTTAGAAGCGTTCACAACATCTAGAGGACTTACGAAAAGTTTTCTTACAATGCTATAGATACAATGCCCACTTGAACCCTCTCAAGTGTGTGTTTTCTATCCCATCTATTCGTTTACTTGGGTTTATCATCTCTCACAAAGGGATCACGATTGACCCTCTGAAGGTTGAAACCATACTGAATCCTCCCTCACCACGTACTTTGTGCCAACTGTAGAGTCTCCAAGTAAAGGCTAATTTCCTTCTCCATTTCATTCTAGACTATGCGATAAAATTCCATGGTTTCTTATGACTGCTCCATACCAACATACCATTTGTTTGGGATAAGCATGTGCAAGACACTTTTGACACATTGAGACAAGCCCTCTCTTATGCTACATTGTTCTCTCCACCCGACTTCACTAAGGATTTCATTCTCTATGTGTCAGCATCTAAAAATGCCATTGTTGGAGTTTTGTTCAAAGAAGATGATGCTCATCAAGAGCATGTGATCTATTACGTAAGTATAAAGCATTTCGGACCCCCCTACATTATCCACATAAAGAGAATATGGCTCTTGTGATCTTCTTTTTAGTCCAGAAGCTATGCCAATACATCCTTTTGAGCCGCACCAAAGTTGTGGCCGATTCTAACCCTATGAGGCATCTCTTGGGTCACCTCATTGTATAAGGCCATGCTTCCAAGTGGATCATTGTTCTCCAGGAGTATGATTTGGAATTTGTTATCCCTAAGAGCACCAAAGCTTTGGTGTTACCTTCCTTATTGACAAACCTCCATTTATCGTCTGCGTTGCCACTGATCACGATCAAACTTCTAGATGAATTCTATTTTTCATTTCTTCGAAAGACCCATGGTATGGGGGCATCCTCCTATATTTGTGCACTTAGAAATTTGAGGCCCATTTAAGCTGTGAATATCAACGATGCATTCAATACCAAGATTCTTGCTATCTCCTCATTGGGGATTTCCTATATCGTCGTGGTGTTGAAAACATTCTACATCGTTTCCTTACCCACGATGAGGCTAAAAAAGTCCTGAATAACTACCACAGTGGAGACTGTGGTGGCCGCCTCTCTGGTTTGGGGACTGCCTAGAAGATCCTCTGTGCTGGTTATTTCTGGCCTACCATTTTTGCTGATGGCATCTATGTAGTTAAACACTGCCGCAATTGTCATCTCTTTGATCCAAAAGCAAGGACTCCTCGTGCACTGTTACATCCCATGGTCACGGTCGGTCCCTTCTGCAAGTGGGAAATTGAATTCATGACTTGTATTCCCACCTTGACCAACAGTCATAAGTACATCATCATGGTCATTGATTATTTCACTAAATGGACCGAGGACATGCTGAAATTAAATTGTAAGGTTGATACCATGACGCGATCATTTTTCAACTACATTATCTCATGTTTTGGTGTCCCCCAACCGATAGTCTTAGATCACAGTTCTCATTTTGAGGATGCGGTTTGGACAGAGCTTTTGACCATGTTGAAATTCAACTACCAATACTCCTTCACATACTACCCTCAAGGATACGGTCAATTTCAAGATGTAAACAAGATCCTTAGAACCATGCTCTAGCGGATGGTGGGAAACCACAAATCCAACTACCACCATATGATATTTTCTACCCTCTGGGCCTACTAAACATCAACAAAGACATCCACCAGTTTCAGCCCATTCTACTTAGTCCATGACGTAGAGTCGGTACTTCCCATTGAGTGCTAGATTCCATCATTTCTCCTTGCCGTCAAACTCCTCCATGATACCTCCCCATTAGAAAAACATCTTATTATGTTTGAGTAGACAATAAGGACCGTCATGATTCTCTCCAAATGACTAAAGCAGCCAAGACTTAGTCGAAGTCACATTTTGACTCCCATGTTCACTCTCGCACCTTTAGCGAAGGTGATCATCCTCGTTGACGACCAATCCAATGATAAGTTAGGGAAAGGGAAGTTGAATCCATGTAGTACAACCCATATATCTTCCATTGATGTCTTGGCAAGGGGGCATACATCCTTGCTGACTCAGACAACCACCTCTTGAAGAAACCCTGCAACGGGATCTACGTCAAGATGTTATATTCCTGATGTCTCCCACAATGAGTCACTTGTGTTTTATTTTTATTTTTTACATCGTTCTTGTCATGAGTCTCACAGTTTTTTTCCTTGGTTTCTCTAGATGGATCCTACCCCGCATCACTACATTGGATTTGATGATGGAGAAAGTAGATGGTATCCTAATCTCTCCTTGGCTGCGTGGCTCATTTATTCCCTGTCACATGAGTTGATCCATATCGACGAAATATGTGTTAGAATTGCTACCAAAAACTAGGCTAAGTATGATGGTGTCATTGGTCTTCTAGCCACTTCTTTCCATATGTGTATTCATCACCTTGATGTCTTCATAGACTCCTAGCTACTTGTATCCCAGTTGAATAACTATTATCGGGTACACGATCCCTGTCCTTTTAGAAATTTCCTGAGCACTAGACATTTGGTTAGAAATTTTTAATCCATTACATTCATGCATGTTCCCAGAAGTCTCAATAGTGTAGTGGACCAAATGCGTAATTAAGTTCTAGAGTGGCACATCAATCATCGCATATAGGAAATAAAACTAGATCATGCATCATCATATAGTCATGCATACACATGTCATGTACATCATATAGGCATCATCATCATAAAAAGACTCATAACAAACATATAAAAAGTGCATCCATGTGCATATATATATATATATATATATATATCATGTCATAATTTTCAGTACAAAGAGATAATCCCCATCATCTTTCTCGGCTGAGCATACATATCATACAAAAATTCCAGTACACCACTGCACTAGGGGCAATAACACTAGCTGCTAGTCAGAGTCAGAGTCCTCCTCCTGGTACTCTGGGTCTGTGTCCTCCTTTGTGACCTCCTCATTGGATTCCTCCTCCTCCTCTGTCAGCACATCACCCTGTGCCGCTACTCGGACATACTCGGCAGCGGCTGTGATCCTCTTCATCAAGGGGATCCACTCTAGAGGATCATGGTAGCATGCAGTGATTAGATCATTGTCCAGGTACTTCTAGTCATCATCAATGACCCCCTCTAGTAAGCTCTCTATATTGCGATGAAGTGAGTTAAATGTACTCCAATGCCTCTCATGCCCATGAGCGGGTGGATCTAACCCCTCCACCCTGCCCCTCCATCACTGATAGGCTGCTAGAGGAGCAGTCTGATGTCTGCACATAGACACAGTATGCCATTAGTATCTATCACATACATAAACTGGATACCACTAAGCTTGTAAACTATATATGAATTCAACCACACAAAACATCATGTATACGTACAATCAGGTCCCTAGGCCTATTGTGGAGGTTGATGCATCTCTGGATCTCCTTGGTAGTCCATCCCTACATACAGGTAGTCCTCTATGAGGACTGGTAGTTGCCTCCACTATGAAAAAATATCCCACGTAAGGAATTGAACCACTAGGCCACCTCCCTCATGGATCATCATCTCACTCCACCTCCTCATGCAAGGCTAGCGAGGTCCTCCCTCCCATACCTCCAAGTGTGGCCGTAGGGTCGGAAGTCGCTCAAGAAATAATGAGCACAAAAATGAGGAGAAACATAAATCCCCTCCCACTATCCTGGAATGGTTCAACGAACACCGAACCTATGTCAAGTACATCTGGGCCCATCCATAGTTGGTTCTACTCAGCACATGCTCCACAATTTGGAGCTTCCCCCCTAAGATCTTGTGAGGTCCTGATGACCCTAAGGTTTGCAACACCATCGCTGCCAAATACTGAGTCACAAGACTCTCACTGTCACACACTAGTATGTACAATGAGCGCACCGTAGCTGAGGCATAGAAATTCCTTTCGCAGAGGTCGTCCAATGACACCCCATGTGTGAACTTCGGTGTCATATCGTCAATCACATCGAGCATAGGGAGACAAGTCAGAAAATAGATATCAATGAACATGATCTGAATATGTTCATTCTAGATGACAAAGCACTCCACATATGGGTCCCAAAAACTCACCAGCTTATCCAGCAACAACTTGGCTGAACACATGAGTGGGACCTAGAATTACTTTAGTATCCCACTCTGGGAGAGCATGTCCATGACCACCCCATCCCTTAATTCCTTCTCTCATAGGGTACCAATGTCCCACTCTCATCATACCACCCGTGAAATCTTGTACATACACACAGTCCCTATTAGGTCCAATCATGCACAAAAAATCAGCCTGGGATGAGTCACCCCAATCGCTCAAAAACCTCAAACAAGAGTGATGGGGTTTCTTATACCTGCTGAATAGGTACGACCTGGGTCGCGCCTACCTCCCTGACAGGTGTGATCAGGTCGTTCTTATCAGTTTGATATGAGCAACCAAGGTTGCCTATTTTCCCTCAAAAAGAGTGACCCAGCTCCGCGAGCCCTTTTAGTTCAGCCTAAGAGCTAGGATGTGCAAAAACAAAAACCAAACCAATGAAAAAGTCAGGTTTGACAAGATGTCTTACCTACAAGTCACAGATCCGAAACACACCAGTAAAAATGAAAGAAATCAATAAATGAGCTCTAGGGTCCTCCACTCCAACTCATCACTGAACAGTAACAATGATACATGTCATGTGGCCCCCCTATTTATAGGCCTCTATTGGGTCTAGTTTTCTTTCATGCACTAGAGAGTCATCTAGAGTCTATTTGGGATATCATTCACACCATCGGGTTCGGTTTTCCATCCTCTATATTTTTACGATACCCTTGTATCATGATCTCCCTATAATTTTCTAGTCCATTTATTAGAAGTCGCCCTGATTTATGTGCCATCATGTGAATATCCCATTGTATGTATTGGCATGTTCACGAGCCACTCGCTCCATCCATACTGCACAGTTGGCCACATTTTATCGCCATCCACCACCCCACAATGGTTCCCCATCAGTGTTCTATATCTATTCCTCTTAGCCATATTCACAACGTAACCTATTTCCATATATCGAACACTTCTCCCTTGCTTGATTGACCATTACACAGTTTCTGTTAAGCTCTTTTCTGACTCCTAAAAGAATGAAAAGATTGTCTAGCATGCTTGCTTCCTTTCACACTTGTAAAAGTATTTGAAAGGGCATCTATGTAGCCTCATTTATCTCCTTTTTCATATTATGTAGACTATCATAAGAAAAGGACCACCCTAGAACCTTCCATCTAGGAATGTTTCCCTTTGTATACTTTTATTCTTTCTCGGACACTGGGGCCGTACTTTATGAAAAAGCTCATTAGAGGTTGTCTTTAAGCTCTTTTCCAGCCTTCTCATCAAGAAAATATTGGCAAGCAAACTTGGTTTTGTTCATGCTCGTAAAAATATTTGAACTGTCATCCAGTCAATATAGGTTTAACCTTTTACGATCTGATTGGACTACCAATGGTAAAGAAGTATTCCTTCCCCAGAGGTTAGGAGAGCTATCCTTTGTACAATTTTATCATTTTTCAGGCTTAGGAGACTACATATGAAAAAGAGATCCCATTGGAGTCTTCTTCATGTTTTCATACTCTCTAAAAATGAAAACACCATCAAGGATTTACTTTCTTAGGCTCACTAAAATTCCATGAGATTGTGTCATAATGGTGTCTTTGGGTGCCACCACATATGATATTACAGTGTGGTAGCTTCTCCCCATTGAGTCTCCTTTGTACAGAGTATTCTATGATGAGTATTCCTTGGATTCCATGGATATCACTAGTCCAGTTACTTCCCTCACTATTTCCCATTTGCAGTTATCTTCCCGGTATTACAACTATGATCCCTCTCCCATGAGTCAGTTTTATTTGCTACCAGGTCATCCCTACCATCATACTCTGAACAAAGGAGGTTTGAGTCCCCATAATCCCCTGCCTCTATTCCCCCATTTATTATGTCTGTCCCCAAATTGGTCCACATATTTGGTTATCTCCCTCATGCTTCTATTCAAGGAAAATTCATTGCATTGATTTGTTGCAGGTCTCCCTCTATTGAAATCAACACATATATTCCAGAGGATAGACCCATAGGTCCCTGTATCCTGGTTTCATCCACCTCATTGATGAGTTCGTTGAACCACTTGAGAGGAGTCATTAGTTCCTCTCGGGATGGTTGTGTCTCACGTGCTCGATTTCAACTACATCATCACACTATTGATATTTGTACAAGGTATTGTTTCATTCATTATTTGGTCGAAGACCCCAGTTGTCACCTGACTCTAGCACATTTGTGAGTCTACTATTTGACCCACACAGTTTCATGTCCCTTGTGATTTCTGGGTTGTGTTGGCAAAAGTGTTCAGAATCCATAGTGGTATGCTTCCATGTATCTCCAGTACTTGATGCTGCATATTGTACCATAGAGATTCTAACTCTCAATCATTGAGTCCATATATGTACACTACTATATCCAACAAAGCATCAATTGTGATGATATTGCATTCCCTAAGAATTCCATTGTTCCTATCTATCAGTTCTTCATATCAAAATTGTATTCAGCCTCCTATTGAGGCCACCATTATGTATCATCATTTGTATATGTATTGATCAGCTCCCATGCTTTTTATCCTTGATCCCATTGTTTATTCTTTTGACATTGTTACGAGCATGGGTTTTCCCACCTCATCCATATACATGTCACACATTATATGTAACTCACCCATTGTTTGGAACCATTAATAAAAAACCAAAATCCATCATGGTTCAAACAAGGAAGCTCCACTTCTCCGTAGGTCTCTCTAGTCTCTCAACTATTCCCATGATCCTATGATGCCCATTGGCCATACGATAAGATCCTTCCCTCACACATCAGGGGGAAATATTTTAACACAAAAAATTATTCACGTGGCTCTACATGGACTAAACCACATGCATACATCATATTCCTACCATATTTCTCTTACTTTTGACCTTCACAATTGTATTTCCACAAAAAATGGTCCAAAACATTATTATTTACTATGGTTTACCCTCACTTTCTCCAAAAATGGGCCAAAAACCCTAAAAAGGGTCAAAAACCCTAAAAAAGGGTTCAAAAACCCATAGGAAAATAGCATGGGTAACCGCATTGGGTCAAAAAACCCTAGAACCATTCTATAAATACATTGTGAAGGGCTCTCCTGAAATACCTTTTCCCCTATTTTGTGAGTATGCGAGGACACCTTTTTCTCTTAGGTATTCACACACCTTTTTTCCATCATCCTATTTCCATACCATTCCCACTTAATACATCGAGAAATTTTCTATACCCAACTGGAGAACCAGTCTGTGGAGAGGAAAACCACTTCCAAGACGACCATAGTGGCCCACTTTACAAGAAATAAGGTATATCATTTGTTGATTTGTATTTTATTTAGTTTATCCCTCGTATATATATCCATTTTGTATTACTAATATGTTTTATTGTTTTAGTTTTCCATGAGCTCTTCCTTATGATCCCATTGACGTAAGGATGGTGCTTTTGCATGTAACAGTGGTAAAAACATCGTTACAGGGAGGGAGGGAGAGAGAGGGGGGCAAGGGGTTTGGGGAGGAAATTAGGGTGATTAGATAGAGGGGGGGTATAGGTGTGGAGTGTGGGTGTTTATGTTAGAGAGAGAGGGAGAGGTAATGGAGAAGAGGGGGTGGAGTGAGAGAGAGGAGGAGGCGGGGGGGGGGTTAGTATGAGTTATGGGGAAGATGGGGGGGTGAGAGAGAGAGAGAGATAGGAGGGGGAATGTTAGTGGTAGGGGGAGACATAGGAATGTATGTGTGTGTGTGTGTGAAAAAGAGAGAGATGGGGGATGGGGGTTGTTAGTTGTAAGGGTATACATAGGGATTTGTGTGTGAGAGAGAAAGAGAGAGAGATGAAGGGGGGTGTTAGGAGTTGGGGGGGTAGATTAATGTCAGGGTAATTAGGTGTTGTATATGGTATTTAATAGGAAAATTGAGGAGTTATGGACATATCTAATAATAATCCCCACTCTTTTTTCTTTCAAAAAATGTGCACACATTTTCATTAAAAAAAACACGTACCCAATATTAACCATTACAACTATATTGTTTTGTTTGGTGGTGATAAGATTAAAAGGTTGGGGGGGGTGGTAAGGGGCTAGAGGTAGAAATATATAGGGAGTGTTAAGGGGCTATAAGTAGAGACCAAGGGTGGTTTTAGGATATTAGGGGTAAGTGGATAAAGGGGGGAAGAGAGTGAGGCAATGGGTTAGTAAGGGGGGAAAGAGAAAGGAGGAGGGGGGGTTGGTAAGAGTCACTAGTACAAAATGAGGAAGTAATGACCACGTGACTAAAAAATCTAGTCACCACATTTTTTTTCAAGTGATTTACTACTAAATATGAGCAATTTTGAGTGACCCAACTATAAACGACTAAATTTAATGACTAATTTTGTCATGGGTTGACAAATATGACTATATAAGAAGTGACATGGTTAAAAATGACAAACGTAAATGACCAATTTAGTCATGGACTAAAAAATGACTAGCTACAAGAATATGAATTAGTCATTTATGTTAGTCATTTTTAATTGTGCCACTCCTACAATATTGGAAAATTGCGATTGTGACAATGAAGTGTTACAATTTACTAAATTTTGCAAATTGTCTACCTTCTATCTTCAACCATGTGTAGGTTAACAATTCTAAATCTAAAATGGAATTTGTGTGGTTAGAAATATTTAGTGTTTTTCCTAGGTGGGGATAGTGTTAGGGTTTTGTGTATTATTTCCTATGATTTGCTTTAGTTCATATTGCTTTCCAGATATAATATTGGGATCACAAATCCCATATGATATTTATGTTGTAAAACCCTCTTTCTGCAATGGTTCCATGCACATTTAGCTTCAAATATCCAACAAAGCAATTGCATGAAATTTCTCTTGACCATTTTTATATCCGCTGCACCATTGAAGAAAACCATACATGAAAGGAAAACATACCTACAATTACAAATTAGGTTCAACCACCATATCGATACCCAGAAGCAACATAACTAGTTGTTGATCCTTCAATGTGAGAGTCCCTAGTTCCATACTGAGGTGCTTTTCTAACTTCAATATAACTATCATGATCTATGATCATTGAACTAGAACTAGTTGTAGCGTCTCTATGCTCAGGTCCTTTAGAAATCATAGCACTTGATCCATTAATTGAATCGGTGGAAGCACCAATGACAATATTTTAACCAATAGAACTACTCAATTATAAATTGGGGTGCTGACCCAGAACCAGTCTCGGATCCATATGCAGTAAACGTAGAGACCCCATCTCGGAGTTTTAGGTAAATATTTTGATTCCTCCTCTTACAAGATTGACCTCGTAGAATATGATACATGAAATGTGATGGCCTCTCCTTACCACTATCAAGGTAAATGTCCGTTCTACATTGGTGGCTAGGTAGATTTTGGATCTGACACCACCCACCTAATTCAAGATGTGCAAAACTCTTCTCCAACGTCCTTGATCCAAGTTTATTATGTATACTACTATAAGAAAAATAACATTAAAACAAAAATTAATTATATTTTATATTAATCATATTTTATAAAACTAAACAAGTTTTATAATAATTATTAAACCAAATATAATATAAAACAAATTAGCACAATATAATAAAAATAAAAATAAAGCACATATATGAAAATATAATTTCTAAAACAAACAACTATATGCAAATGTAGCTCTCGACCCACCAGCTCTTGGCCCACCTTTGTTTGATGACATTCATGGCCTATTTTCCTGAACTCATGGAGATTTCATCCTCCAATTCCACATATGACTACTCAACCATCCCGTTGGCACCAAATAACTAGTCCAAGCAAACCGTTGGCGCCAAATATTTTGTGTTGGATGGAGCCAAGGAGGGTTTGGTGGGTTCTGAGGGGTAAGTAGTGTGAATTGGGTTTGGAGGCATTTTTCGTCATTTATTAGGCCACCTTCGATACTCGTTGAGGAAATTGTGATGCATATTCAATATTTTTGAAGGTTTGGTGGGTTATGAGGGGAAAGGAGTTTTGAATTAGGCTTGGAGGCATTTTCGGGAATTTATTAAGCCACCATTGATACCCGTTGAGGAAATTTTATGTCTATTCACCATTGTCGAGGTTTTATAATTTGGGTATTTAATTACCAACACTGTCATGGATAAAAAAACATTGGAGAGAACCTAGAGGCTCTTGAAGAGGTGGGCCATGAATTCTGAAGCTCTAGAGTCAAAATAACCTTCTTCCCTTCCATCATGCCTAAATTTAATGCACACGTGATATATAAATTTAATGACCAGTGGAATGAGTTGTATATAAATTTAATGCACAAGTATGTTCTATTTAAATCTTATGCATCGATGCAACTTGGTTTTAGGCACACTGATGCATATGGGTGATACATGTGCGTTGAATAAAAAAACATCTGCTATAACCTCTAGTCTCTTAGAATTTTTAGCTATAATGAATAATCATTACAACTTTTTCCAATACCTCTATTAGAGTTTATTTTAATAAATTTGTCCAAACATTAAAAGCCTCCACTAGGGGGAAGATTTCCTTGTAGTGTGTGCCTTCAATAACACTGAAATATCCCAACATATTCCAAATTATACCAAGAACCACAATCATCCTAGAGTGAGAATCTTCCCATAGACATTTAACCAAAAAAAAAGCTCCACCTTGAGTCAATGAGAACTAGCTTCGTTCTCTTGATATCCCCAAACCCATCATGAATTTCCATGTAATATTGGACATGCATTGATACTTTAACATAACACAAAATATCACAATTATGAAGATAAAATGAGATGGTAAAAAGAGAAAATACCACTAGCCACATGAAATGCAGAAAGGTGGAATGTTAATGGAATTTAACCCTACAATCCCACTCCATGAAAAGTTCATGGTAGGTTATGAGGCCTTGAGGGTGGATTTCCCATCAAAAGTGATCGAATGATAATGGTTGAATTCCGTATGATTTTTATATTGAGAATACCTTAATCCTTTATTAAGGAGTGTCCTTGATATACAACTAATTCCTATACTTGTTGCTATTATTATTATTAATTGCATTGTAAATTTATATTCCATTGATATAATAATATTACCATAATTAATCTTAAAATCATTTTTTTATTTAATCTTACTTTCAATAACATAACTATTTCAATCATATATGGAATTAATTTTAAAGAAAGACAATTATATACTCCTTAGATTAATCCCATTGATTGTGATATGTAGTCTCTTCCCATGTATTGTATTATTAGAGGATGATTTTTTAAATAATATTTTGCACACAAAAGTCTCCAACTTAGGGGAACAACTTGTAACAAAATTAACAAGGACAATATAATGGGGTTTCTATTAAATTAAAAATAAAACATGCTATGAATCCTTGTGTGCTACACTTTTCATGCATAAATCACAAAGACATATTATTTCTATTACAAACCCCTCGAAAACATTCTCCTTTGTAAGATTCCATGCTTTCATTAAAGCAACTTATGCCCATTAGCCAACTACCCACCAATACTTGTTTATATAATTAGGCCTGTATTAATCTGAATTAAACCAAAGGATGGATGGAGTAGGTAAATCATGCATCATTCCTATCATTTTTTGAATCCGTTTGAATTTTTATTCCTAATTTTAGTTTCACTTCCCAGTTTCTGGGCCAGGAAAGAGCAAAAGAAGGAAAGCAAAGCGCAAACGGAGGAAGGAAAAGAAAGTGTGCGACATGAAGAAAGGTAAAGGAAGGAAATGAAGCGCATGGTAGAGAAAGATGCAACAAGGAGTAGTGCGATAGAGGAAAAAGTGGTTCTACAGGTGTGCAGAAGGATAACGGCTAGAAAGAAATGGGTTACAAATATCATGGGTGTTGAAGTCGGCGTAAGCCGACAGAAGTCGCACGTATGAAGGAATATTGTAAGTCAGGATTATTAACCCAAAAAATCCCACATTGAGCTCTACATGACCTACACCACCTAAAGACATCTAAGTACAATCCTCATTTGACCCCATTTGACCCCCACACCCTCAAGAAGGCTTAAAAATATGGAAAAGGGCCTAAAAACCCCTAAAAAGAGCTAAAATAGCTCTCATAGGGGTTAAAGCCTACAAAAAGGGGCTAAAACTCCTCAAAGGAGCTTAAAACCCCCAAAAGAGCTAAAGATTGAGCGAAAGGGGATAAAATCCCAAAAAAGGGGCCAAAGCCCCAACCAAGGGCTTAAAACCTTAAAATTTTTAAGAAAAAGTATAAATAGAGGGGTGTGGGTCACTCTCAAATCACTCCTTCACTCCCTATCGTTATGATTCCCATGTGAGTTCCTTGAGACCATTTTCCTCTCAAGCCATTCACCTTCCCTCTCCTCCATTCCTACATTGAGCCATAGCTCCCCATTCCTAAGAGAGGTTCTCTCCCAAGCTAGGGCATGGTAGCCCATTTCAACCAGAAGGTATACTTGTCTTTTCATGTTTTTTCTTTGGTAGATTGTAGTTTTCTAAAATTATTTGTTTGAAGGTTTATTGATTAACATCTTCGTGCAGGTTTCCATTGATTTCTTGCAGGTTTATTGGTTTTCTAATAGTTGTATGCAGGGTCTTGGAGATTAACCCTAAACTTGTGTGCAGAGGGGTTTTGTTTTTCTCATTTCGTTTACTATTTATTTCCTTCTATTCTTCCATTCTCATAAGAACCCTACCCTTCCATCCTATAGATGGAAGGGAGATGTTCCTGCCTGTAGCAAGGGATAAATCCCTACTACAGATTTGATGACCATACCAGGTCGATCCCACAGGATCCCCGTGTTTTATTTCTACATTTTAGTTTTATTTTCCCTAGTTTAGTTTTCTTTAAAATATAGATTAGATCTATATTTTCCTATATTTCTAGTTACTACCAAGCCTCCTCAAGGCCAAACCGAGCCCATTTGGCCATAGTACAGGTTACTGTCGGTTGGATCTGACTTAGGTTCAAAAAAATTTCACCTTTCAGAGCAGGTCACTCTTATCGGGCTAAAAGGTGCAACCAGGTCACTCATTCAGCCTAGAAAGGTGCGACCAAGTCACTCATTTAGCCCTCAAAAGTGTGACTTCACCCCAAAATCCAGACTACTTCTGTCTGCAGTTTCTAAGAAATGCCCTCGCCTATTTTGGGGAAAATTTGGTGACCCCCTCGCCACATTTTCCCTGAAAAGAGCGATCCGTCTCTCAGATTCGTATTTTTAATGATTAGGGGCTATCAGTGCGGCTCAGCCTCCTCTGTCCATCAAAATTGTGTCTTCTTCCTTTCATTATATGTTCATTTTATGTCAGCATGTGTAAACCAATGTTAAATTTAATGGTTAATTGGTTAATGAATCTATTTAAAAACTTGAATAAAAAAATTACTATAGGTTTCAATTCTTAAGTTGAAATTAACATCTTGCATAGCCCTTCCTCCTCTACCCAGTCATCACCCTTCGGAGTATTCTGGGATAAGACAAAGGGTGAAGCTTGTATAGTAATAGGCACTTCACCTGTCATTTTTCTAAACCACTAAAAATGGGTGACCTGGAAGGTAGAGGGGGTGGAGAACGATGGGGGTTTCACGGTGTTTGTGTCCTCCCTGTTGACCAACCTTGCATCCAGAGAGTGACCTGAGGATCTATGGATGGGATTAGTCCCATTGTGTTGAGAGCCCATCACTCTTTCCTGGTTGAAGAGAAATACAAGTGTAAGGGAGTGACTTAGTCAGGTTCAGATTCAGATTTAGGTATGGCATCCATTCAAATTTTTGTTTACAATTTACTTCTATGTTAAACAATCTACTCATATTATAGGTTCTGTAATACAATATCTGCAAACTATTCATAAGCCATAAAATAAACCACTAAATGTAACAGAAAGATAAAATACATACACACAAACCATACCACATAAAACAACCAAACTCAGTTCATGACGCTAAGTTAGCCTTTAAAATTTATAACTTACACTAATTCAACAATCTGCAGTATTTGAGGAGATAAGTCCCTAGCTACCTTAACCATGGGAAGTACTTGGGCTCAGTCCAGAGACTCATTGTGAGGAGTACCATGGGAACCCCAAAGTAGTTGGCCGTTGAGAGGAATTGCCAAGCGAAACGGGCAATGACCCCCACCGATTGACTAGCACTCCCATGAGGAAAAATCCAAGCAATCTCTTATGGCAGTCTTGGTGGCCAAGTGACCACCTGAAGCCAATAGGAAGCCATTAAAAATGGGGTCCAAAATTCATTACCATATTTCACCACTTGACATACAAATAAGACACAATTGATCCCCCCATGTTCTTCCTCACGCCTAAGAGGCGATCCACCACAGTTCGGGTCCTTGAACCAACACCATCGAGACCATTATCGATGACCCTATACACCATAAGAAGGCCACATAGCCTTTGATTCAGATTGAGAATCATACCAATCTGAGCCAGACCTACATACAACACCATATAGCCCCATGGCTGGTGCAAACCAAGATCCATTTTTCAGCTTAGTGATTGGTAGTGGACCCATGTCCACACCCAAAACCACCACCAACACCCCTACTGGTGACCCCAACACGGTCATGAAAACTATCATAAGCTAGCTAACACCACCCATACTAACAAGTCAAGTTGTCCCACTTGTAACACATGGGGGGCGTGTGCCTTCCACTCACAATGTCCCGCTTGGCATGCCTAGGGGTAGTGGCCCTTCCACCTACACTTCCCCTACTATCACACATGGGGGCAGTGGCCCTTCCACTCACATAGTTCCTTTTACCACACTTGGGGGAAATGGCCTGTCCACAACGGTGCCACAAGTACCCCCAGTTATGCAGGTGCATCATATCCCTGCAAACCTCACCACCATTGTTTCCCCATATCACATCAAACTTGGGTCAAACATTCCTTTCATGGAACATCTCAACTTTCCTGAATTGGCTCGGTTAACAAATGACCCTATCCGCCATTAAACGTTTTGGCCTCCCATGCCAACCAAACTTCCCTCAAACATTCCCAAGTTTGAAGGAAAGGCAGGGGAGTGCCCCCAAAACCACATCATGATGTTTCACCTATGGTGCTCATCAAATACCATTGTAGATGATTCGGTCAGGATCAGACTGTTTCAACACACTCTCACAGGTGCTGCAGCCAAGTGGTATATTGAGCTACCACAAGCCAAATACTTAGATTTTAACTCCTTGGCTTTCATGTTCCTACAATATTTCCAATTGAATGTTAGATATGATGAAGGGGTGGAGATCTTGTTATCTTGCCGCCAGAATAATGCGACCCACATAACCGATCACATCCATGAGCGGTGGTGATGCCGTAGTTTGTGCAAGATTCAACTTGATGACATGATCTTCCTAGATTGGTTCCTAAAAAATTTGTTGCCACCTATTGCAAAGGACGTCTCATCTGAACGTCCCCAATCCAAAGAGGAAGCCATCTTGAAAGCCTAGTAGTTTGATCTGATCTATGCACATCCTGGATACCTTTACAGTGTCATTCCAGATGCTCCCCATGCAGGAACCTCCTACCGGGATGCACTAGGGGCATCCCATGCCGCAGATGGCATCACAGGTTTTGTCTCCCACCAACCACAACACCATCCAACACCACCTGCAATACCACCACAACCAAGTAAAACCCCTAGTGTTTCCTACCAAAACCAAAATCTAGACTATGCAAGAATGATGTCTCAGTCTAGAGCCACAACTTCTTACACACAAACTGCGCCACCATAGTAGGCCCATGCATTAGCTTGGCCAACACAAAAATACGCAGGACAAATGCCCACATTTGTGGCACCGACACCCACCCAAGTCTACTATGCACCACTGGTGCAAGCTGTTCAAGCCCCTACCCCTACTCCACCTGCTCCATTGGGATTGGTGTTTGCACAACAAAACCGTCAAAACCATCCAGCCCCCAATAACCAACAATGGCAAGCCAGGAATAAACAACCCCAGAACCAAGGCAACAATCAACAGCAGGGAGGCGGTCAACAAGAAAATCCTCCCAACAATGTCATGGTGAACCGGCCAGCCCAAAATACTCAACGAGCAAATGCACTGAGGCGAAACACTCTATTGCATATAAATCAACCATGCACACTATGTGAGGTCTACGAGCACTACACATATGATTGTGCCTTCATGGGTCACGCTAAGCAGGCCATTAAGAACGAGGTTCAACATGCCAACAATACAATAGACCAATCCCAACCCAACCCGACACCACTAAGAACTCCTCCTATGGTGCTCCAAAGCCCATTACCAATGCAAGTACTGGTGGCAACTGCACCCCCTCCCCAGCCCAATCCCAATGCCCCGAGGGCACCTCCGACGACAGAAACAAGTGTTCACCACATGCTAGCTATAACATCTGAAGAGGTCAATTTACAGACCAGACGAAATCAGTACAAAACCAACACCAAACCCGCTGACACATCAATGACATCTACGTCCAAAATAGCCAATGCACCTCTTTAGTTACCCCCTTTTCCCCCATGCCCCCCCATACGACGGGTTGCGAACAATGCCATGGCTAGAGCTGCTGCAAGCTACAACATTGTGGATGATTTGGCCCAAACACCTACCTCCATGTCTGCTCTTGAGGTACTCAAAAATTGCCCAACACAGCGAAAATCCTTACTGGCCGCCCTCGGTGTTGTATACCCCTCTAACTCCAAGTTGATCACATTCGACACGGAGAATGCAGAACCACAGATGCCATCAACCATTGCCTTCCAAATCCCGGTGTCTATCTGAAATTTGGCCGTACACCGGTGCATAGTGGATGAGGGGGAATCCACGTGCGTTATGTATACCCTAGTCTTGTAGAAGCTTGGATCCCCAATTCTACAACCATCATCTACTACTCTATGGGCTTATGATGGACATCCCACTAAAGCCCAAGGAATCCTCCCTCATGTCCCCATCACATTGGCCAGGAAAACAATACTAATTGACATATAGGTTGTCAATGCTCAGTTGGACTATAACCTTCTCCTCAGAAGAATTTATATGTACAACATGAGAGTCATAGCATCAACTGTTTTTCATCTCATGATGTTCCCCCACGAAGGGAAAATCGTGACGGTTAACCAATTGACTTATCACAATCCGCAAGGGCTAACCACACCGGCTAATGTTATCCCTGCGATCAACACCATGGTTAACAACATACTTGTTGAATGTGGGCCCTGGGTTGTTTTCTGATACCACCATGATGGCTTCTTTCCCCTTAGTGTCACCACCACTGACACCAAATGAGACTGCGGACTTGTGCATTTTCTCATCTAGCACTACTGCACCCAAACATCAACCATCGCCGTAGCCCCAACCGCAACCACAACACCATCAGCAGCCGCAGCATCATCAGTAGCTGCAGCATCATCCGCAACCACAACATTATGTGTAGCTACCACCACAACCTCATCCCCACATGCAACCATCAGGGAGCTATCTAGTCTCCTCCCCAGTCCACACAATTCCCTTCCTCTTTCCCCCGCTTGGTGTCATGAGCAAGCCAGTAATGGCTACCTTAAACTTACCCAATTTTAGATTGGGAAATACCATGTGGTACCTTGATCCACCGACCCAACCACTAATGCCCCAGGTAGTATTAACCCCCGTGCAACCCATTGTAGTCGAATCTCATCCTCCACCCAGCCCGCAAAAACCAACCACCGCACCCACACCCACACCACCGACCCAAAAAGGGCCAGGGGAAAAAATGTGAAAGCTACCACTGAACCTCAATAGATACCACCTTGCGCCATCTGTGAAGAATAGGGCCATCCAACTCAAAGATTCCCTGAGATTCCCATAATCCGGATGCATTTGGATGCCATGGAGACAATAGAAAATCTCCCCGTGGTTGAACTCCCAAGCGGGCCAATAGTGAGAAACAAGTCATTGAGAACAAACCATGCTTACACCCTTTGCGGATTGTATGGACACTATTCTCACCACTACCAAGAATTGTCCAAGTTTCACATGGCTCTATCAAACCTTTGACAAAATTCCCTTGAATCTGAGATCACTCTGATTGAAGAAGTTCACCCACCACCTGCTTCTTCATACACCATGTCCATTTACATGATGTCCAGTTCTACAGACCCTCTTGTCTCCACCATCAATGACGGTCCATAAGACCTATCTCTTCATTACTTCCGCAACGATGAGGAGATACTTGAAGCCTTAATCACTCCAGAATACCCATGGGATGACATGCACCATTGCTCACTCTTCCTCCTCGAAGAGATTTTGTCGCAGTCTGACCAGTTTTCCGTGGAAACCAAGGATTTCATTCATGGGAAAGTTGACTGGTTGAAAAATCCCATCTCGGCACCAGATGCCTTTGAAGAAGGGAATATGGTCAACATTTCACCAACCATCAAAACTCAACCAATCCTCAGGCTATTGAAGAAATCATGCTCAGGGAAGCTTGCTCCCCAGAAGAAGTCCCTGCCTACAAAGCCCTCTTCCAAGAATTATGCGACATATTTTCCTGGTCTTACACTAAAATTCTTGGGTTGGATCCACCCATCATGGAACACCACATTTACAAATGGCCCGATGTGTCCCCCATGTGCCAAAAGCAACAGCCCATCCACCCCTCCAAAGCTACCGCAATCAAAGCTGAAATTGAGAAACTGCGCACAATCGAGTTCATTTACCCCATTACGTACACCACTTGGGTTTCTAATCATGTTCTCGTGAATAAAAAATAGGGTACCATCTGCGTTTGCACATATTTCCATGATCTAAATGGGGCGTGTCCAAAAGACAACTTCCCAACACCCTTCATCGATCAGATTATCGATGCATGCGTCGGACATGAGGTCTTTTCCTTCATGGACATATTTTTCGGATATAACCAAATCTAGATTCCAAAAGAAGATCGTTACAAGACTGCATTCACAACCCCGTGGGGCATATTCGCCGATTGATTAATGCCATTTGGTTTGAAGAACGATGGATCCACCTTCCAGCATGCCATGACACACTGTTTCTGTGACCTCATCTAAATCATGTTGGTCTATCTTGACAACCTCATTGCGCAGTCACAGAAGCAAGCACAACACATAGATGACTTGCGGCTAGCCTTCCGGCAATTTCTCAAGTACAAAATCTTCTTGAACCCTTTCAAGTGTGTTTTCTATGTCCCAATGGGCCGTCTCCTAGGGTTCATCGTGTCATACAAAGGAATGATTGCTGATCCCCTGAAAGTCCAAACCATTTTCCCTCTAACGTCACCTCTTTAAGTGACGGTAGTTCAGCTCGTAATATAGTCTTGTCCCTTTTTGTTTTTCACATTTTTTTAAAGTGAGTCTTATGTATTATTTCCCCTCATTTCTCTATATGGATCCTACCTCAGATCGGTACATTGGATTTGCTAATGGAGCAAGCAGATGGTCTCCAAACCTCACCTCGACTACATGGGTAATCTACTCCCCATCGCACGAGGTGATCCATATCGATGGAATATGGATCACCTTATGGGATTACGTCACTCCATAAGGAATGGCCGACTCAGGATTCAACTTCCTTCGAACAAGATCATAACAGCGTATGGTGACTGAATGAAGGCAGCATAGACTCGATATGCAAGCTGGGACATCCCTGTGACACAGGAGGCATCAATAGAGGCTTCATGGCACTCAACAAAGCTGTATAATGTGGAAGGACTCGATCATAAGTGCATGAACCAGTAACTGTACCGAGAATGGTCGACATGCAAAGTCAAGATAACTGAGGAATGGCTAACTCAGGTTTCAACTTCCTTCGAACAAGATAATAATGGTGTATGGTGACTGAATGAAGGCAGGATAGACTCGATATGCAAACTGGGACATCCCTGTGACACATGAGGCATCAACAGAGGCTCCATGGGGACTGGAAGCTTAACCAGTCGGTGGAGATAAACTCAGATAAACGAGTACAGCTCCTAAAGTCAAACTATAACCCAACCAATGGATGTGATATACAATGCTCTGTTCGAAGGCGACATGACTCGACAGCTGCCACAAATAACATCTTTCCTTGTCTGGCTTTTTGGTTTTTTGATTTTTTTTTAGACTTTTTCAGTTATTTGAAAAGCTTGAAAAAAGAATAAACTAGCTTTATAGTTACAAACTAGGAGGAGACGAGTGTCATAAGGGTAGACAAACTAGTTCCAAGCAGTGTAACATACCTATGCTCAATGCAAGGATACATGTGTAGGATATCGACACTCGGGGAAAAATCCCCTCCCGGTAAAAAGGGAATCAAGCTACAAAGGATATAAAAAATGGCTCTGCATGGCTAGACATGAGACAAGCTTGGGCTATATGGCTGAAATGCAATGTCAGGGGAGTCGGCATAAAGCTCAATGAGGCAGGAAAAGCTCATGATAATGCATTCACAACTTGACATGAGGGAGTCCTGAGGGAAATAGGCCAGCATAAGATCAAGAGGAGTATGAGGCTCTTGCAAAATGTCATGGCAGTAGTATACAATGGACTCCCATGCCCTAAAGGAGAAAATGTTGGCATGGGCACCAAATGCAAATAAGGCGGTAACTAGGGTACCCATGTAAGGTGAAGCTCTACCACTCATATCATGCCACTTCTAAAGCAGCAAGAAGGTTCCGTGACATAATAGAGTGGGTTCGTACCTAAGGACATGGTGATATGGTCACAAGGTCATGCAAAATGCAAATGGTGGTGAAACCTAACCTATATGCCAGTTTAGTCATGATACCTGAGATTGGTACGAACAGGTCAATCTAATGGCTGAAACAACACTGAAAAAGGTCTTCTACATCACAAAATATGTCAAAAATGGTCCAAAATGGTTAGAAAATTTCGAAACTATAGGAAAGGGGGTAAAAATTTTCAAATATTTGAAATTTTTTCTATAAATAGTAAAAAATATAAATCATTTGAAACTTTTACCCATTTGAGCTCTGATTTTTCAAGTGCAAATTCCAAGAGATCCAGCCGGCGGAATTCACAACCGTTTGTTCCAGGTATTTACTCATGCTCTCCTCTTGCATTTTGATATAATTTTTTATAGATTTTCATGGTTAAATGAAGTTTTTAATCCATCCCAAAGTGAGCGCTGTGGCCCACACGGATATCAAGGTTTTTTTCCGTGTATAGGGCTGGATATATGTGGAAAATGGCCTAAAACCCGGTACATATGTGGTTGTTTTCAAAACAGTTGCGTATGAGGCCGCGCATGTGATTTTTCAATAAACTAATGGATAATTTTGCAATTTATTTTGCAGGATGGTGCTAGAGTGGAGAGAGCATGAGCACGGTGAAGTAGAGGAAGCAGTAAGGGCTGACTTAATGGCTCAACAAGCTTTACATTCATGTGGACTCTACAAGTTTTGGTGTCTTGGGGGTTTGAGGGCCAAACCAAGATTGCTATAGATGCTGGTAGACTATTGGGATCCAGACTCAGAGTCCTTCCATATTGATGGGATGTCCCTCACCATAGAGGTGGAGGACATATACTTTATCACTGGTCTTTCTAGACAAGGGGAGGTGTTGAACCTTCGTTCCCGAGGTGGGCCAGGGGGTGGCCTGACTATCGATGAGTACATAGCCGTGTACTGTTTTCCAGACACTAAGAAGGTGGGGAGTCAATTCCCTACCAATGCTATACAGGTGCTAGGCCTAAAGGCCATATTACTAACACTAGGTAGGGTAGCAGGCTTAGCATCACTCTGCCAGGCCTCTTGGCCTCTGATGTTCTATGCAGTGGAGTGCATGAGACCCACAATCTATGATTGGAGTACAACACTACTGAGCAACATGAAACACTAGCTCAATGAGTGTAAGGTAGGAAGGGTACAAAATTTCAAGTTCAACAGTATTCTGAGCACGTTTTTCTTTGAGCATGTTCCAGGATTGAGCCCTAGAGTGGATGTTCCTCTCCACGTGGTTCGAGATCTGGCCCAATGGCGTTGGGAAGATGCTATGCGTAGACTGGGGGGTGGTAGGGTGGCCAACCCATATCCAGCTGACTTCTTTCCATGGTGGCGATGATAGATTGTTTCCATTGATGACTACCCCTATGCAGGGATAGACTTCCGAGGGGACCCGGACATGCCATTACCACCAGGATCGGCATATGGCGATATAGGTAACGAATCTCGACCCTCACTCTTTTTTAAATTTTTTGAGTTATTTAATTTTTTTGTATTTTCTTGATTATGTGGAATCAAAAAGACATGTTTTTGTGCGACAATACATAGTGACATCTACCATTTGTGTGCAGATGTGGGACCACAGTGGCCAGAGGGCTTCCCTCGTCATAGACGGAGGGGAAGAGGAGATGACATCATGGGTGTGGATGCGGAGCGAATGCTCCAGAGGATTCATACCAACTTTGTGAGACTAACTCATAGAGTTCCCATGGTGCAAGTCGAGGACTTTCCTGAGGCCATGCAACGACAGGTGGTGGGTGTACCATGCGCATGGGTGCGTTTATTTTGACGACTAGCTAGAGCTGTAGTGACATTCCATGATCACAAACCTCCTCCTCCTCCACAGGATTAGACACCTAGGAGTGTATTCATTTTGTACTACCATGTATTATATGATGGTGGCTTTAAAATCCCCAATTTTGTATTATGACACTATTTATTACCACATTTTTTATGTATATAAAAAATTTTTTTGGTGATCGATTTATTTATTTACATTTGTAAAAATTGTGTTTGCGATTAATTTATTATGAATGAAACAAATGCCAATATAACACGTAGTTAGCATATGAGTCAGCAACTTGATTATTATTTCTTGGAATGTGTATATATGGTATACTGTCAAACTGTCGTTCTAACAATCTCACACGTAAGAACCTTCTCAATAATGTTGGATCTCTAACATGGTACAAACCATTGAGCTGTGACACTACTAACTACGAATCAAGACGTACCTCAAGAGATCGAATGCCATGCAAAATGGCATCCCGTAGAAGCTCAATAATGGCGCTATATTTAGCAACATTGTTGGAAGATGGTCGTAGACATACACCTCCTAAAGAAGTACCTAACCCATAGGAGTATAAATCACCCAAGCAGCAGAGGCTGAGTGTTGAGTGTGACGGCTTGCACCATTCATGAATCCTATGTAGGTGGAAGATTCCCTTGACATATACCAAAAGAAATGGAAACTAATCACAAACCCGATCATGATAAGAAAAAGACCTAACTATGCAAAGCTGTACAATAATATACAACAAGCAGCCCTGGCTAAAGATTATGCATAGTATTTTTTAAGATAGAGCTCATTTCTAGGCTTCGCCAAAGCTGTTCCTTCGTAATCGACTAACTCATAGGAACCCTTCTCTAACACACGCTTGACCACGTAAGGACCACGCCACGTAGGATTAAATTTCCCTGCCCCCAAGGGTTCTTTCTATTGATCCCACAAAAGGACCAAGTCTCCTTCACTAAACACTCTTGGATAGACAGACTTATCGTACTGGACCTTAACGCGATGCTTATTAACCTCTAGAGCCACCAAGGCATCCCGACGCTGCTCATCAAGTTTCTCAAGGTGAACCAAACACTCCTCCAAAGGTGAAGTGTCTGGTAAGAGTTCCACAGCTAGCTTCAACGAAGGAATCTCGCATTCAACTGGCAATATCGACTCCACTCCATGTACAAGCTGATATGGAGAAAAACCAGTGGTAGTCTTAACCGCGGTTTGATATGCCCACAAAGCAAGATATAACATAATGTGCCAATTCATCTTGCTTTGTGCGATGGTTCGTTGGAGAATGGATTTGAGTGATTTATTCACTGCCTCTACCTGTCCATTTGCTTGGGGGTGATAAGAAGATGAATGCTCTTGATTATACCCTAACTTGGATGCGAACTCTTCCATCATACGGTTCTGAAAGTGCGAGCCATGGTCAGTGACAAGCTCTTTTGGAATCCCGAACCAAGTAATGATTTGGTTGAATACAAATTGAGCGACTGTCTCACTGTCAGATTTTACTGTAGGCATAGCCTTAGCCCATTTCATGAAGTAATCAATAGCCACTATAATGTGATGGTGCCCCCCAGCCGAAGCTAGGTTGCAATCCATAAAATCGAGCCCCCACTTAGTGAAGGGACCGGCGGTGATAATGGGATGTAATGGGGCAGGTTTCGAGCACATATTACGTGTGAACACCTGGCAAGGGTGGCACCTCTTGACCGCATCAACACAATCTTTAAATATCGACGAACAGAAATAACCCGCTCTCAAAATATTTTGAGCTGTAGATAGCCCAGATAAATGACCACCACATTCCCCTCCATGGCAATCATTTAGCACAACCTCAGCCTCATCATGAGTTAAACAACGTCGTAAAATGGAATCTACCCCATGGCGGTACAAATTATTGTCCACTATAAGGTAGTTCTTAGAGACGTGACGTAATCGTCGTCGTTCATCTCGCGAGAGGTGAGTAGGGGTCCTCTGTGTTTGCAGATATACTATGATATCCCCATACCATGGGTCTAATGTTGAGATTAGGAAGATGTGTTCATCGACAAACATATCTTCACAAACCAACTCCTCGGTCTCACTCGGAAAATCCGATATGAGCTCTGCAAAGACTAAAGACTTCTTCGATTTTTCCAAAACAAACTCGAGATCAAATTCTTGCAGAATGAAAATCCATTTATTATACTTTCCCCGAATCATCCTTCATGTGAGGACGAACTGAAATGGATTGACGTGGGCCACAACCAAGGTCTGGCGAAGGAGAATATAATGTCTCAAATGCTGAACCACATGTATGGTAGCTAAAGCAAGCTTCTCGACATGAGAATAATGAATCTGTGTGTCAATAAGGTTTCGGATCAGATAATATATGACATACTCTTGGAGCTCCTCATCCTCTTGAACCAAAACCATACCAATCGTCTCTAAAGATGCAGCCACATATAATAGAAAATCACGGCTAGAATCCGGAGGACTAATCACTAGGGCTGATGCTAGGGCTCGCTTGAGTGCATCGAAGGACTCCTAGGCTCGCTCATCCCATTCAAAGGGATTATCCTTCTTCAAGAGACACATGAAGCCTCTAGTCAAATTGGCAAAGTTGACAACAAATATTCGTAAGAAGTTTTCCATGCCTTGCAAACACTGAAGATGGTGAATATTCTTTGGGGGAGACAACTGAAGTATTGCCTCAACCTTCAAAGGGTCGACTCTTATACCCTCCTTTGAAACGATGAATCCTAACAAATGACCTGACTTCACACAAAAGATGCACTTATGAGGATTTGATCTAATTGAATAGTGCCGGCATCTTTCGAATACCAATCTCAAGTGATAGGGATGAAACATTCTCATAAAATAATGAGCAGCGAGGTCATCCAAAAATACTTCAATAATAGACTTGAGATCGTGGAAGATCAAGGTCATCGCCCGCTGAAATGTAGCTCCGGTGTTTTTATGGCCGAAAGGCATTTTTTGATATGCAAATGTTCCCCAAGGACAAATAAATGCAGTCTTGTGTTGGTCCTCAGGTTTAATCTGTATCTGATTATACCCAAAAAATCCATCCATGAAGGAGAACACCTCGCTACCCCCACACTCATCCAAAATATGATCAATAAATGGTGTGGGGAAGTTGTCCTTAGGACAAGCACGATTCAAATCATGGAAATCAGTGCATATGTGGATCACTCCTTGCTTCTTATCTACCGGAACGGGGTTTGAAACCCACTCCGTCAAGGGAACGGGATAGATGAAACCGGCTTTCAACAGCTTCTCTATCTCTGCCTTAATGGCGGGTGGTTTCCTAGGGTTCACGGTGCGTAAACGTTATCGAACAGGCTTAGCATTGGGGTAATTCTTAATCTCATGTTCGACAATTCAAGGGTCAATACCTGGCATCTCATCGTAAGACCAAGCAAAAATATCACAGAATTCCTTGAATAGCTCGGTATATTCCAAAATCTCAGCATGGGAACAATCCGCCCCAATATAGACATTCTCTAATGTGCCAGGATTGCAAAAAATGTTGATAGGAATCGTTGATGATATGTTCGCCATGTTTCCATCAGCCATCATACTAGGATAGCTTAATGGAACCATAGGACTACCAACTTTCTGACTAAGAATCTCCCTATAATCCTCATGCTCCAAACAGTCAAGCTCTGGAAGAAAGTACGATCTATGATGAAGTTCCTCCCATGGTGGCTCAACTCCCAACATAGCCTCGATAATTGCTTCATCTAAAGGGAAAACTGTATCAAGGTAGTTGTGGGCATGAGAAGACTGTACTGCCCATGCCGGCAGCACATAAGGGTCTTCCTCCTCTGTCTGCAAAGAGGAAGAACAAGGCTCTGCAACACTCTTGAGATTATCTTGATAAGCTATCATAGCTGCAGGCAGTGGCACGCTCGTCTCGACAGGCTCACTCGAAGTGCTCGGTGTAGGAAGAATCCAAGGGTCTTCCATATGGGTTGTGCGAAAAGACACCGAGGTCATAGATGTCGAAGCCTCATCGAAACAAGATCCGATCATGAGGATCGGTGCAGGAAAACTAAAGCTTCCCATGAGGGATGGATACATGCCTACACCCACACTCCCAGTTACTGGCTGAGAGTGTTCAACGATCGGGATCAAAGCTCCTGAGGATGCAGTAACAGATGGATTTTTGAATGTCATCTAATCAATCGTTACTATCTTCCCGTTATGCAGAAAGCATACAATGCGAAACAGGGAAGAAGCAATGGCTTGCATACTGTACATCCAGTTCCTACCCAGCAGAAGATTATAGTCAAGGGGCGCATCAACCACCTCAATCTCTATCGCAACGGTCTTCCTCCCCAAACATAATTTAAGGGAAGGAAGGAAACCGTGCGGCCTAAAATATCTCCCATCAAAAGCAGTTAACATAGTCGCTAATTTAGACAGCTCAGGAGAACCGAGACCCTTCCAACAGGCCAAAGACATCACAGAAGTAGTAGCACCCTCGTCAATCACAGTATGTTTGACGGTCATACCAAGACATTCTACGTGCACCAAAAGAGACACATAGTAGGGAAAGTGAGGATGATGTCCTGCGGTTTCAAATTTGATCACCAAGGAAGAATCATCATTGTTCACACCAAGAGAAGAAAGCAACGCCCTCCTTTGCAAAGGACAACTCTAAAGCACTTCCAATGTAGACATCGCACAAGGAGTGTGGCCCAAATCCTCAACAAATGAATAATTATGGGCGGCTCGGGCATTTGGATTATGCCCTGAATGCTTAAGGACTCCCTTAGGAATGCGAGGTGCAGCCTCAGGTTTATCTGCATGTTTCTCAATGTGCAAAGGAGTTCCTGGTGGATCAGGCTCTTTTCCTGGGCTGGGTTGTGATGAACTATAGTCTTTCGCACGAGTCACAACCTTGGCAGCATGGACCATGTTAATGCACCCACGCCCACTACCCTCTGGTGGATCATCATTACTAGACTGGTCATGGGACTTTGAATTCATATTCTGGTTATGCGGTAAAGGGTTCATTAGCACAGCTGGGCCTTGTGCTAAGAATCTCGAAGCTTCATCAATCCGAGGGCACAAGTAAGTGAGGTGATCGTCCTTACATAACTTGCAAGGGAACTTAACCTTACGTTTTGCTTGCTTGTCCCCCCCAGAATTTCTACTGTTCTTGTCATTATTGTTAGCATTCTCATTCTTATTCCCACCCTTTCGATTATTATTTTTACCCTTTTTTCTATTCCGTCCGGGCTGCTAGTTACCCTTCTGGTTCGACGATTACATAGAAAGTACATTCGCCATTTGGGCGGGTTGAGAAGAAGCTGTAGCTTGTAGCGAAGCAGATTGGTTGATTGAAAATTTACTAGCTTGTTTTGCAACCGAATCTACAGGTTTTGCACTTGCACAACCCACAATGCCATCGGCATGTGGTCCAGGTTTGACTTTGGGATCGAAACTGGAACGAGGGGCATTGGGAATAATATCATACAACAAACCGGACTGAGCATAGATCAAGTCCTGTTCCTGTGCCCTAAAGATCACTTGTTCCTCATTCTGCACTCCGGATGTGGAAACATCCTTCGCTATATATGGAAATAATGACTTGAGGAACCACTTGAGGAGGAACTCCGGTGGTATAAAATCTTTAATTAATCTCTTCCGTCTACGCCACTCTTGAATATGATCAGAAATGTGGGTGGCTTTATCTTGCCGAAATGTCGACAAGAGTTCAATACCGACGTCATAGCGCACTGGTAGCTGGAAGTGATTAAGAAAAGTCATCGCAAGGTTGTCGAACAAAGTAAAAGTGCCCCTAGGTAACTCTATATACCATTTCGTAGCAGGACCTGTGAGGGTGCGTTGAAATAGTCTCAAACGGACTGAGTCCTGATGTAATGAATTTGAAGAGCACCAAAGGTGAAATGTAGTAATGTGTTCGCTCGGATCCTCTCCTGGTTTTCCTTCGAACTTAGGTATGTCCAAAGGAATCTTGCTAGGGACAGCTGGCCAAGCCGGGTCATGAGCCACAGGATCGTTCATAAGTCTCGATAAGTCAAGAAGATTAAGTGTCATGAGGAAAGGGAGCCTAGGATGATGAGGTCGATGGACCGCTCCCTGGTTCATAGGGTTTATTTCCACCATGGACTTGGCCATAGTTTCCTCCTCCTGTCTAACCCGTATAAGGTGGCGTGGAAGTACCATAGTATGGTGGACCTTGAATAGTAGGAGCTACAAAGCCATAATTAAGAGAGTAAGCAGGTTGTTGATACCCGCCTCCATAAGGTGAAGAAACCTGTCCATACTGCGTCCCATAACAAGGTCCATAGGTCATCACATGCGATGCCCCATGAGACACTCCGTAGGTAGGAAGATACGCTCCGGAAGTAGGGATATATGCCCCATAAGTAGCAAGATTACCTCTAGAAGCATGAACATAACCTCCTGATGTAGCGGGCAGCATGTGGAATTGAGACACAACTGGTCTAGTAACCGCAGTACGGACCTGACTCATAGCCATATATCGGCTCGAAGGACCACGTGAGTAAGGTGGAGGATGAACATTTGAAGAACTAGGGGTCAAGGATGAAGGAATATGAATAATAAGATATGTATTACCACCTATTGTCACTCGTCTTGGATCTGGTATCCTAATCGGATCGCTAACCCTAGACCTAGGAGGGAGATATGATGTAGCTTCCACCACTGGGATGGAAGGTGCAATGTGACTAGTGCTCCCAAACCTCTCCGCATGGTAAGGAATGAGAGTGCCCCCAGGCATAGTGTTAGGCTCAAAATCGGATTCGACATGAAATGTCGAATCGTGTATAGGGAAACCAGATGTAGCATAACTACCGTAGCTAGTAGTGGCGGGTTCAAAATGAGTCTCGGCATCCTCTAGCATGCCATACCGGTAATGCGTCAATGGGGAATCAGCCCTAGAGTGAGTAGGTCTATCATGCATGGCTCCTATCTCAGAAATCACAGGACCTAACTCGGCCAATTCGGGTGAAGGATCATAAGTAGATCTAAATTCCCCATCGTCTACACGAATGGGAGGAGGTGGTTCAGGAATACCTTCTGAAGAATCCCCCATGGTGTGTGAATCAATGTGTGACATAGTCCACCTGGACTGTCTATGTCTCTCTTCCAAAGGAGGAGGAGAATTAGAAGGCAGAATTCCTGCTAAATGATGAGAATGGCGCAGAACCGCACTTGAATCCACAATGACTTAAAAAATAAAAAAGACTCTCTATTTACTTAAACCCTAGGCCAACTATCATGCACAGAGCAATCACTAATAAAATCTAAATCCAAATGCAAGCAAAAAAGGGCTAGATAAGTGAGCTCCTGAATGGAGTAGGTATGTCTCTCCTAGGAGAGGCTTGAGACTCGCATACACAACAAGTGGGGGTACGTAACCAATTATTGTGGCCCTCAGCTTCAACGCGTAAAGAGACTGTGTTGTCTGACCCCAACCTTGTCGGCACACCTACAGAATAACCTCTACAAGTACCCCCTTGATATCCTAGGTAAGGCCACTAAGGTCACCTCAATATACTCAATGCTCAGGTGGATAGTTGCAGGCGAGATTGACTGTATGGGCAGGGTAGCAAAGACCGAAACTCTTGAAAGAGCCCCCAGATATGAATACAATCCTGGAAATACCTTCAGTGCTACTTAGTTATGACTAGGGGTCATCCCAATCAATAACCGCTCACACTGCCTCATTCTTAACTCCCTTTTGAGAGGAGGATCCTGAGAACACTGGTTATACCAAGGATTTCACACACTCACCTGGAGAGACACCTAGATGTTGTTGTTTAGTGATCTTGGAGAATTGACTTACAATGAACTATTCCAAGACCCTAAAACCTAAGCTTATTGGTGCACCCTAGAAAAGAAAAGAGTGTAATTCATTTTAATTTAGCGTTGATTTTAGTTGGCTTTATTACTCAAAAATAGGATATGGTCGTGCAACTAGTGGTGTTATGATGCAACAAGAAGTAAAATGCACACCTAACAATCAATGCAAATGCATTGTGTCCATGAAAACAGGGTATGCTACTACGTGAAATGCACAATTCTTCTTCAAATGATGAATGCAAATTTTTCCTATATGAAGTCCTAACTATTACTCCAAAGCAAATCTAGATCTAGTGCAAGTACAATGCAAAGTGCAAAATGCAATGCATGATGATAAGCAAATGTTTTTGGATTTTTTGAAAATAAAAGAGATGCAAAAAGAAAAAGGATGACTCTATGACCCCTAGAATCTGCAAGCACACCCAAACAGCACTCAAGCAAAGCACTAAGGTAAAAGAACTCTAATGCACTAATCTTAAACAAAAAATCGAAAATGCCATGAGAAGAACTTTCCTAAAAAAAATTTTAGGCTAAAAAAAATGTTTCTGGTCAGAAACAGAGGTCTAAACAGACTCAGGCAGTGCCAAAGGAGACTCAGTAACTAGCAGAATTCACCCAACAACCAATTATCTTCCACAAAAAGGCAAAATCACCTTGTGGTACATCACCTTATGGTGCTTCCATACTCCCCGAAGGGTGGCATGGAAGCACCATAATGTGGTGTACCTTGACTATTTGGAGCTACAAAGCGATAATTCAGGGAGTAAGCGGGTTGTTGATACCCATCCCCATAAGGTGAATAACTCTGTCCATACTGCAGTCCATAATATTTTCCATGAGAAGCTCCATGAGATGTCCCATGAGAAACTCCATAAGTAGGAATATGGGGAACTCCCTGTGATAGACCATAGGGCGTTCCAAAAGTAGAAATATGACCTCCTGATACAACAAGAGGCACTTGACTCTGAGGCACAATTATGCGAGTAGCAGTAGTACGAACATGACTAGTAGCAACATTCCAGCCCAAAGGACCACGTGAATGAGGGAGAGGAATAGCATTCGAAGAACTAGGAATAGAGGACGAAGGGACATGTGAAGTGATGTAAGTGGTATTCCCTATAGTCACTCATATTGGTTCTGGTATCCTAATAGGACTACTAACACCAAGTCTAGGATGAACATGTGATGTAGCCTCCACCACTGGGATGGAGGGTGCAATGTGACTTGTGCTCCCAAATCTATCCACATGGAAAGGAATAGGAGTGGCCCAAGGCGTAGTGTTAGGTTCAAACTTCGACTCGGCATGGTGTACCGGATCATGTGTAGGGATACCAGACATGCCATAACTAATGTAACTAGTGCTCACAGGTTCATGATGAGTCTCATTGCCCGGCATCCAGTACCGGTGACCTATGAATGAGGGATCATACATAGAATGTGTAGGTATAGCAGCTGAAGGATCATACCTGAGTGTGCAGATATATCAGGTGAAGGATCATATACAGGAGTAGGATCTTCTTCCCCAACCTCATGAGGTGGAGAAGACAACTCAGGAATTTCATCTTCATGATCTCCCATCGTGTGTGAATCAATGTGAGAAGAAGTCCGCTTGGACTATCTATTTCTCTCTCCCAAAGGAAGAGGAGATGTAGAAGGTGGAAGTCCTGCTAAATGACGAGAATGGTGAAGTGCCACACCTGAATCCACAATGACTCAAAAAATTAAAAATACTCTTCTAATTACACAAACCCTAAGCAAGCTAGCGTGCACAGAGCATACACCTATATAATCTAAAGCCAATCACTAGAAAACAAGGGTAGGATATGCGAGCTCTCGAATGAAGCAGGTATGTCTCACCTAGGAGAGGCTTGAGATTCCCATACACAACAAGCAGAGGTTCATAAACAATTATTGTGGCCCTCAGCTTCAATGCATATAGCGACTGTGCTGTCCAACCCTAACCTGGCTGGGACACTTGTAGAATAACCGCTGTGAAGTACCCCCTTGATAACCTAGGTAAGGAAACTAAGGCCACCTCAATATAATCAATTCTCAGGTGGACAGTCGTAGGCAGGATTGATCGTATGGGTAGGGTAGCAAATCCCGAAACTCTCGAAAGAGCCCCCATATATGAATACAATCCTGGAAATATCTTCTGTGCTACTCAGTTATGACTAGTGGTCATCCCAATCAATAACCGCTCACACTACCTCGTGCTTAACTCCCTTGTAAGAGGAGGATCCTGAGAAACACTAATTATACCAAGGAAGTTCACACTCTCACCTGGATAGAGACATACATGTTGTTGTTTAGTGGTCTTGGAGAATTTACTCACAATGAACTATTCCAAGACCCTAAAACCTAATCTTGTTGGTGTACCCTATAAAAAAAATTAGTGTAATACATTTTAATTAAGCATTGATTTTATTTGGCTTATTACTAAAAAAGTTAGATGATCGTGCAACCAATGGTGTTATGACGCAACATGAAGTAAAATGCACACCTAAAAATTAATGCAAATGCATTGTGTCGAATGAAAAACAAGGCATGCTACTACGTGAAATGCAAAATTTTCTTCAAATGACAAATGCAATCATTCCTATATGAAATCCTGACTAATACTTCTCTAATCAAACCTAGTGCAAGTACCATGCAAAATGCAAAGTGCAATGATGCATAATGATGCAAAGAAGTAAATATTTTTGGATTTTTTGAATAAAAATGAGATAATAAAGAAAAGGAATGACTCTACAAGCACCAGACTCTACAAGAACTATTCAAACAGCACCCACGCAAAGCACTAAGGTAAAAGAGACCTAATGCACTAATCCCAAAACAAAAAATTTAAAATGAAATGACAAGAACATTCTTAAAAAAAAAGAAATTACCCTAAAAAGCTTCTCTGGTCAGAAGCAGAGGTGTATACAGACTCTAGAAGCATCTAAGGAGACTCGACAATCATCAAAACTCACCTAGCAACACTCAATATTGCTGTAAAAGGAAAAGCTCAGGGCATACGTGACTGTGTGCAGAAAACCCGCATATATATGTGGATATCTCAGTCAAAACCGCGTGTACATGCAGTTGTGAGGCAAAAACTCCCGTACATGAAGAAAAAGAGATAAAAATGAAGAAAAATAGATAAGATGAGACAAAATTCACTCCTATCAGACACTACCAGGAAAACATACCCCCATACCCAACTCAGAAACAGAGAAATCAGAGCAATTCAAGAACATTGAATGCCGATAAAAACCCCCAAAGGAAAATGACTAGGAACTCTCCAGTGGAGTCGCTAATTCTGTTACGGAGAGAAATTCCTATGGCTTGGGGTACCACAACAGATAGCTTAAATCCAAAAATGAATCCTTCCCTATATGCAAGAGAAACCAAACATATAACACTAAAGGATATTGGTTCGTACCTTATTCCGGACGGTTGATGTAGATCCTTGTTGAGCTTTTCCAATCTCTCTTGTATTATCAATTTGCTTCCTCCGCATTCAGCAAAGAAGACAAGCATCCTATATATAATTGTGTTAGAGCTACTCTAGCATATATAATCAATAACATATAAGCATTTAAAAGCATCCATGGATCAAATACTCATTTAAATACACATTATTGGACAGGAAAAAATATTTCTATTGATATAAAACATAGATTACAATAGTGACAACCTCTATCGGCACGTCTATGAATCGGAGAAGCTAAGTACCCCACTTGGGCCTCCACCACTTCAATCCTCCATCTCTTGATAGAAATATCACAAGCAAAAGGAAAGGTTGGGAAGAACACAAAGTGCTCCAAGGGACAAAGGGATGCAGACTCAAGTATAAGCTCCAACAACAATGGACTATAGTTTTCTTGCTCTTCAATTCCTCCCCCTTCAATGTATCCAAAGGTTTCCTTATATAGCTCTTCAATGGGGTAATGGAAGGTCAAATCCAAGTGATCTCAAGGCATATGGAAGGCCAAGAGACAAGTGACTTGAATCCACATCAAGGAAAACTCCAAAATCATTTGGCCTTTTGTAGACATCCCGATGTACATGGGTTTAAGGGTCAAATCCACGTATATACGCGAGAAAGGGATTAAAAGTCACGTATGAAAATTATTGCATGTTTTTAGGGATGATATTGGAAACATCCAAGGTAAAAAAAATGGTCCATGGGGTCTAAGGAGTCTGCATAGGGGCAGGGAAGGCCATAAAAACATGATCCACCATGTGTGGTAAAATCATCTATAACAATATCAATATGAATGATGGTTTCTTGCCTTGATTACAGGTTGATGGATGTTTAAGGCACCTTTGAATAAAATGATCACATAAGTATTCATACTTCTTGTCAACAAGAAAACTCAAGGAGATTGTTGCTAATATTTCATCTCATTTCATTTACATTTATCTAGTGGCTGAGATCACTTAGAGTTAATTACCATTCTTCTTGATGTGAAATGGAATTAGTAGTATAGTTATTTTTAAAATTTCTATATACATTTTGGGTGAGGAGTTTATCCATTGGAGACTAAAGAAAATTACAAGGGATCCTATCTTGTTCATTCCAAAATTTCTATTTGATTTAAAAATAATAATTTAGAGGTTATTTTTTCCTAGGATAGGCATATACATCCTAGGAATGAACATCCAAATCTTATCAAAAATCTCTAAATGTTATCTAACAATATGTCCATCCACTTTAATATCATGCAAGAAGTAAATGATGTATTGGTTTATTAGATGTGGAGACTTTTTGTACATATATTTTAAATATTCCAAATATACTAGTTCGTGTTTTGGTCCTTTCAAGTTAAGATGGAAATCCAATTCTAATTGAAACTATCTAAAGGTTGTGTAATATGTTCATGGAACCTAGGAGAAACATGCACCTATGTTCATTTTACAGGGGATGGTGGCTTGTACCACATTAGAGGATGATGAGTTTGGGACATCATTTTCTCATCCTTTGCTTCTATATAACTAAAATTATCCTTTCCATGGCATTATCCACCATTATCTTCATGTTACTTATGAATTTTCAGTCAAATTTAGATATATTGCCATGACTCTAGATGACTCAGCAGATAGTTTAACAATGGAGTCATACTTGTCATTATGGATCTATACAGTTTAAGGACATGAAGGAAAAGTACAAGGTAAGCCATTATGGATCTATAATATCTTGGTAATCATTATTTCGTATTCTTGAATGATGCAAAATTTGTTTGAATATCAACATTGTCATACAATAACAACTTCTTAAAGTGTGATAGCTCAATGGTAGAGCACCTGCATAATTATAGGAAGTAGGTTGGTGGTTCGATTCCTTTGTGCCCTATCATAAATTTGTGACTAAGAAAATGACTAAATTCTCATATATATGACTATTAGTAGGTAATTTCCAGTATCTTATAGTGCGACTAACATTTAGTCATATTTAGCTTAGTCATTAATATGTTACCTCCATTTATCATCTAGTACTTTATTTAGTCGTATATTTGGTCATTAATTGTGGAAATCAATGACTAAATTAACGACTAATAATTCATCCAATTAATGAATAAGTTAAATACAACTAAGTTAGTCAAGCTATAAGATAGTGGAAATTAACTACTTTTAGTCACCGACTCAAAAATAGTCGTTTATATCCGAAGTTTAGTTATTTTTTAAGTGACTAATTCCTCATTTTGTACTAGTGAGTTGGGGGCATATAGGGGGTGTTAGTGGTAGGGGGTGACCCATGAATGTGTACATTTATATTTGAAGTTTATTAATTTTTTAAGTCACTAATTCCTCATTTTGTACTAGTGAGTTGGGGGGAAGATAGGGGTTTTAGTGGTAGGGTGTGTGT
>LPNX011181971.1:0-64296 GCA_001517045.1 Pseudotsuga menziesii | reverse complement strand
GTGGAGGGGGGGTATTAGTGGTATGAATTGACATGCGGATGTGTGTGAGGGAGATAGGGAGAGAGTGAATGATAGAGATAGAGAGTTGGGAGGGTGGGGCTTAGATTGGGGGTGAGGGTTATAAGTAATTGGATGACTTGGGGAGTGAGAGACAATGGAGAAGGAGTTGAGAGAGTTATGGGGGAGGCAGTGAGAGAGGGGGGGTCAGGGGTTACTATGACTAGGTAAGAGTTTGGGGGAAGAGGGGGGGCTAGTATGAGTTTGGGGGAATATTGGGGGAGAGAGAGAGAGAGGATGGAGGGTGTTAGTTGTAGGGGGAGAAATAGGAATTTGTGTGTGTGTGTGTGTGTGTGCATGAGTGACAGAAGAGGGGAGTGTCAGTAATAATTAGGGAGAAAGAGGGGGGGTTAGATACTTGAAGGCATGTATTGGTCTTTTTTACCATTATAGACGACTTTAAGTTAGGTTTCCAAATTTTTAAAGGGTGTTAGCTCAATGGAAGAGTGTATTACTTACAAGAATGAGGTTGGTGGTTCAATTCCTCTATGTCCTAATGATATTCTAATATCTGTTAAAATGACTAAATAAATGACAAAACAAAATGAATAAAAATGACTAAATTAATGACCAAAAAATGAGAGATAAATGACAAAAGATGATAGATAAATGACAAAACAAATGACCAAAATTCACAAATGAATGACCAAATGACAATTTTGATGGGTAATTTATGGTCCCTTTTCATGCCACAAAAAATGTTCATATTTATCTTGGTCATTTATAGCTTGTCTCGTAGTCATTAATTTGGTCGTATATTTAATCATTATTTTGATCATTTATTTTGTCATCACTTCTTAAAATTAATGACCAAATATATGACCAAATTAATAACCAAATTAATGACAACAAGACAAGTTATTGATGACCAAATATATTACCAAATTAATAACCAAATATACGACCAAATTAATGACCACAATACAAGCTATAAATGACCAAACAAAATATGACCATGTTTCTTGTCACGTGATAAGAGACTGGCAATTAGCCACCATTGGTTTCCAAATCAAAAGTGGTCATTTATATCCGAATTTTTGTCATTTTGTGTCACTTGTCTCTCATTTTGTATCCTATATGATGGATGATTATATAAGTCCTACAACTTATGGTAAATTAAGCTGGAAAAGTGCTATTTCATGCTCCTCAGATTCAAGGAAAGCATTGGAAAATTGGCAGAACTGGTTACTTGAAGTATAGATGAGAAAATGAACAAGAATCACAAAATCCTTGTGGTGGGTGGGTATCGAGGTATGTGATATACCTACATATGAAGGATTTCCTAACTTGAACAAATTTTTATCGAAATTTGAAGGGAAGGTATTGGATCCACAATGACTGATAGCTCTTGATGTGTCCCTGAAAGCTATGCCAGCAAGATGGTGGGTTTCCCATAAAAGATCCATCTCGGAATGGTCTTAGTGTCGAAGGCTGTCAAAAAACCGGTTTGGTGATAATATTCCTTATGTTGGTAATAAGTATATTGGGTTGACGAGTCCCATTGACCATCTTGATAATTGTTGTAAGACATCGAAATCGATGCCTAGGAAGAAATGGGTACATTTTATCATACATACTTTGGAAATGATACTAATAAATTGGTATAAATCGGTTGAACTGCGACAAGGAACTGTATATTGGGAGATGTTGGATAGTAGCTTCAAACACACTTTTAGCTTTTTGGATTAAAGTTCATCGATTGATGCTTCCCTACAAGTTTTTGAAGCCAATAATTTTGAGGAAGTTTATAAACTGGTGTCAAATATACCAAAATGGAATGCGATAGTTCAAATCTTGATGGAGTGTTACAATATATATAGTGAACCTGAAGATGATGATTCATGAGACATTCACATCCTTGAATCTGAATTTAGTAGAGCATTGAAGGAATTAGTTCTATCATATGAAAAGTTTTTGAAGCCCTTGAAAATAAAGAAAGTGAATATTGGGTCTCATTAAAATCCAATGTTTGCAAGTATTAGGGATTACTGGCATGATGAAACTATTGGGAAAATCATTGATTTATTACATGAATGTTGGAATATTGGACAATACTAAGAGGGGGGGTGAATCAATATTGATAACTTTTAACAATTTAAAACTACTTGTAACTTATTCATTAAAACACAGAATCAACAAGATACACAGAAAACAACATTTATCATGGAATCCCAATTGGGAAAACCAAAAACACTTTATATAACTGAAAAATTATATTTACAAATTTTTTTGCAAGATACAACTTGCTGGAGACACCAATCCCAGATTTGTTTAGCTACAACTGAAGGATGCGACAACAATTTGGTTTCTACCTACTCCAACAGGAAAGGATGCTACAACGCCTTGTTTTCTAGACACTGCTTAAAGGAGGCTACAACCCCATTGTAGGCTTGCATCCTAATATAACACCACCCTACCACCCTAATTTGATATTATTCTTCAATTTTGTTACTGATTATTCTTCACTTCATTGGTATATGTCTTCTCTTGTTGTTACATTGATCTGGATTGATCAGACATCTTTTTTCCATTTCAAACTTCTATTTAAATACTTATTTCATCATGCATTTGAACCATTGTGTGTTTCCATCATTGTGTACATTCATTAAAACATTTTCACCAATGCATCTCTTCATTATGGAAATTTGCATTTTCATGAATTGATGCGAAAAATCCTGAAACCTTGTTTTGGCATACCTATAACTTTGTATTCAAGCACCTTTTAGGAGAAATAAGACCGTGGCCAGATGCACACATCAAAAAGATACATCTTGATGGTCTCATATTATTTTTATCAATTTCCTACAAAATATGGTGGGAATTTTACTAGGAAAACTTAGACCTATTTTTCAATACTTAGTCAATTTTTAGTAAATTTCTCAAAACAATATGAAACCTCATTTTGGAATACCTGTAACTTTTTATTCAAGCATGTTTTATGGGAACTGAGACCATTTTTAGATGCACACATAAAAAAATAAAACATGATTGTCTCATATAATTTTGATTGTTATCCTACAAAATATCGAGGGAATTTTACATAGGTCACTTGGGAAATTTTACCAGAACTGAAACAGTGCAAATAATGCCAGAAAGCACTTTTGGAAAACTAATAACTTCACCTTTAGAGACTATCTTGACAAACCAATCATATGGTTAGATGCAAAAGACAACAATATAGATGTCTATATCCTTAGAATCATTTAATTCATCAAATACAAAAGATGGCATGTATTTTACAGAGCCCCCTTAGGTAGATTAAGAAGAATTTATACTTAGTCGAATTTTCAGAGTTTCAGCAAGTTTCCATACTTTTACAGAATGGTGTCAAATTGTAACAATGACTTCATGAGAGGAAAATAACACCATAATATGAATTTTCAACCTCATCGCACATTCCACATTCTATGCCATCAATTCCTTTGTTATTCCTTTGTCATTAATGAACTCTAATTTTCCTATACTTGTCAATTTTTAGAGTTTCAACAAGTTGCCATATTTACAGAATGGTGTCAAATTGTAAAAATGACTTCATGAGAGAACTATAATATCATCATATGACTTTTCAACGTCATCACACATGTCACATCATCATAGATTTCATGTCATTTTATTTGTCATTAACGAACTCCTTTGACATCAATGGAAACCATACTCAACATTCTTCCCCTTTGGCACTGATGGAAAAAATTGTTACACACATTCTCGTCATCTCCATGTAATGAGAACCAAGCATCATAATTTTCCTAAAATCCTCAAGATATGAAGTTAGACACATGCCAGGATTTATGATTTTACACCTTATTCCACCACCTCCTTTTCCCTTTGGACAATGTGCTTTACCCTCATTAGAAACACCATTTTTTAGTTAACAAAAAGCGGTGCTACCACCATATCCCTTTGAGCAGTAGGCGGTGTGGCCTTGGTAACACTCTATCTCAATAGAAAAAGAGAGGTGCTCAAGTTTTAAATGGAAAAAGAGACTATTCACAAAGCTTCTTGGAGATCATCTTTGTGGCAACCTCATCCCTACACTCCTGTGCCACTTGGGTTCACGATCCCTCCTTCTAGGATCTCCCTTCCATGTCACCCATGAGAATCTCAGCCATTCCTATCCTCCCAGGGCTATAAGTAGTGGCTAAACCCCCATGGGTAAAGAGAGGAAAATTATGCTATAGCACCAAAATTCTAGCCAAATCTAGCCAAGGAGAGTGAGCATTAGAAATACAAGTTGAAGATTTGGAGGCAAGACCTTGATTGAGAGGATACTTCTCAACACTAAGGCTATTAGTTGTAATATCTCTCTTATTTTTTTAATGCAATGAAATTTTCTTTCCCATAACTCATATTGTGAATTAACCACTAGCTTTATTATCAATTTCCTTAGCCATTGATATAAGATAGTAGATCGTACTTGGTACTTTTAATATTGTATGCTTTTGAGATGTTCTTTTTGCAGGAAAACCATAGAGATCTAGTGTTCTAAAAGGCTGGTACATTACATTACGTAACAGGTGAAAGATCCATTCCAAGCATCCACCCATATTAGGGAAACACTAGTGGAAAATGAGAGATTAGTGACCAAAAAAAGACCAAAATCAACATATCAATGACCACTTTTGGTTTGGTGATTGCTGGTGGCGAATTTACGGTCTTTTACTATGCGACCAAAATTGGTCATTTTTATTTTGGTCATTTATAGCTTGTCGGCTGGTCATTAATTTGGTCATATATTTGAACCAATGACCAAATACATGACCACATTTATGACCAAATTAATGACCACATGACAAACTAGAATATGACCTAATTTGGTTGCGTGGTAAAAGACCATAAATTAGCCACCAAAACTGCTTTTTGGTCATTGATATGCGAATTTCGGTTGTTTTTTTGGCCATTTATATCTCATTGTTTGGTCACGTATATCTCAATTTTTTGTCATTTTATATGCGAATTTTGGTCATTAATCTCACTTATTGGTCACTAATTTAGTCATTTTTAGTCGTTTTATGTGTGGTTATTATATTTTAGTAGTTTTAATGGTGTCCATTATAAATCAATAGAAATTTTTAATATGATATTATGTTTAAATTAAAAAAAGAATCATACATTCTTTATTATCATCTAATACACATGTGAATTATGCAATGCCACATTAATTAGTTAATTACAACACTTATAAGTAATATAATGTGCAACCATATAAGTTTTAAACCGTACAAACTATATTATATATATGAAATGTCAAGTATTACAATAAATATGACTTTTCTCAAAAACTGTCTCCATATAACTTTACATGAAAATCATCTAGTACATCGATGACTTTTCAAAATATTACAATGGCTAAACCATCTCGCTTGTACTTGGCTGCTAAGACATACTTAGATCTCACAGCATATTCAGTTAACCCATACTTAGAAGCTTGAAAGCCTCAGTATCAGGATCTTCATACTCAATGGAAAAGCCTCAACAATAGACTCTTCATACTCAATGTCCCACTTAGTTAAGTTCACTCTTGCAAAATCTAATAAAAAAATCTCAATAGAAAAACAATGAACTGTAAAGTAGAAAAAAATGAAACAAATTGTTTATAATGTTCAATAGCTAACAACAATAACCAAGTTCATGTGCAAAATAGGAAAATATAATCTAACAAATTCAAACTAAGAATTCAAAACAATCAAGATTCAAAACACATTAATGTATTTTCTTTCATGCTTTTATTTGGTGTACGAGAAAGAAAAAACCATTGTGCAATGGTATATACAACAAGATACTTCATACATTAACTCATGCTTACCTCTATCAAGTGAGTAATACCGGAGACACTCAATTACTCTAGGTTTGACATTTTCAGCCGCATTTGATAGGGGGGAAGAAGTGAGTCTAATTTCCACTCAGGTGCACTTATCAACCTGTAAAAATAAACTATTTTGAATTAGATTTTATGGCTGCATAAACAGAATCTTGCAATCACGTATGTCATACGAAGCCAAAGAAAATGTATGTCATACGAATCTTGAAATCAAGTGTAAATGTAAACAATTACTTTAACACAACCGCAATATGCCCCAAGTACTAAACTTAGTGATTCCAAACACAAATATGTTTCCAAATATTGATTTATAGTGCTTGCCAAAAGGAAGGAGAATTTACATTGTCAATAATTTCCAGTTCAAATCAATATGCCCAAATGATTCAGATTTGTTCAGTATACAATATTTATGTTCCATAATGGTTCTAAAACTCATCAAATGCTTAAAATAACATGATTCTCTAATAGATATCAAGGAAATAAATTGTCAAGGTGATCAAAACAATTTCCAGAAATGAAGTATTAAATCAAGTGTAAATTTCAAAGGTGCATAGTATGTATGCCTCAAGCAAACCCAATGACAAAACATATATGAATATCATAACATTACTACTATTGGAAATTCAATCTCTTCTTATGTTTCAATATGCATTCTATCTCCAATTTATTTACTTCAAGAGTGATGAAAAGGATTCCAAAGTTTTTGCACCAAGTATAAACACAATCCCAATGTCAGTACTGTAATTGCAAGGTAGTGGTATGTATTTTAGATTTGGTTTATGGGAAAGTTTCCAATAATAAATTTGCACTTATGAAATTATAATGATAATAGAATCAATCAATTAATAAATATGTATGCCAAGTATCACTGTGGGATAGAGATAATACCTAGGTATGCCAAATGCCAATGAAAATCACAATAAAAATCTTCCACTTAAGAATGAAATTTTTAGTATGAAAAATCATTGGTATTATATGTTCATAATATATCAGCTCATTTTAGTATCAATATGACAATTTTTAAAAATCCTATATACAACAAGATACTTTATACATTAACTCATGCTTACCTCTATGAAATGAGTAATACCAGAGACACTCAAGTACTCTAGGTTTGGCATCTTCAACTACTTTTGATAGGGAGGAAGAAGTGAGTCTAAGTTATGCTCATCTGCACTTATCAACCTGTAAAAATAAACTATTGCGAATTAGATTTATGGCCGCATAAACATAATCTTGCAATCACGTATGTCATACAAAGTTGTAGAAAATGTATGTCATACGAATCTTGAAATCTTGTGTAAATGTAAAAAATGACTTTCACACAACTGAAATATGCCCCAAGTACTAAACTCAGTGATGCCAAACATAAATATGTTTCCAAATATCGATTTATAGCAATTTCCAAAAGGAAGGAGAATTTACATTGTCAGCAATTTCCAACTTTAAATCAATACGGTCCAAATGATTCATATTTGTTGAGTATACAATAGTTATGTTCCAAAATGGTTCCAAAACTCATCAAATGCTTAATATAACATGATTCTCTTGCAAATATCAAGGAAATAAAACTGCCAATGTGACTAAAACAATTTCCAGAAATAAAGAATTAAATCAAGTGTAAATTTCAAAGGTTCATAGTATGTCTGCCTCAAGCAAACCCAATGGCAAAACATATATGACTTTCATAGCATGTACTGCTATTGAAAATTGCATCTCTTATTATGTTTCAATATGCATGCTATCTGCAATTTATTTACTTCAAGAGGAGGATTCCAAAGTTTTTTCACCAAGTATAAACACAATCCCAATGTCAGTACTGTAATTGCAAGGTAGTGATATGTAGTTCAAATTTGGTTTATGGGAAAGTTTCCAATACTAAACTTACACTTATGAAATTATACTGATAATAGAAGCAATCAATTAATCAATATGTATGCCAAGTATCACTGTGGGACAGAGATAATACTCGGGTATGCCAAATTCTAATGAAAATCACAATAGAAGTATTCAACTTAAGAATACAATTTTCAGTATGATAGTACGCAAGATATGGAAAGATGACAAGTGCTATTCAAGATTCCCAGTCGAAGGATAAATACATATGTCATGCTTATTGGAAGACTGTCAACAAGTTGCAGAGATTAATAATACTGATCTTTACCATTAAATAAGCATCCAAAATATATAATATGGTAAATATTTATGATCTTCTTGTGTTTATGTTTTAGGTGTCCAAGAGATGGTTGGCCGAGAAGACAATAACAATAAAGTAAGCGCCTTGTGGTAGGATGGAATTATGGGAAGACAAACCAGACAAAGTTTAACCAACAATGATCTTTGGGACTGTATTAGGGCGTAGGGTGTGAAACATTTGAGAGTTAATAACTTAGGTGTGAAAGGGATGTTGGTAGGTTGGTGTAGGGTTAAATGAGCTAAGGAAATATGGTGATGGTTTCCTCCTTTATGAATCTGCAATTAAGAGTTTATGGAGGGTTGAGAGGTATGAATATGGATGAATAAGGAGCCTAGATCCCTTGCATTGAAGGTTTATGTCCTTGGTATCATGGAGGAAAGAATGCAAGCCAAGGTTAGTGTAATGCAGAAGCACTTAGGGGGTGCCCTATATGATTTACAGTCCAAGGGATTTGGCAGGTTGTTAGGTTCTAGAGGCCAAATCAGTGATGCAAATGGCCTTGTGTTGAGGGATAACATTATCAATCATGACTATATGCAGTACAAATCACACTCAAGGACAAGTTTTGACTCACCTTTTGGAATAACCACAAAAATCCAGCATCACACAAATAAGTCTGAAATTTGCTATTAACATGTGTAAATCCAAAATCCTTCTCTTTATAGTTCCAGCAAAATCCAACCCAGCATAATCAGTGGAAAAATTTTGAAAGTTACGGGTGAAATTATCTTCCATATTACAAGCCTTGAAGAGTTGAAACTCAAGGTACAATTGGATTGTGTTACTGGACCAAAACATTACCCATCAGCTCACAAACATAGAAACAATTAGATCATAGAGCAACTTTTATGGGTAAAATCCTTTGTCTTGGATCAAACCACCCTGGAAACCATCACATGCACACCATAATGCATTCCATATGCCCAAAGGTTTATATTCATAACAACGGCGATGAATGGCCATCCCACAGACTTTGCACTGATAATCAGAAGGAAAGACTGTGAATCCACAGGTTTTGCATAGCTTCCCTATTTTCTCTGAGACTTTTTAATGGTTGTGCCATGCATTTGAAATTCCTCGAAGTTTACAGTATTTCCTGCAGCATGATATTGATTTTACTCCGAGATTACTTTATTTCCTACTCCATCTAATTGAAAACCCATAATATTTTCTTGCAAAAAATCATTTGGTAGCTGAAATCCCATTTTCTCTGTAGTGCTTGATGGAATGGCAGAACCATTGTAAGGAAAACCTTTAGGTTCAAATCCCAAAGGATGACATCCTGTACCTATTTCTTTATTATTAGATAAACTATCAAATGAATTATCAATAATTCCTTGATACGGATCAGCAAGATCTTCCACTTGATCAACCTCAGATGCCAACAATTCTATACAGGAAAACAATGGTTCATTCTCAGAATAAGGTTCCACATATTCAAATGATGGTTCTTTAAACTCAATTTGTTGGTCATCACATAGACAATCATAAACAGAAAATTCCTAGTCCACTTGAGGAGACAAATCTTCTGCACCAAGAAGAGGACTACATTCTGATTGTTGGTATGTTTCTGACTCTACAATGGACTGGTGGTTACTCGATGGGGGAACCTGAGAAGAATGCTCAAAAATAGGTTCAAATTTGACTGCCACATGCTTTTGATCTACACCATATAATATTGTCCAAAGTTCATCTGAAGCATGTCGAGGCTTGTTATGTATTACATCCAAAGGATTACTGTCTACTTCATTAAAATTGTCAAAATAATCCCTATGAATATTCATTTGGGATCTTTTGATTGGCAGATTTTTTCTCTTTACAGAAGAATATTTTCCATCATGTGGACACCCTGGTCCACTCTTCTTTCAACATCTGTGGTACTTGAATACACATAATTTAACAAAATTATCTTGATTAAGTCCCAATGCATCTCCATGAAATCATTCTGCAATAGACACACGAGATAGTTCTATATGATTCTTTAATATTAACACTGAAATGATCAGAAATAGTAATTTAAAAAATATATAAAAAATAATTGATCATTATTAAACATTTGTCTATACGAGTATAACTCTATTTTTCTTCAACAAAGAGGCCCACATAATTCCATGCAACGACTAGGATTCCTGATCAAGACCATCATAGAAGAGGACTTCTAACTCATCCATTCTGTATATTCTCTACTCATGGTGAAGGGGGAGATCATGACAGGGTATTAGAATCCTATTTTTGATTCTATGATATCTAAGTGAAGGACTTCTCACAAATTTCTGTAATAGTTTTGATGTGCACAAAGTGCAAAGACCCTCAAGATTGATTAATGCCAATACCCTTGCAAGTAGTGGCCAATTTCTCCACCATTTGAAAGGTCTCGACCTCAGGACCACTTGCAACAAGTAACTTCCACAGAGGGTTTGTCTTCCAACATCACCAGCTTTCAGCTGGGATTCCTAGACACAAAGTCATGGATAGAGCTAGAAACTCAACATTTATTGATTCATTTATTGTTGAAAGGACCCCAGATATTGAACTTTAAAAAAGGTCATATTTCAGCAAGGGGAAAAATTGAATATCTCAAGTCACAGTGCAAAGACTAGGAGTCTTACTTAAAGGCGTAATTGTGTATGCCCTACCACACAATATTCAAAGACTATATCCCACTAGAAGGTAATGGCGACTTTGTTCATTGTCTAGTTGAATAATACACTACCAACTTATCTATATCCTTGGGGAGATATTTGGGTCATTTCAGGCCATGTTTGAATTTTTTGTTTCTAGTAATTGATAAGAAGTTATATCTTCATTTTATTAGTTTCTAAAAAATGTGTAGAAAAAACATTTATCCAACTAACAAAGGAACTTATTTTACATTCCTGAATATATGCAAGGAATAAGAGCTGGATTAGGTTTTACCAAAATCCACTACTTTGATTGTCATGAGCTCTACCTAGAGTTAGCAAGTGGACTTCTAGATCATATCTTTTATGTTTACATATGCTAGTATAATGGCTATTCATCCAAGAATCAATCCATTAAGCAAAGGGAGGTTGAGGGGAAGCTAAAAAAAAAGTAAACAAGTTTCAGGAGAAAACAAAAAGTCCGTGGCTAGTTAGCAACCGTGCTGAGCAGGATTTATTTGGATGTAAGACTCCCCAATTTTTTCAACCATGGATTACAAAATATATTTCTCAAAATAAATTGTAAATCAATAATTTAGTTTAAACTCTCTTCTCTTCCTTCCTATCAGGCTGGTTACTTCACTAAGGAGGGGAGGCAAGGCATGAAAGGAATGGGAATGGAGATTCAAGTCCCTAACATGTTATTAAATCTCTCTATAAATATATCCTTATTATTAAATACATAAGGCTCAAGTTTAGGTGGGCTACTCAGCTCAACTTATATGTAGGGTTAAACATAAAAGCAATTGACACTTTCAAATATTTTCTATGGATTGCTCTATCTAACACAATTCTCACTTGGGAAAACTTTCAAAAGAGGACATGTAAAGAAATAGGAATTTTCTTTCTATGTAAGAACAATTTGGAAGATGTCATCCAAATTTTAATTTCATGTCATTTTAACCAAATAGTATGAGTTGCATCCCTAGCCTTGAATGGTGGTAGGACCCCCTAGGCAGGTGAGTCCTTGGTCATAGCTTTGAGAATTTTTATGGAATGCCCTGAAGAGGAATATCATTCACACCTATTTGGTGGTGTGAAAACTAAACATCCCCCTTAAGGTTAAATATTTTATATGGAATTATTTGTTTGATAAAATTCTCACTTTGGGAAACCTTCAAAAGAGGACATGGCAAGACCCAAGCATTTTATTTCTATGTGAGAACAATTTAGAATATGGAAACTACCTGTTAGTTCCATGCCAATTTTCCTAAGAAATATGAGATGTAACCCTATCCTTGACCAGTGGTAGTACATCCTAGGCAAGTGACCCTTTGGTCACATCTTCAAAAAGTTGGATGGAATGATCTGAAGTGAAATTTTATCCACACATACTTGTAGTAGTATCTTGGGCAGTGTCAAATTCCATAAATGAGGCCAATTTCTAGGAGGAATACTTATCCCCATATCAATTCTTCTGTATGGTAAAAATACTCCTATCATGAAATGAAAATACATCCCAAAACTATGAAACAAAAAATAGTGTAGAAACCCAACATTGACAAGTTAGGCTTGGGGTTTTTTTATGGTAATTCTGAAGGCAATCCAATACCATGGGGGAAGATGTCTATTGTACTTTAAGGACCATGGATTTCTTTCAAAAATCAATTGGGACAGGGGACAAATATTTGAGAAGGTATCTACACAATGAAATTTCTTGTTAAATGGCCAAAGAGTGGAATACCCAATACCTTCAAGTTTTCAAGGATTCTAACTTAGTCATCTCATGGATGCATGGAAGGAAATCAAATCAAAAAATTCTACTGCAAAACAATATCCAGAATGCATTGGAACCAACTCCATAAGCTACTTCAAAAATGGGGAAAGGACTTCAAGCACCTCCAAAATTACACCTCCAAGCAGCAGATATCCTAAAAAATGTAATTTCGTCCCTTTCTCCTGAATTCTCTTATATCAATGCATTGAGAAAAAAGGATTACATAGATTTCCTCCACTCATAAGTAAGAAAAAAACCAATAATGAACATCAAGAAATATAAGAAAAATAAAACAAAATCACAAGGTACTCAAAATTTTCTTGGTGCTTCTTATTTAGAACTTCTAGTGTAGTTTCCTCTAAGATTCTATACCTATTATGTTTTTTCAGTAGTTGTTTTGCTACCCAACAAAACCCTTTTATCCATGACCACCACTTTCTTTTAAATGATGAAGAAGTTCATATCCCTTTCCATGATGGGATATAACAAAGAGGCATCATGCCCTTGTACGCAAAAACCAACCCATTGGGAAACTAACAGGATTGAAATTAGAAGAGACATGGAAGAGATCAAGGAAATGATCCAAACATTGTAGTTGACCATGGATATTTTATTGGATGAAGAAGACAACAGGTATCTGGAGGAGGCTCTTCATTAATGGATTTTCATAACCCTCAGAAGCCCTTTTACCTTCTTCAATTATGCTTTTCTAGTTAATGCACTACTTTCTTAGTATGCCTAACAAGAATTACGGTTTAAGACCAGCTAATATAACTCTAGTAAGGAAATCCTTAATTTTTTTTCTCAATCAGTTCTCATAAATGGTGAACATGATTTCTATGTTTTCAAAATACTGAATAATAATAGGTTTCTTTTATGTTTTTGAAATTCTTGTGAAATTCTACGTAATGAATTTAAATGAACTAGTTCAAATTGGTCTCTACATTGCTTGCTCTACCTTGGAAGATGGTTGCTCAACATGGGTTTCCATATCCCGTTGTTGGGTATTCAAATATTAGGTAGTGAAGGAAGAGGTTTGACACTTGATACCTCTTGGTGGGTTGTGTTTGGTTTCCTTGCTTAGCGATTTGGGGGGCCCTAGGATGCTTGGTATTTGGCATCATGACTGATCTATATGTTATTCTCCCTCAAAGGCCTAGTTGGTATTTTTCCTAGGTCTCTTTCTTTGAAGGATATATGGGATTAATATAATCATCAATGATATATCTAGCATTCTCTGAATCGAGCCCAAAAGTTCACTGGATTGGAAAAAGTTGTTATAGATGGTTTCAACTCATGATCCCTGTTGTTTTCCTTTTTAAAATGTGGTTTCATGGACTAAGTTCATTTTGCAAGGAATGGTGAGAGAGTAATTAAAAACCCTTATTAATCTATGTGACTAATAATATTTATACTATGGTGATGAACACCTATGAAATTCTTACTCTTTTGAACAAAACTTGGGGTTGAAAGACTTGGTGGAAAAATGCAGTGGTTCCAATCCATCTAAAAATCACAAGTTTCTCTTTTAGCAACAATTTTTGGGGGTGGCTTATTCACCAACACAGGTTGGCCATCAAGTATAGGCTTAATACAATTGGTGTGACAGATGTTTCTTATGTTTTATATTACAAGGATGAATTAGTAGACCACTTATTTTGGATATTGTGGGCTGCTAAGGTGTTTTAGTGATGGTTTCAAGTTGAGTATCATTTCCTCTTCATGGTTCTTCTTACATGGAAATGTCCCCTTTTGGAGGACACTTGGATTATTAACGACAATTGAAAACCTTTTCGCACTCAATGTGGCTTCTTACAATTGTATTTCTTTGAAAATATCAATGTCAAATTAATCTCAAGAGAATTTCTTCCTATTATAGATTTGGGGTGCTGAGAAGTTTAAAAAAGAGTTTCCAATGCTTGTAAAATTTAAACTCTGTCTTTCATTGTGATGTTGAGTTCCTTCCTCTTGGTGCACAAAAGCACATTCTTTCCCTTTTGGACTTTTTAGGGTGGGAATTTCCCATACCCCCTATTGTTCATGTGATTGACCTCTCTTACCTATGATGTACTCATTTGTTTTGTGAAGAAATATACACAACATTTAAAAAAATACAAATGGTGGGATTACTAGGAAAGCCAAAATTGTTAAAAAAGGTGGTTGATGTGGTGCTAAAGGGAATGATTTTGTAATATTTGTCCATGTATAGTTCCTCCTATGTTTCATACTTTGATTGTCTCACATATCATCACTATTTAAATATTTATTTTTTCTTATTCACTCAATAATATTGAATACATGTTTATTTTCATTTTTTAGAAGTTCTAGACACCTTGCGTGCATTTGATTTTTTTCTGATTAACTTAACAAGAGTTCAACCTAAAAAAATATAAAGAAATCACATTTCTGACTTTTTATCCCATTCATGGAAGTATTCTACAATGGGTGTTGGGGTCCCAGATTTTCTAAAAGCACAGTGGTTCACACAACAAATGAAAACACAATTAAAAAAACTATTGCATGGAATGCTCTACATCAAATAAAATGATCAAACTTAAAACTAGCTCCAACAATTCATCTCAGTAATTACATCACCAACAAAACCAATGACTAACTGAAACACACGCTTTGTGATTTCTTTGAGATTTTAAACTTCACTGTCTCTGAGAGTTCTTTCCGATTTCCCAAAACTATTTCTTTCGAGAGGGTTTTGTGCTTTGGCCTGAAATAGTAGACAATATTTTTGGTTACAGACAAAATTGAATACTGAAGAAGATCTGCATGATTTCCCAACACATTTTTGTGGAAAACTTTATAAAACCCCATATAGGGTTATAGTTATGTTCCCAATCCCTCTTCTAAGTTTGTTCCATTTCTAAAGTTTCTCTAATCCATAGACATCTTAGGGAATGATTCATGTACTATTTGTTGTACTTTAGCAAGGGTACAATAAAGAAGTGAATTAAGTTTTCTCCCCAAAAATATCAAATATATGTTTTTCCTTGTAAAAAAATGGTAATCAATTTTACAAAGAAACCATTTAGTTCTCTTATTGGTCTACTCCTAAGTTGATAGTTTCATTCTTAGAGTTCATGTCAAATAAAACCCTATAATTATTAAAAAGGAGTTGCATATCAAAAAATAACAAAAGAATCAAATATTTTGAATATTTCATACCAAGAGGGAAAGCATCCAAAAATATGTTCTAGGGATATTTTATGTTTCTCTTCCTCCCGTAATCTGAAACATGGGGGATTTACAGTGTTTCTGGTAACAAAAGATATGAACCAGTTAATACACCGAAATTTTTTAAGAACCCTTGAGAAGACTTCAACGCCCAACCTAAGAAATACCATATTAAACTTGGCAACACTCAAGTTAAGGCTTTGATGAGGGAGGAGTTGATAAAGCTTATCGATCAGTAACTCAAATTTCTTAGTCGTCAATCCTCCATTACCTTTGATACCATTATGGGAGGATTTTCAATCGTAAATAGTTGAGAAAAGTTATGGATGGATATAGAAAGAATATTTCTTGTATAACCATTATTAGAGCTACAAGAAGTTATCAGAATTTTAACTTGTTTGTTGGATAGTTCTTTTTGTTATCCAACCTACCATGACTCAACAAAATATCCAAAGAGTGAATGAACCTACACCAAAATAAACATTCCTGAATATATCTGATTATTCTTAAATGAAAGTGACAAGCATAAACATATGGACCATTCCTTTTGAAAATAATAAAACTTAATCCCAAGAATGAAGGTGAGATGAACAAGAAAATCGTATATAATGAACCCAATGATGGTTCCCTTGAGTGATAATACCTAAGGAAATATATGCTTGGAAGACCTTATATAATTCAAACCTAAGATGACTCAACTATTAGTCACAAGATAGAATCTAGGATAATGCAAAATAGAAATTCATGAATCCTACTTCTGATTATTTCCTTGTAAAACTGGAAATGTGCATATCTGAAACATTTTTTTAAACAGTGGAAATAAACTATACAATAGTTGTCTTGAACTAAGAGTAACTTAAATAAATTCTAGACTGAATGACCTATCATAAAAAATCAATCTTTTAAACATTCAACGAAATAGAGAAGAGAAACCATACCTATAAACATTTAGTGTGTCCAAGAAAATTAGTGATAATTGAGGTAGAAAGAATGTCCCAAGAGAGATTGCCACACTTGTATTTTTCTGGAAAACCATAAAACGAAAATGCTAATTTCAGTTCCATTGTAGCTGATGCCATACACAATATAGCATCATGAGAAATATAACTCATATGTTTCTAGTTTGTTTTCTTTTACCGTATTCAAGTAAAACAACATTTATCTTGATGTTTGTTTATACCTTTGCTTGGGATCTTGAATTCTCTTGGTTGATATGCCCAAATATGATTAGGCTATGAAGACATGCATATTTTAGATTTTAAGTAATGAAAAACAATACAATCCTTTTGCTGAGAGCAAAACAACAAGAGAGAAAGAAACAAAACAATGCAGGTGATGTATGCAAATGATCAATGATTGGACCCAACATGTTGTCTAATTTGCATTACAATAACTCTATACTAGCCCCAAATATTGTACCTAAACTTCTCTGACAAAACCACATCTTCATTTACCACGTAAGGGAATAACTTATAAACATAATTCAAACACAAACATGAAGTGACCAAAATTCTCTAATAGTAGCTACTTGGTGATGTGTTTTGACAAGTATTTTGATATATAAAATAACTTCATCTTCAAGACATAAGTGAATAAACTAGTTATAGAAATGACAAATTACAAAATAATCTATTTTGATAGCAAGTAATTATTTTCAAAAATCTCGTACAAAAGAAAAGAAGAAAATCAATAAACATAAAAGTCGCAAGTTACAAAAAATTAATGTTCAACAAGATAAAACCATATACCTGCATAATGTTGAGAACTGTTCTAATAACATCTTGTTCCTTTAGATAATCAACACTTTTCTTAGCTTGGCTTATGATTTTATCCCATTTCTGCACAACAAGAAGTTGATAAAATACAACAAAATAAGTTATATGCCACAGTTTCTTAAAAATATTAAATTATTTGAATAATGAGGAGAGCAGAAAGAATGATAAAACAACCTGATTTGGAAGTTCCATTAGCATTTGAAGATATTCATCTCATTTTTGAGGATCTGATTCAGCTTGAATCATATGCCCTACTTGAAAAATTACATGTTTGACATTAAGCATATTATAACTATATACACTCAAATTTCTACCCCTCTCTCAAGAAACAAAGAATTCAACAACAAAATTAGCATTCAACACACAAAATACTCAATCTCCATACAGATTCATAGAAGGTGTGTATCTGATGTGGGTGAATATCAACAACTGTTGATGCAAGGTCTCTTAAAAGCTTAGAAACAAATGGCTCTGCCTCTCCAACATGCATATTTAGTTACTCAATAAATAACAACAGTTCAAATGTTGTATTCAATAAAAATCATACCATGGAATGCATAATCTTTGAACTACAAAATAAGTGAAAGCCAAGAGAAACTTTTCACAAACCGGAACATGACTAGTTCACTCCGAAACAGAAATGAAAAAAATATATTGATTAGATTTATCTATACCAATTTCCACAGTATTGTTCACTAATAAGTAGGGCGTACATTATAAACAATTTAACCATCATTATATCCTTATACAATAAATAGAAAAAATTAGAGGCACTGCATGAATAAAGCAATACAATATTGGGCTATTTTCCAAGTATGTTACTTGCTTGGCATTCCCTTCATATTTAATGCAAAACATATTTCTTACCAATGCAGTCCATCCTTGTAGCAAATCCATCATTGTTTTCCTTAAATATTCATAGGTTTCTCTTCTGCACATTATGTTTCTCTTTCACCCTTGAAATCACTATCGTAATTACCTCTACTATAAACCATTAGTCTTTTCCTACATAATTCATAGGATACATACAAGCATACAAGCACAAATAATTGAGTTTACTTCATCCTTCGAACATTCCCCAAGAATAAATATCACATCCACTCTTTCAAGGTGCTATCTTAATTTCCTTGACCAGAATCCCCCATCTTCCCAAGTCTGCAAATATTGTTTTGAGGGATGTTTATCTGCTTATTGACCATTTACTTCATTAAAAATCGCTATCTTCATAAGTAGGTTGTCCTACACATTCTGGTAGTCTTCATGTTGCATGCCATTCTCTACACTCATTACATCCATACCATGTAGGTCATCCTTAATGAAATTATCACCCCATATCTTGTTAGGCCATCTATTACATGTTCAAGCAATCTCCATCATGGAAAATACTCTCTGAAGGAGGTTGTATTTGTGATGATCCAAAAAAATCATCCATTTCTATGGAGGACATCCTTAGAGAGACCCCCTTCGAATAGCTTTAAAAATTGTACTTCTTATGAATAGAATGCTCTTTTTTCCCCCACAGTTGCAATGATGTCTGTCAAAAACCTATCCAAGTTGTTATGAACTATAAACACTCTGGCTAAAATATTCCATTATTTTCCATTTAAAAATGGCAAAGTGCACTATATAAATAATAACCCACCATTGAAACATTCATCTTTTACCTATCCTTCATAGTTGTATTCTTATAATAATGCAATCCTTTAATCAGCACTTGTCCAAAACTATTTTAAGAAAGGTGAATAAGCCTGCACTCTTGAGCATGTTCGGCTAATCCATTCCTAGGACAAGATTTACTAATTACTTCCATATCCCATTTACAGTTTATAATTATTTTACAATTACTGATAATCATCGTTTCTTCATTCACATGGTTTCCCCTATCCATCACACTCAGTTTGTAGCCTTTTGTGATATATGCACAATAAGCGTAGCCATTTTTACTTATGTCTCCATGTTCTATACCTAATGCACCAAGAGAAATGGCTTACACATATTTGGATCCACCATGGAGGAATAAGGAACTTTTAACCTATGAAAAAGGTTCAATTCCCATGAGGGCATCCAACCAAATCCCCTAAGGTTGCAATGGGGGAACCATGGTGTTAAGGTCAAATGTTACAAATAAACTTCTTATCATCCTAAAGACTAGAAAGTAACCATTATGACTATGGACACAATTTTAAAATGGTAGGTTGGTGCAAGGGTAGATCATAATTGATCCTACAGGAACTTAACAAATAGAATTCACTTGGGTTTTGGTCATGGAAACCAACAATCCATCAAAAAATCATTTTTTCAACAAATCTCCTTAATGAGATAATTTAATTTTTGAACACTTTATCTCATCTCTTTCTTCTATGTTGTATATTTTATCTACCATTTTGATGTTTTCCAAAGCCAAATTAGTTTGAGGGAAACTCTCTGTACATTGCTGTAAGTAATGCCTTCAACTATTATGCCTCTTCTAGTCTCCTCCATCAAAAAGTAATTCACTTTTCATCACTCCCTTCCAGTAGAACTGTTGATGTATTTGTAACTTCGGAATGTATTCATCCGCATTTCTTATGTATTGTAACCCAATGTTTATTTCGGGATGTATTTGAGTCATAACATGCCCCGATGTTCCAATCAGGAATTTTCTATAATGTGAAAGTCATGTCAAGTCATTGTGGGTAACCCTCCTATTGGTCAAGGGTTAAAGTCCCCATAGTTGTGGGGCCCTAGGGTTATTATACTATCCTAGTGAAGTCTACCATAGGTGAGTCATTGTAAGTCAGGGCAATAGTCCCCACCATCTAAGTCAAGGTTAACCCTCCTTGTTGAGTAGAGGGAAAAGTCCCCACAAGTTGTGGGGCACTAGGGTTATTAGACACTCCAAAAGATGCCAGCTCTAGTAAGTAATTGTTAAGTGAGGCCAACATGTTGGAGTGCAGTTCAACTGAACGAAAGAATATAAATAGAAAGTGATCCTCTCTATTTATCACACTTACAACACACTCACACTCACTCATTGGGGCGCATGAGTGAGAGAGAGAGACAAAAGCTGTGGAGATCATCTTACTATTTTGGGCTTTTCTATTTTGGTGTTGATTCTATCTCTGAGGAAGTTACAGGGTTTTCTCCTTTATGGTTTCCTCGAGGAAAATTCTTTGTGTCTCTTGTCTCTTGTGTTTTATTGCTGTGCTTGTTATTCTCTCAGTTAAAGATCCTAAGATCGTAATGCTAGCTTAATGTTGAAAAATTAACATGGTATCAAAGCTAACCTGAGAAGAAGACATTGTGCAGCTATAGAAGCTAGGGATTCTTACCTTTTGGGCCTCTCTCCACAATCCATCAGCAAAAGTATGCTAGGATGACTCTCCATTGAAGGGTGCATATTTCTATCAAAGTGGAATTCGATTCCGAGCATTTTCAGTTTTCAGTGCGGAAATTAGGGATTTCTACAGAAGAGGAATTTTTGAGTGAGCCCAGCATAGGATTACTCTCCTCATCAAAACTGAAGTTTAGAGATTTAGATCAAGTTTTTTGGTTGGGTGGAACTCCAGGAAAATCAAACCCTAGTTTGACCCTGAGCTAGAAAAACCCTAAATACTAAAACTGCTAAGGTCTGGTACATTCGCTATATCCCTATATTGGAGAAGGTCAAGGTGCTGAAAATTTCAGAGAACAACGATACAATCCAGATTTACATTGTACCCAAAATTCAGCTTCAGATTCACTATATTCCGAGAGATAGGATCCCTCCAATTTAGGGTTCTAGCCTCTTCCAGAATTCATCCATAAACAGGACACCTGGGAAGAATTGCATTATCATGGGCTACAGAGGTCCAAATGGAATTCCTGAAGATGTTCCAGAACTTGCATAGACATTAAATTCTATTTTATGAATTTTAGACTCAGAAAATGAACCAGTGACATGTGGAAGTCTGCACAACTTAGTTGTTCTAAATAGTCATGTAACAGGTCACCTTGGGAAAAGGATCATAAGTCCCAATTGGTGACACCAATACTAATGAAAACTATGGTGTTGGATTAGGGACATGTGAGGTTACCTCAGTATGAAATAGTAGACACAGAACAACCATAATTTCAGAGATATAATAGAAATAGTGACAGGCAATTCTGCAGAAGAAATTGGAAAACTAGGGCTTCCAGTTCCAGGAGCTTCCCTCCACTGTTTTCAGAATAGGAGTACATTGGACAGCTCCATTTGAAGAGATATATATTTCTATACAATAATATCTAAAAGATTACAAGTTTTGAAAATTAGGGTTTCTCTGACAAACCCTAGATCAACCAGCTCTGGAACCACGACGGACACCTCAAATCAGTAAGATATAATCTTTTGCTATTGTCATTTGAGGTCCTCATTTTAAAATGATCTATCACATCAGCTTGATGATAAGCTTGGTGAAGATGACAACTTCCAAGCATGGAAGCATATGATCTCCCTGAAGAAAATGAATTGGACACCTACACAAGTAGAGAGGTTCCAGTTCTAGAGGGAGATGAGGCGAGAAGCCTTACACAAGAAGAACTTGGCCAAGGCCAAGAAGATCATTGTTGATTGAATCATGGATCAACTTGTACCACAAGTGTCTTTCCTAAAGACACCAAAGATGGTTGATTCCTTGACCAAGCTATCTGAAGGGAAGAACATAAATCAGAAGATGGATTTGAGAAAACAAGTTGAAGAATGTGAAGATCCAGAATGCAGAACATCTTGAAGCAGTAGAAGAAGAAGAGGAGAATCCAGAAGTGGTGATAGCCATCTTGAATGGCCTCCCAGGATCATGAATCCATTCATACGAGGAATGTGTGCCAGAAGGAAGTGATTACTTTTAGCAGACTCTGGGAAGAAGAAGAATCTCGACTCATAAGAAGAGAAGAGATGATGGGAGCAACTGAAGATAAATCTCTCACCATCCAAAGAAGATCCCTCAAGCGATGAGGAATATGAAGGACTCAACTCTTGAAGAACCTGTTATCCATCCTATAATTTGGATAAGAAACAATGCTATTATGAATGAAGAAGATGATGAAGCTAAAGGATCAAGAAGGAGTCTACCTACGAAACAAATAAAGATAAGTACTCAATTGTGATTTCATAATATTGTTTTGTTATGCATTTGTTTGTATTCAGTTGATGTATTATGCATGATAGGATGTTTGCATTAATGACAGTATACTACTAATATGCATGTGATGGGTAAGTAGCTCATGGTGCTATACAAATATCCATTGCTACTTATCTAGAATGAAACCTCTTTGCTGACATATTGGATTAGTGCACAATCTCAATGTTGTCCTGGTAGAGATGGAAGGCATCTAGAAAGTTTCCGTGAGATATGGATGGATGTTGTATTGGCTAAATTAGTTGCATGATCATATGTTTATGCATAAGAATTCGCCAGTATGAATATTTCTTATGAAATGCTTCTAACCATACAAATGCATTTGACTTGTAGGAAAGATCGCATACATAATTTCCTACAAGCAAAAGAAGGATGAGACTTGTTCCGGAGAACAAGTGACGATAGTTCAAGATGAAGAATAATATGATGAATGCAGCGACATCATTGATGAAGAACCTTCCAGCTATGAAGAAGTAACCAAGAAGAAATGGAAGACCAGTTCAAGCAGAATGATGTCTAGGATACAGTATCAATACGTGAAGAGAAGTTCGTAGTTCCATCATGCAGTAGATGGAAACATCGTACAAAGCAATATTCGTAGCATGAGGCTTCTCACGAAAAGAAGGCATAAACTACAAAGATACATTTGCAGCCAACTTGATGAAGATATTAGCCTTTGCTACAAGGTTCAAGATGAAAGTCTATACACTATATGGATACATAGAATATTAGTAGCATAGGAAGATACTTGTCACTCCAATACAGAATGCTTCAGTGCAGAGTACAGAAGACAGACCGAGTATGATGCTCTGCTTTAGGGGGAGTACATAAGATCTTGAGGTTCGACATGGCATGATAGGATGGATAGATTATTGATGACTCTAGGCTTTACTAAGAGTAAAGTGGATTCCAACCTTTGCTTCAAGATTGAAGGCGGAAGACCAGTGATGCTCCTGTTATGTGTCGATGCACTATTTTCTAGGCATGGAGGTGTGGACAAAGGAAGTATGCAGTAGAGATCCTGAAGAGGTTCAGGATGATGGACTGCATGACCACACCTATGGCATCGAACTTGAAGCTATTGAGTGATGATTCATCAGATTTGGTTGATGCTACAATGTATTTTCAAATGATTGGGTCCTTGATGTACCTGACGAACATGAGACCAGACATTTTCTTTGCTGTGAACACTTTGAGCTAGTTCTTGATAGATCCAAGAAATGTTCACTTGATTGTTGCAAAGCATATTCTAAGGTAACTGAGGGGTACAGTTGATTATGGGCTCAAGTATGAGTCAAATCAAAAGATTAAACTAGAGGGTTATGTTGATTCAAATTGGGCAGGCAGTGCCATCGATAGGAAGAGCACTTTAGGATGTTGCTTCAGTATGAGATCAGGTGTGATCTCTTGGTTTAGCATGAAGCAATCCCGTGTGGCACTAAGTACAGCTGAAGCAGAGTATGTCGTAGCTTGTTTAGCTAGTTGTGAGGCAGTATGGCTGCGGAAGCTACTATCTGATATATTTGATCTCCAGTTGGATGCTACTTGTATACACTGTGACAACCAGAGTTGCGTGAAGTTGTCAGAGAATCCAATGTTCCATGACAAGTTGAAGCATATCGAGATCAAGTATCACTATATCAAGGATATGGTGCAGAGGGGAGTAGTGAAGCTCTAGTATGTTGTGATGGAGGAACAAATAGCTGATGTATTGATGAAGCCATTGGCTAGGTTGAAGTTCAAGTACTTCAGGGAGAAGCTTGGTGTTCTCTAGATCGAGGTTTCCTCCAAGGCAAAATGATGAGTCCCATAGCCATTCTGACATGGTGAGAGGATCGGTTCCTTCCATGGTCAGATGTAAGGGCTAAGCCATTCTATCATGGTGAGAGGATTGGTTCCTTCCATGTTAGATATGAGTGCTAGCCATTCTGTCGAGTAGGACAGATGTAAGGGAAACTGCCATTCTAGGAATGGAGGCACCTAGTCAGTTACCAGGAAAACTTAGTTTAGGACTGAGAAGCCATTCTGATGTGATAAAGGAATGTGTTCCCACTTGATCAGATGTAAGGGCTGAACCATTCTATCATGGCTAAAGGATTAGGTTACTCCCATGTCAGATGTGAGTGTTGGCCATTCTGAGGAGTAGGTCAGATGTAAGGGCAACTTCCATTCTGGGAATGGAGGTGCCCGGTCAGTTACCAGGTATCTCAGTCTGGGACTGGGGGCCATTCTGATGCGATCGTAGGATTGGTTCCTCCATGATTAGATGTGAGTGCATGCCTTTTCCGATGCGGTGCTTCGTGCATGGTCGATTTGTAAGTGCAGATCCCTTTTCGATGTGGTGCTTCGTGCATGGTAGGTTTGTAAGTGCTGAGCCCTTTTCGATGCGGTGCTTCATGCATGGTTGGTTTGTAAGTGCTGAGCCTTGTCAATGTGGTGCTTTCAAGCATGGTCGAATGTAAGTGCTATGCCTTTCTGACAGGATGAGGTCAGATGTAAGTGCAGATCCTTTCCGATGTTGTGTGCTTGCACATGGTCGGATATAAGTGCTGAGCCTTTCTGATAAGATGAGGTCAGATGTGAGTGCTGGGCCTTTCTAACAGGATGAGGTCAGATGTGAGTGCTAGGCATGCCTTTCTGACAAGAGGAGGTCAGATGTAAGAGTTGGGCAGGTCATTCTAACTTAAGTGTCAGATATAAGCGCCGATGAATACCTACATGAAGGGTAGGCCTACAGGATTGACTCTGTAGAACTTCCTGTGACGAGAAGAATTGAGATAGCACCATTATGAGATAGCATATGATGATGATCCAGACTTGATGATGACCCAGATCAAGTGATCCAGATGTGTTTATCTAGACTTGATGATGATCCAGATCAAGTGACGATCCAGTTGTGATGATCATCCAGACTTGATGATGATCCAAATCAAGTGATCCAGACTTGATGACGATCCAGATCAAGTGACAATCTAGATGTGATGATGATCCAACTTCAGTGATGATCCAGATCAAGTAATGATCTAAACTTGATGATCCAATAGTGATGATCTAAATCAAGTGATGATCTAGAATTGATGATCATCCAGTGATGATGATCCAGATCGAGTGATGATTCAGATCCAATGATGATGATCCAGATCCAGATGAAGATGACTTGAAGATGAAGATGACCTGAAGATGAAGATGACCTAAAGATGAAAATGACTTGAAGATGAAGATGACGAGAACTTGACAATGATTCAGATGATACAGAGAAGAAGACTTGTGCTGATAAATTGTTTCAAGAGAATACCTTCCTAGTTAAGAGGGAGTGTTGATGTATTTGTAACTTCAGAATGTATTCATCCGTATTTCGTATGTATTGTAACCCGATGTTTATTCCGGGATGTATTTGATTCATTTCATGCTCCGATGTTCCAATCGGGAAGTTTCTATAATGTGAAATTCATGTCAAGTCATTTTGGGTAACCCTCCTATTGGTCAAGGGTTAAAGTCCCCACAATTGTGGGGCCCTAGGGTTATTAGACTATCCTAGAGAATTCGACCCTAGGTGAGTCATTGTAAGTCAGGAAAATAGTACCCACCATCTAAGTCAAGGTTAACCCTCCTTTTTGAGTAGAGGGAAAAGTCCCCACAAGTTGTGTGGCACTAGGGTTATTAGACACTCCAAGAGATGTCGACTCTAGTAAGTAATAGTTAAGTGAGGATGACATGTTGGAGTGCACTTCAAGTGAATGAAAGAATATAAATAGAGAGTGAGCCTCTCTATTTATCACACTTACAACACACTCACACTCACTCATTGGGGTGCATGAGTGAGAGAGGAGAATCTCCCTCAGTATGAGAGAGAGAGACAGAAGTTGTAGAGATCATCTTACTATTTTGGGCTTTTCTATTTTGCTGCTGATTCTATCTCTGAGGAAGTTGCAGGGTTTTCTCCTTTATGGTTTCCCCGAGGAAAATTCTTTGTGTCTCTTGTCTCTTGTGTTTTATTGTTGTGCTTGTTATTCTCTCAGTTAAATATCCTAAGATCATAATGCTAGCTTAATGTTGAAAAACTAACAAGAACATGACCGAAATCTGACGTCGTAGCCATGTCCCATACTCCTAGAACCTTAAAGTGGTCCAAGATATAATTATTCAATCTAACCACCATATAATCATTCTTATAGGTTTTATTTAGCTTATCCTCTAATATAATAAACCCATTAGTCAAATTCTCAAAATCATCCCCATATGCCCCCCACCAATAAACCTTGACCCCTTAAATCATATCAAAATTGGTCACCATGAAGGAGAAACCATCCAATATATTGATCACCCCTCAGAGCTGATGTTGTACCATCTCAAAATCCACTGAAAACCCTACCATGGAGCTATTGAGGGCGCAATTTATTTTCAAAGAATCTACATATGAAAAACTAGCCAACATGCCCAAACCCATGAAAACCGTGATATGGAAGAAAAACAAAAATATCCTCATGTTGACCTCCATCGACGAATTTCACCATCCCAGTCTAGAGAGATACAAACACACTAAAACAATTCGAAGAAAAAATCTTCTAGGCTGCTTGGAAATTGAAAATATTCATAGGAAATTATCAAAGTTTAATGCTTTCCCTTAAATTGGTTTGCAGCTGAGACATACCTTTAGGTACATAGAGAGATCTACCACAAATTGGAACCTAATTTTAGCAAGACTATTCGCTAAGCCAATTTGTGTCACATAGACAAAGACTCGGAAAAAATGCTCTCTGGATCCCTTGATGTCGTTGTTGATCTCGGTGTTGTTGTTTTTGGTGTTTAGGAAGGTCGTGGTTGTGGCCTTGTCTTTCACCGTGGCCGAATTGTTCGGCAAAACTCTTCAATGAAAATAGATCCAAAGTTCCATTCTTTACAAAGGATTTAAGGTGTGTTCTTGGTGTGTTGTTCTATTTGATGTTGTAATTGGGATTTTAATTAATTTAATTAAATATGAGCATGTTTATAGGTATGGAATGCCTTTCACATTTTAGATAGGCATTTGGAACTTTTTTTGAACTATTTTTTGGAAACTCTAAACCATCACCAATGGGAATAAATATTTGGACCATTAAATTTTGTTTCATCATGCAAATCATTAGTCCCAACCTCAACCCTTGGCCTTTGGAAATTATATTTTGATTTTTTTAATTCGGTGTAAATCATTACTCCCAAGGTCGTGTCCAAATTAGCCTATAAAAACTATAATTATATGCCAAGGTCATGCAAATTAGCCTTATAATTAACATTATATGCCAAGGTTTAGTGGGTTTAAAGGTTTACTAGTTTTTTTAATATGCCAAGGTCATGTCCAAATTAACGTCATATAGATGGGTTGCATTAATTCAATTTTGTTAATAAAGGGACGTGTAAATATATGTTATATATGTTAGAATTCACTAAATTCGAACACTACATATGGATTCAGACACCCCTTTAAAGTGGTCTTTAAATCCACCTGCAGTGTTAGAATTTAGTAAAATGAACAAATTCATTGTCAAATTTGTAATTTTTTTCATTGCCGGAGTGACAACTAAAATGACCAAATAAACAACCAATTGTTATGTGGTCATTTTTATTCTAGATATCTCACGCCCAAATTTGGTCATTTATCTTGGTCGTTTTTAGTTGATTTTTATCCCATGACCAATAGTGGTCATTTATCTTGGTCTTTTTTAGTTAGCTCACTTAAATTTATCAATTTTGTCCATTTATCCCTTGAAAAAAACTATGGTGACCAAAAATTTTGGTCTCCTAGTCACTAATCCCTCATTTTCCACTAGTGAAAGTATTGTTTATTATTGTAACTCATTTGTTCTAATTGTGAAGGATTTCAAGATAAGGAAACAACTTTTGTCCGCAGAAGGTGAGTATTTCCAGAAACAAATTTGGCAACCATACTAGGGAGAGTGTTCAAAACTTCTGATTTTTCTTGGTTCTTAAGTCCTACCTCTGTTTCAAACTTTAGATTTTCAAGTTGATCATATCTACTAGCTATTTAGTGAGATTTGGTTTCAATTTGATCAGATCTTCTAAGATCTGAACAGATTTTCTTCATATGCTTCATTTCCTTGTTTTTGTTGTGATTTGATGTCAGCAAGTTGAAATTTAAATTCCTCTTTTTTTCTGTGTGCTTTTTTTTTGTAACTTACAGGCACCACCACATCTTTGTTAAGGGTAATAAGTGGTGCTACCACACAAATCCAGTGGACAGCAGGTGGTGCCACTGCTCTATTCCTGTTGGCAAGAAGTCATGCTAGAGAAGTAATGCCATGTTCAACACCTCCTAGAAGGGGTGCCAAGTAGGTTTTCAATCCAATTGTAATTTCAAAACTTAGCATGTGTGTTTTCTTCTTTTGAATCTGTTTCTGGTTATATCACTGATAATTGTATTGATTATTCAAAATTTGGAAAGTGTTAAGGTCTTGTTTCATTTCTTTTAAGAGCTATTTTGTTTTGTCTCTATCAGTTGCTTGCTATGCTTGGGTTTTTGTTCTGAAAGAGTCCTTGAAAAGTAACCATATATTCGAATCTCTGAGTGTTATGCGTTCAGCTAAAAAGAAAGTATTTTATCTTTTGGTTTCTTTGTTCTATTTTTCATAGGTTAATAGAGTCTTGCTTTTACACTCGTTATGAAGAAGAAAATTTTGAGATTGATCATATATTTGTATTTAAGGATGAACCACTGAATACTTGATTAGTTGCATAAGCTTTTAGAAATTCGAAGTTTTTTCCCTCTTTACATGCTCTTTTCTCAACAAAAATATTATAGTTTGAGTTAGATATTTTTTCATTTGAAGAATTAAAAGAGTTTGGTGTCCCAAGTAGTTACAACATCTATCTTTTTGAAAAGAGATATTATTCCTTTTACTTTCAATATTGGTTATTAGAATTCTTTGCTTGCTTGCAAATTGAAAAATAGTTTAGCGTGCTGTTTGGGATTTAATGTTTGGAAATTGAAATTGAATCACTATCCCTACTATAAGTAGTACATACCCTAAAAGATAAAGTGAAAATTTGCATGAACATATTACATGGTTGTATTTTTTCTGTACTTGCCTCATGCATTCACTTAATCGAATAAGATAAAATTAACGTTATTTTTAGGTTAAAATATTTAGTACCTTGATTGATAAGTTAGAAGACCTTTTCGATGTCTATAAACATAGGAGTTGTCATTCTATTTCCTACACTACATCTCAAGGGCTTGTAGTTCCTCCACGTACCAACCATATGTCAAACAACCTTTCACGTACCCTTAAGGTATATTGGAAGGTACTTCACGTGCTCGGTAGTATATCGAAAGGCTCTTATCGAGTAGTTGTGCATTCGACAACACTAACACATATTTGAGCTCACAAGTACATTGAGTATATTGGGAGACCCTTCTAGGAGACCCCAAACCAGCTGAGAAAACCCTTTTGGCCATCCTGTTGGAGCAATGCACCGAGAACAACACTCAAGGAGATACTACGCACTTGCCATCCAGGTAGTTGGGTATTCAGAAAAGGGTACATGTTGGTTGTGGAGCCTGATCTTCCATATCTATAGATATTATTCAGTTGTGTTTGTACCCCAGGTGTATTGTACACTCATTCCCCCTGCCTTGGGGTTCGAGGGCGGAGCCCGCAAGAAATTTTTTTGGGGATGTGTGTTGGCCAACAGTTTTGCAAACCCATGGTATTGGGTTAGCCATAGTATTTTCCCATGGTATTTCCCCTATAAAATAAATCATTGTAACATGACTATGTATGGTATTATTTTGTATTGTAAACAATCTCTGTGATTATGTGGGAGAGACTATGAGAGCATGAAGAGGAAGTGCAGCGGTTTTGCTGCAGGATGTATCCCTTCATCTTTCTGGACTGTAATAAAAGGACTGGAAATTTCTTTGTTGAAGTAGCCCATCGTTTGGGTGAACCACATTATATTTTTGTCTCTCTGTAATGTGTTTGATGTGTTTTGCATCTTGTTTAATGATTTAACTGTATATGTGTTATTGCTTTGCAATCATGTTTTCTAACAATTGGTATCAGAGCCAAACGGTCTATTTGGTTGGAAAACTTGCAGGAAAGAAGGGTTCTTGGTTCGAGTGGGAGCAATGACGGAAGAAGGAAAGCTTAGGGTCAAGAAATTTAATGGCCAAAACTATCAGTTATGGAAGATGCAAATGGAGGACTATCTTTACCAGAAGGATTTGTACCTACCGTTGGGCGGAAAAGAAAAATAGCCAGTGACTATGAAGGATCAAGAATGGGAGGTTCTTGACAGAAAGGAAATGGGAACAATACACATGTGCCTGGATTCATCGATGGCCTTCAATATTTTGAAATAAAAAACAATAGAGGGTGTGATGAGTGCATTGAGTAAGCTCTACAAAAAACCCTCAGCTTCTAACAAGGTATTTTTAATGAAGAGTTTATTTAATATGAAGATGTCGAAAGGTGGATCTGTTGCTGACCATTTAAATGAGTTTAATACACTTACCAATCAATTAAGTTCTGTAAAAGTGAACTTTGATGATGAGGTTAGGGCTCTTCTAATCTAGTGCTCATTTCCAAAAAGCTGGAATAGCTTGGTCATGGCTGTAAGTAACTCTGTCCCTAGTTCAAACACTCTTAAGTTTGATTATGTTGTTGGTGTTATTCTTAGTGAGGAAATGTGAAGAAAAAGCATAGGTGAGACATCAGGTAATGCATTGACCACGGAGAGCAGAGGGAGACAAAACGAGAGAGGAAGGAGCCCAAGAAATCGCATCAAGTCTAAAAAGGGAAGATCCAAGTCCATATTCGGAAAAATAAAGTGCTGGAACTATGGTAAGAAAGGACATCTGAAGAAAGACTGCGGAGCACCAAAGAAGAAAGGTGAGAGGCAGTAAGAGACTACTCAGCAAGTGAATGTAGCAGGTGATGTGTTACAAGATCCTTTGATTCCTACATTAGATAATACTAGCGATTATTGGTTATTAGATTTAGGGGCTTCATGTCATGATACACCCCTGTTGCAGCTACAACATTTTTTCCCAAATTTTTAAAATTTTGGACCCTCCTTTCAATTTTATCTATCCCAGGTTTGTTTGATTTCTTTAAATCTGTCCTGGAAGTCCAGTTTTTTTCACTTAAATTGATCTTTGAGGTCAGAAACATAGAAGACTGGGGAGCTTAATGTTTGAATTTTCGTTAACTATTTTTTCTCCGCTGTTTCACAGGTTAAATGATCTAGTATTGCCATTGCCCTGCGAAGAGTTCTTAACATTTTTTTATTTTTCGATGATTTTATTTATTGCTATTGGGAGTCAGTTTAAGAATGAAATGGAGCATTAGTCTTCTATGCTGCCGACGTTTCGGAAGGAAAAAAATGAACGTCCCGATGATTAGTCATGTTTTTCGTCGATGCGCTTCATATCCTTTGTTTTATTTCTCAAAACTTTGTATTTTCACTGTCGGCGATTTTGTTTTATCACTATCAAAGTTTTAGTTCTCTATGTTGCTGACATTTTGGAGGAAAATTGATAAGTGACCCAGAGAATAGTGTTTCCGATCACCGATGCTATAGTGATTAGTCTCTCCATCTGAGCTCCGATACCCTTGTTAGTCACAATAATACTTTTTTTTATCAGTGACATTGCGGAGAATTTTGTGGTTTGAAGTTTCGATGCTATAGTGATTAGTCTCTCTGATCGTTGGCAGAGTAAGTCGAATGGTTCTTTTATATCTCTTTGATACTGCATTGTGGGAGTTAGTTGTTAATGCTTTCGATCACTGATACACAATCACCACAATAATAGTGCTTGGCATTGCCGACACTGAGGAAGCATTTAGTTGTGTAGCGCCGACACTGCAAAGATATTGAGGTGTGATTCGTCGACCTGTAGCATGTAGATTTTACGATCGCCGACAGGTTTAGAGTCTCACGGGACCTACAGTGTGTTCATTGTCCGTCGTTGCGGCTGGGAATAGGACTATTCTCTCAGCATCTAGTGCTTTTGACCGCCGATGGTTATATACATGCAGAGCAGTATTTTATCTTTTATCCGTGTTGAAACCTGTGTTTTTCCTCCAATCCTTGTTTTTGTATGCATTTACCCTATTTTTGGGGGACGATGGAGGTTTGTAATGTGTTGGTCCAGTCAATATTTTCCACGACGAGGATCACAGTGCAGAGTCTAGTGTTTTGGAGATTATTAGTAGCGACAATGTGGTTCATGAAGAGTCTGTTCTATCGAGGTTGTGATTTTGGTTACAGGCAATGTACTTAGAAGATTTTAAGACACAAATTTGCAGGATTTGCTTTTGCCTTGTCATTTTATTTTCATGCATTAATACTGTTTATAGTTCATTTTTCAGAATGCATATGAAGGAGGTAAATAGATTGATATAGTTTTGTTATTTTGGTAAAATCTTAATGGTCTAAGAACATGCTATGTTTATGACAGAGAGTTGGCTAAAGAATGAAGAAGAAGAAAGAAAGAGATCTGCAGAGGAAGCAGCAAGGAAGGAAGAGGACGAGAGAAAGAGAAATGAAGAAGCAGAGATAAAGAAAAGAAAATAAGAAAGTGAAGGTATGAGATTAACAGGATCTAAAAAAGACCAACAGATTACTGAGCAAATCGATAGTAGTAGAGGCTGAGGCTTGGAAAAAGTTCATCAGCGACCAAGATAGTCCCTCTTCATAAAGTGCTCTTAAATTTTAATTTAAAATGTAACATATTGTATAAATTATGAGCACATACTACAAGACAAAATTTTGGAACTGAAAGGTTGGGGAAGCCCAAAGGTCATCAAGAGGAAGCCCAGAGGTCTTTGAGGGGTAGCCCAAAGGTTTTGCTTTTTTTTTGAATAAATAAAGGGGAGTTTAGATGTAAAAATGGACTTTTTCCCAGATCATTTGTGAGACTATATTGTAAGAAGAACTATTTCCTTTTGCAATAAATAATTACAAGTTTCCTGCTGGAGAAAGCTTGGTGGAATGTTTCAAATGTTTTGCTATGGATCAGTTCGATGTGAACTATTTTGTTTTCAACTTACTTCCATTAACTGTGAGATCATTCTAACTCAGTGATTTTCTTTTCATGTTATGAATGCTCTCCAGTTTATTCTGTGAAATTTACACTATGAGTAATGAAGGTTGTCATAAACAATAAGCTATCTTGTTGTTCATATATCTATTAATGTTCATGTGTTCTGAAATAAGTAAAAGCTATCTGTAATTTTTCTTAATGCATGCACAGAAATACATTACTCATTGATAACTAATAATTTTGCTCCCTAGGGATAGGTTAGTTAGTTAAATTTATTTTCTTACTATGTGTGATTTAGATGCGAGAGAGTTAAGACGAGAGGTAATTAGAACATGTGCATCACATTGTGATGCTCCTCGTTATCTCTATCTACATTTTTAGATAGGCACTTGCACATCATACTTAAACACAAAAACTAAAATTATACACGGTGGACCGGGCAGTAACTGGTAAAACATTTTAATTTTTTACTTGAGTAGCTGGACCGTAAATTGGAAGGATTCCCCATACCAAACAATAACGGGCTAGTTGGGAACATTATTGGGGAGAATCCTTAACTGTTGTTACCTGCAATTTTCTAGGCCTCAACAACCCCCTAGGAAAGTCTTTCATGATTATGTTCAAGGTGATTTTGGACATGTTTTATTGGGGGATGATGAACCATGTAAAATTGTTGGAAAGGGTAAGGTACGAATTAAGTTAAATAATGGAAGTGAATGGCTGCTAAAGGATGTAAGGCACAATCCTGCTATGAAAATAAACCTGATCTCAATAGGGAAGTTGGGAGATAGCGGTTACTTGTCTATGTTTTGAGAAACGTGGTGGAAGATCTCTAAAGGATCACTGGTAATAGAAAAAGGAGATAGGGTAGGTACGTGTTGGCCGAAAAAAATGTCCTACTCCAACTTATAGAAAAACAGCCCACACACTCGACTTAATGCAATATTGTATGTGTTTAAAGTAACTGTCATTCACAGGATCAAGGCCCTGCTGCCTGTATAATGTGTTCTCAGAATAGAAATTCTCTATAAAGTGTGTGTGTTCCAAGTTTACTCAAACCAAATTGCTAACAAATCATAGAAATTTAACCTAATGACTAACTAATGCTAAATATTATCTTAAGCTAAATGCAGAAATAGTAGCTCCTAATTCTATTCTATGATAACCTAAATGCATACTACCTATCTCGGCCAAGAGCATGAGTTAAAATTAATATTAATTCAGCTTGCATTAAAAGATAAACATATAATAATTTAAATTGAAGAACAGTCTCACAATCAAACTATTACATGCTGATAAAAAAAACTTAAAAGCTCTTACAAATTAACGGATTAAGATCACGAAAAAAATGTTAGATGCTTTTAATTCTTCAAACTAATTCAATATCAGCTGATAGATCAAAGGCAACAGCAATCACCATCTTTCAAAATAAGTTTTAAAAGACTCTGATCATAAGAAATGAAGCATAAACTAAAAACAAAGTTTACAGTTTGCTTCAATCCAATAGAAGATACTGATGAACAGAACAACTAATCTGCTTCAATTACTCCAAAAAAGAAATTTTACAAAGCTATGAGAACAGGTTCTGTTAAGTCTAAATTCTGTTTCTTCAATTTTGGTTTGATTTCCTTCTTCTTTCCAGTTATTTCATTTACTTTATTTTGATTTTTCCTTTTTTAGGAAATTTTGTTTAGTATTTACATGAAATTTTGAGCCTGCTTTGAAAATTTTAGTTTTAAGCCATAGGTTTGTTTTTGTTGAAGGAGTTTTAAAGGTCATTATATCAAAAAATGGATTCACAAATGATTATTCTGAGCCTAGTAATGCATAATCATTACCCTAGCAGCGTTTAAAAATACATGCAAAATGATCAAAAGCTGAAAAACAGCGATAAAATAGCACTTAAAATATTCTTGTAGCACTGGGGTTAAAAAACAATGAAGCCGCTCTACAAGAATATCGTGGCCTTTATTTTTCCCGGTTTTCTAGCAAAATTTTGTCACGATTTCAAATGCTGAGTGACTAATCCCTTGTTGTGAGCTGTTTGCTACGTGTGAACTCTAGATTTATCATGATTGCAAGCGTTTCCAAGTCGTGAGGCAAAACGTGATGATCATTACTCATAATGCGTTTGAGCTTGACAGGTAGCAGCGAAATTTGGTCTAATGCGAAGTGAATGTTTGCATGCATGCATGTTTGAGGATAGAGAACTTAATAGAATGACGGTTCTTGCCTAAAAACACGGAGATTACAGTTGCAGAGATAGTGCAGGTTTTCATAGTCGCCCAGAAAACTAGGGCTTCTTCTTCTTGACACCTGGAGTTAAATTAAGCCTGCAGAGACATCTGTAATTTTTGGGCTGGCACTCAGATAGCGTGGAGAGCAGTTTAAAGCATCTACAGTCAGGTATTCCATGATAAGCCAGTATCACTGCAAATTTGGGGCTTTTTTGGTGGGGTTTGTTTTAACCCAAATTGATCAAAAGAAATGATAAATTATGCTTTAAAATAAAATTTCGGCCAGACAAATAGTCATCCAAGATGCTCTGAGAAGCTAGACTAAATGAGGGTTGAAGATAGCAGGTTTTGATAAAATTTGACTCTGTCAAAGTTTAAATTGAAGTGATGTAAGGATCCTATACATTGACAGTGTTTTTGATGTCTGAAATTGATTCTCTGTTGATAAATAATACAAAAGGAGCCAAATACCTTAAAGTTGCAGGGAGACCTACGTGGTTAGGTGTGAAAGTTTATTGTTTTTGGAAACAGATGGAGACAGCAATGAGTTAAAATCTTGAAGACAGATGAAAGCCTAGTATTATTTTGATGTTCAAACTGATGAGAGCTGAAAATGATGAAGTTTGAGATTATTTCTGCCTTATATTTCTCTCATCCAACTTTTGAACAGTCTGCAATTTATCTAAAAGGTTGACAGTCAAGATTTTTCTTGTAAACTTTTATTGTGCAGGGATTGTCTATACAGGTTTCTGGCAGATTATGATACTAAATACACAGGTTTTATGTTTCATGCTGGAGATGGACTGTCATTATAGTAATTGAAATGGAATGACAGTTATCAGAGGCAGTGAGGAGTTTAGAATACTTCATTGATCTAAATTTCTTATGACTGTAAATAAGCCCAGCCTATATTAAGAAAACAAAAGGAACTGTCACAGAAGAGTAAAGAGAGCTATTTGTGAAACCTGAAGGTTTTGGAAAGGAAACATTACCTGGGTGGTCATTAATTGAATCCTAAAAACTTATACAGTTTCATCCTCTGAAGGAAAATGGGCAAGAGTGGTAAAATTAACAGAGCAGAACCTACTGATGTAGGGTGGATTGAAAAGCTCCCTGGATGTGTTGAATTGTTTCAGCAAGCAAGTTGGATGGAATTTTTTAAGAAGATAGATGAACATAATACAAAGGTGTCCTGTAAGTTTGCTCAAAGTTTAAAAAATGACATGGTGACCTTTAATAGTCTCAAAATTAAGCTGATAGTAGAGCTGGTCTCAGAAGCCACAAGTATTAAAAATGAGGGTGAACCATGGTTCAAGAAGCTTCCTTTTGACTTTGATCCACAAAGATATATTTTACCAAATGTCATTCCTGATTGTAATAAAGGCATCCTTATTCAAAATTTCAGAAAGGAGTGGGTTGAGCCAATCAGGATACTATAGAGCTATGTTACTTGTGAGGGCAGGTACGCTTATGTATACAAGTACCATTTCAGGTTTTTGCAACACATGGTGGGGGTGTCAAAGATGAGCTTGCCATTTTTCTTTTTGAAAATATTGAAGAAAATGTCCAGTAGGGTTAAGCAACATGAAGATCATACATCTCAATCAATCTTTCATCATGGGATGATTAAACTGATTATTAACACTGTTTTGCAACATGAAGGGAAGACCTGGGATTTTTTTTATCTTTTGGTCTGGTTTTCAAACCAAAGAAGAAGATCAGAAACCTAAAAGGCAAGTTGACAAGGGTAAGGTTTTGATGAGAAAATTAGGACAGAAGCCTAAGCTGGAGGTTAAATAAGAGGTCAAAACTGAGAAAATATCAGAGCAAGTGGAGGAGGAAAATAAACCCAAAGTATTTTCAGCTAGTACCAAAGGCAAGTACTCACCGTTTGAAGATCAAAAGTAGCTGCTACAGCCCATGGTACCAACAGAGGATCCTTATGAAATGAAAACTGCTGATACAAAAAATGTGGTTGTACATGAAGAAGAATTGCAAGTCAAACACAGAAGCCCCATTACTATATTGTCTGATGATGAAGGTTACCTTTTAGAAGAGGAGCAGGTAGAAAAAACAATAGTTGAAGCTGAAGCCTACAGAGAAATTCCTACTTCAGGTAGCAAAGTAACAAAACCTAACAGAAAGAGGAGTAAACTTGAAGTAGTGGAATTGGCTGCTATCCAGCATCAAGGAAAGGAGATGAAAATGCCGAGAGAAAAAACATCATATTGGAGACCTAAAACTAGGTCAAAGAACAAGCTAAGACTGAACATGAAAAAATTGCTCAATCCCAGGTTAAACACAAATGAAGTTACTGTGTTAGATGATGTATCTCCTGATGAAAATCCAGAAATTAAGAAAGCTAGCAGAAAAGGGAAGAAGCCAGCAGCTGTAAAAGCTCCTTATGTACATCCTGCAGAAGTCAAGAGTTCATCAAAATCATTAGAAGATTCAAGAAAGCCTGCATCTAAATTATCTGCAATAATTCTTGAGATAAAAGATAAACTCTTAAAACAGCAGCAAGAAGAGAAAGCAAAAATATGTCCTGTTGAAAATCAAGAGTGGGAAGAAGAAGATGAGCTTATACTCAGGGAAGCAGGAATTATAAAAGAGCCTAGTATTCCTACTGATTTCTCAGAATTTTTAATGAAGGATGCAAATATACCTGAGATCCCTAGTTTTGATGAAGAAAACTTGCAGGAAAGTATTCAACAGTATAAGCAACAGATGAAATACTTACAGGATGTTAATGATGGGTTAATGAAAGTTAACAGAGGGCTTATAAAAGAACTGCACGATGTCCATAATCATTTCCAGGAGCTATCAGAAGTATCCAAAGAGGTTCTCAAAAGGAAAAGAGCTACTGACATGCATTCCACAAAGTTGAAGAAGACAGTCCCTGACCTACAACAGAGAAACAAGGAGCTCATCAAGAAGATTAATGACATGGAGCAGAAGCAAAAGAAAGTTAAAAGGAAGGATCAAGCACTAGATGGCATTGCCCTCTTAGCTGAGGCAGCGAAAAATCTATGAAACAGTTGTTCATTTAGTTAGTTGTTATCTTTTGATAAACACATATGTTAATGATTTACTATTTTTAGCATATTTTGTAATTTTGTAAGTTTGTACTTTTTACCTTACCTCAGCGAGTTGATGGAGGCAATTAGGGTTTTAGACCCAACTGATTTTGTAAAGAAACTCTATTTAGAGAGAGAGGAAAGTCATTTAGAGGGTTCTGATTTTTGGGAGCTATAGGAGGTCTGCAGACTGTTTGTATCTTTAGACTTGTTCAGAGCTAAGTATTGTGACTCTTATAAGCATTTGCTGATGAAATTATGAGATATATATGACTTTTCCCCTTCATTTTTTTCTGTGTTGTCTTCATTATTGAACTTGTTTAGTTTCTTAATAGACATATTCATTTCTGGTTAATGTGTATTTGCTGGTAATGCTTGTCTGTTAGGTATGAACCTCAGCATACTCTTTCTGTGGGAGCTTGTTGATATATCATGCATCTTTATCATCTCTTGTTTATGATCTAGTTGTTATTTTGTTTCTGAATGTATTCCTTGATAGTTCCTAAAGCTTACAACCATTAAAACATTACAGAAACCCTAAACCTTATCTATTTTATTGAATTTTATCTTGAGTGTGTGTTGGCTTGTTTCTCTGGCCTTAGAAACAATTTCTGGCACAAACATCTTTGGCGCCGTTGCCGGGGATGAAGCTGAAGCATATCTTCCCTGGGATACTTATCAGTTTTCTTGGTTTAAGAGGTGGACTTGTACCAGCATTTTTAAGGCTATTTTTCACCAAAGTTGTCACAGTGGCTTCTAGAGGAGTGGGAACCAGGAGTAGACCTACTTCACTGTTACATTCAGGGGTTTCAAACCCTGAACATATCTTGAAAACAACAAGAAAACTCCGAAGGTCTCAATCTTTATCAGCCCTCTATGACCCTGACAAGTTGGGTGCTTCATTACATCTAGCTGAAACCTCACCTTGGATAAAACATACCATCCCTGAGAGCACTTTTCAAGTTTTTACTAATCCTCACACCTTTTTTAAAGCCAAGACTGCTTCTCCTGGTAAAATACCTCTCTTTCAGCTGGAAGTAGGAAAGAGCCCTTTTCAAACAAGTTCCAGTCAAGCTTCCTCATCTTCAAAACCTATCGGTACAAAAATGGCAGCTCAAAACCCTCCCATGGATATGATGGACCGCATGGTTGCAGCCAGGTATGCACCATTAGTCTTACCTCAGCCTTTACATGCTTTGCCTGGAGGTGATTACCAGAAATATATGCCTAGGTTCAATGGCCAGGGGGAGACCACTGCTGAAGAACATTGGGAGGATTTCCTAAGTTATGCTGACAATCAAAATATTGAGATCAAAGATGTATGGATGAGGGTATTTGTTCAGAGCCTTGATGGGGATGTAAGGAAGTGGTTCAGAGAGTTGCATTCCAACTCAATCACTATCATTAAAGAACTCCGTGATATTTTCATGAGGAAATGGGGAGATACAAAGGATCACACCTACTATATAACAGAGTTTGGAGCTCTCAGAAGAAAAAAAGAAGAGACTGTTGCTGATTTTTCCAAAAGATTTAACAAAATGTATAGTAGGATTCTAGCAGAAATTAAGCCTACTGAAACATCAGCTAAGCTCACCTATGCCAATGCCTTTGACCATGAATTTCCTCTATTGCTGAGAGAAAGAAGACCTATCACCCTACTGAACATGCAAGATGCAGCATTGGAGGTAGAGTCTAATTTGTTGGCTTCAAACAGACTTAAGAAAGAAACAGCCCAACAACTTTATGAAAGAAAAGGGAAGAAGGAAGCTGTTTCAACAAGTGCTTCTCCTCAGTCTACTGAAGCCAAGATAGATGAGATGGCAAAGCTGGTAAATATTCTCACTGCCAAACTGAATAAACTAGAGCTTGAAAAGAATTCTGCCAAACCTGCTCCAGAAGCTGAAAGAAATCCAAATATTCAGAATCAATTCAGAAGGCAATTTTCTCCCATATTTATACCAAGAGAATGCAGGAACAATGATATTCAACGAGAGAGGAGAGAGAATGAAGATCAAAGAGTGCCCCCACCGCTTCAAAATAATGTAGCTGATGAAGAAGAAGTTGATGAATAGCTTCTCTTTGAAGAGACTGAGACTGATCAGGATATGAACCACTTTAGAGATGGATTGTCTATAGGTTGTGTTACTGAAGAAGATTTTCTGAATTCAGAATATTATGATGCTGATATGTTTGAAACTGAATATGATTTAGGCTTGGAAAATACTGCTGTAACTACTGTTGTCCATCAGAATGGACCTAAGAGGACAATAAATCTTAGATCAGGCCCGAAACAAGTGGTCCAAGCCCCCAAGAAGAAGGCTGTTGTTCCTACTGCAAATGTTCCTGCTACAGATGTTCCTGCTAAACAAGTACCTAATCCTGTCATAGAAAAGAAGCAATCTGTAGAAAAATCAAAGAAGAATGCTGAAATTGAAGAGGTAAACAAATCTGTCCAGAATTTCAGTTTGGAGAATGAACTAGGGAAGTTAAAGATTCCTGTGCCTTTGACTGAGTTAATAAAGAACCCATCATATAAACAAATAGTTCTGAAAGTGATGAATGTACCCAGTAATCAGCCTGTTTTAGATACAGTTAATTTGCAGGAAGAAAGCCCAAGAATTTTTATTGGATCAGCTCTGGCTGAAAAGACTGAAAATGAGGCTGGTGCTTCTCCTCCCTTTTATGTCACCTTGACTGTCCATGACCAAATGATTCACAATTGTCTTTTAGATTCAGGAGCCCCCCACAATTTGATGCCAAAAGCAGTAATGGAAGCCCTGGGCCTCAATATCACCAAACCTTACCATGATCTATATGCCTTTGACTCCCGAGCTGTGAAATGTTTAGGAGTAATTAAAGATATGGTTGTCAGCTTAGCTATGTTGCCTATGAAAAGTGTGATAATGGATGTTGTAGTAGCTGACATTACACCAAAGTTTGGCTTACTTCTGTCTAGGTCATGGGCTAAGAAGGTTGGAGGAACCTTATAGATGGACCTTTCTTATGCCACTATTTCTGTGTTTGGTGGAGAAAATAGAAGAGTGTACAGAAGGCTGCAGTTTGATTACATAGTCACAGATGATAAAAACCCCACTAATCATCCCATATATTCTGTTGACAAAGACCTGGGAACTTGCATGTTAAATTTCAGTGATGAGGATAATTCTGTTGGTCTGTTACAAGTGGAAAAATATCAGCCAATCAAACACAGTAGAGAGGAAGAAGATGTACTATGGCAGTTGTACTTTGATGGATCCTCATGCAAAGAGGGTGCTGGAGCTGGAGTCCTACTCATTTCTCCTGGAGGTGAAACAGTGAAACTCATGTATAAGATGGAGTTTGTTACCACTAACAATACTGCTGAGTATGAAGCTCTGCTACTGGGACTGAAAGCTATCGAAGACTTAGGAATTCAGCAAATTGCTGCATTTGGCGACTCTGAATTGGTTGTTCAGGAGGTGAAGAACAACTATCAAGTAAAGCAGGGTTTGCTGAAAGTGTACCGGAATGAGGTATGAGATATGCTTGAAAACTATTTTGTAGCATTTAATATCACTCATATTCCAAGGAATCATAATGAGACTGCAAACTCATTAGCTTTGGCTTCCACACACTTAAGAATTCCTAAAACCACTCAGCTGAGGTATCCCATAGAGGTGAGGTACAGACCATGCGTACCGGATAATGTGAGGCACTGGAGGGTATTTGAAGATGACATTGAAATCAAAAAATTTCTTGAGATTACAGGTGAGTTCACTAATGCCCAAATTTATCAAGAAGAAGATGAAGGGGATGAACAGTTAGATGAGTTTGCTGAAAATGAATCTGCTGAAAATGATTCTGCTAAAAATAAGTTTGTTGAACATGAGATAGCAGGTCATAAAATTATTGAATTGAAGAGTAATTTTATCCCAAAAGGTTTAGTACCTTTAGAAATAATATTTACCAAAGATGATACTCCTTCAAATCCAGTGGTTCAATCGTCAGAAGACAATGTAGTGTACTGCAACATTGGTTCTTCTAAACATCCAAAAATGGTAAATATTTCCAAATCTCTGTCAGCTGAACAAAGAAATAGATACCTCAAAATTCTAAAAGAACATGTAGATGTGTTTTCCTGGTCTTACGAAGAGCTGAGAACCTATGATACAGCAATCATTCAGCATCAGGTCCCTTTGAAGCCTAATGTTAAACCTTTCCGATAGAAACTAAGAAGGATTAATCCAGCTTTATTTCCTGTGATTGAGAAAGAAGTAAAGAAGCTGCTGGATGCAAAGATAATAGTGCCTCTCAGGTACTCTTCCTGGGTTTCTAATCTAGTTCCTGTCAGAAAAAAGAATGGGGAAATTAGATTATGTGTTGACTTCAGAAATCTGAATAGATCATCATTAAAAGACAACTATCCTCTTCCTAAGATTGAACAGGTATTGCAGTAAGTAGTTGGAGCTTAGAGGATCTCTATGGTGGATGGTTTTTCAGGGTACAATCAGATTGCAATGCACCCTAATGATAAGGAGAAGACAGCCTTTACAAATCCCTGGGGGACATTCATGTATGACAAGATGCCTTTTGGCCTGATGAATGTTGGAGCAACATTTCAGAGAGCAATGGATATTGCCTTTTTTGGAGAAAAAGATAAGTTTGTGGTCATTTATTTGGATGATATTACTGTTTTTTCACATTCAGATGATGAGCATCTGAAGCATTTAAGGCAGACCTTCCAAAAATGCAGAAAATTTGGCCTATCCCTAAATCCCAAAAAGTCACATTTTGCTGTGCAAGAAGGTAAATTACTTGGTCACCTTGTGTCTGCTGATGGCATCCGAATAGATCCTGAAAGAGTGAAAGCTATACTGAAGATCAGTTTACCCAGGAGCAAAAAAGATGTTCAATCATTCATTGGCAAAATTAATTTTCTGTGGTGGTTCATTCCCAATTTTGTTGAGACTATTAAATAGATTATAGCCATGTTGAAGAAGGACTAGGAAGTCAGGTGGACTGTTGAAGCAAACGCTGCATTTGAAAAAATCAAGGTGGCTCTCACTGAAGCACCTATGTTGGTAAGCCCCGATTTCACCAAAGAATTTCTTACTTTTTCATTTGCATCAGAAGACACAATTGCAGTAGTTTTACTTCAGAAAAATAAAGAAGGATTGGAACAGCCTATTGCCTTTTTTAGTAAAACTCTTAGGGATTCTGAGCTGAAGTACAGTATATTATAAAAGCAAGCTTATGCTCTGGTGAAGGCTTTAAAATTTTTCAAAATTTATGTCCTGCACTCAAAATTTATTTCATTTGTTCCAAATGTTGCTGTGAAAGATGTTTTAACACAGCCTGATAGTGAAGGGAAGAGAGGCAGATGGATTGCAAAGATCATGGAGTATGATGTGGAAATCAGACCCACCAAGCTTGTTAAAGGACAAGGTTTAGCCAAGCTGTTGGCTGATTCAAATTGTCAAGCTCTGGGACTACATGTTACGGCTGAAGAAATAGCTCAAGAGGAAGAGAAAGTAGCACTGAAGAAAGAGAAGATCATGGATTTCTATTCAGGATCTACCTGGTATGCAGACATAGTCTATTTTCTGTTATTTCTACAATGTCCTGAGCATTTAGACAAGAAGGCTGCTAGATCTTTGAAACTCAAAGCTACTAAGTATTGTTTGGTAGAAGATCAATTGTTCTGGAAGGATCCAGGGGGTATCTTGCTCAGATGTCTGGACCAATCTGAAATAGGAGAAGTGATCTCAGAATCCCATGAAGGTGCCTGTGGAGGGCATCAATATTGGAAAGCAACAACCTACAAAATTTTGCGAGCTGGATATTATTGGCCATCCTTGTTCACAGATGTTTACCAACAGGTAAGAGCTTGCATTCCCTGTCAGAAATTTGCTGGTAAGCAGAAATTATTGTCTTTTCCTTTGAAACCTATTGCAGTCAATGCCCCTTTTCAGCAATGGGGTCTGGACTTTATTGGAGAAATCAATCCAGCATCTTCAGGATAACATCATTGGATCTTGATTGCAACAGATTTTTTCACAAAATGGGTGGAAGTTATTCCCATAAGGAATGCTACAGAAAAAGTAATCATGGACCTCATTGAAGAAAACATCCTGAGTCAGTTTGGTTGTCCATAGATATTAGTAACAGACAATGCCAAGGCATTCAAGTCCAAGGCAATGGTGTCCTTTTGTAAAAAAAATGGCATCATTTTGAAGCACTCAACTCCCTATTATCCTCAGGGCAATGGTCAGGCTGAATCATCTAACAAGAACATCATTCAAAGCATCAAGAAACTGCTGAAGCATAACAAAAGGTCTTGGGATTCAATGCTAAAATATGCATTGTGGGAAGATAGGATTACAGTGAAACAGGCAATTGGTACTTCTCCATTTCAGCTGGTTTATGGTACAGAAGCAGTTTTCCCTGTTCAGCTGGGGATTCCAGTGATGAAATTCCTCCAGAACTCTCAAGAGGAACCGGATGATATGTAAAGGAGAATCTTTGAAATGATAGAGTTACAACAAAATAGAGAGAAGGTGGATGAAAAAGCACAGCTGTATAGAACCAAGGTTAAAAACAAGTTTGACAAGAACATTAAAGAACATACTTTCTCAGAAGGTGAGATGGTTTTAAGATGGGATGCAAGAAAGGAGCAAAAGGGTAAGCATGGTAAGTTTGACAATCTTTGGTTTGGCCCTTTTCTGGTATCAAAAGTGTTAGAGAACAATACTTTTATCTTGCAGTCCTTGGAAGGTGAGGAATTGTCCAGCCCTGTTAATGGGCGATTCCTCAAGCATTTCTACAGTTTATAAGAGCATGTTCACTGATCATTGTACATACCGGTGTGAGTGAAGTAGAATAAAGAATCCATAGCCCAATGGAAGTTTGCAGACAGGTAGATAGAAGACAGAAGCCACTGGTCTACAGGTTCTTGAAGCCTCGCAGGAGGTCTTCATCCCGCAGCTGGAGCCAGATGTTAAGTCTGAATTTTGTTTCTTCAATTTTGGTTTTGTTTCTTAAATTTTGGTTTGATTTCCTTCTTATTTCCAGTTATTTCATTTACTTTATTTTGATTTTTCCTTTTTTAGGAAATTTTTTTTAGTGTTTACATGAAATTTTGAGCCTGCTTTGAAAATTTTAGTTTTAAGCCATAGGTTTGTTTTTGTTGAAGGAGTTTTAAAGGTCATTATATCAAAAAATGGATTCACAAATGATTATTGTGAGCCTAGTAATGCATAATCATTACCCTAGAAACTTTTAAAAATACATGCAAAATGATCAAAAGCTGAAAAACAACGATAAAATAGCACTTAAAATATTCTTGTAGCACCGGGGTTAAAAAACAATGAAGCCGCGCTACAAGAATATCATGGCCTTTATTTTTCCCGGTTTTCTAGCAAAATTTTGTCACGATTTCAAATGTTGAGCGACTAATCCCCTGCTGTGAGCTGTTTGCTACGTGTGAACTCCAGATTTATCATGATTCCAAGCGTTTCCAAGTCGTGAGGCAAAACGTGGTGATCATTACTCATAATGCATTTGAGCTTGACAGGTAGCAATGAAATTTGGTCTAATGCGAAGTGAATGTCTGCATGCATGCATTTTTGATGATAGAGAAATTAATAGAATGACGGTTCTTTCCTAAAAACACGGAGATTACAGTTGCAGAGATAGTGCAGGTTTTCATAGTCGCCCATAAAACTAGGGCTTCTTCTTCTTGACACCTGGAGTTAAATTAAGCCTACAGAGACATCTATAATTTTCGAGCTGGTACTCAGATAGCGTGGAGAGCAGTTTAAAGCATCTACAGTCAGGTATTCCACGATAAGCCAGTATCACTGCAAATTTGGGGCTTTTTCGGTGGGGTTCGTTTTAACCCAAATTGATCAAAAGAAATGATAAATTATGCTTTAAAATAAAATTTCGGCCAGACAAATAGTCATCCAAGATGCTCTGAGAAGCTAGACTGAATGAGGGTTGAAGATAGCAGTTTTTGATAAAATTTGACTCTGTCAAAGTTTAAACTGAAGTGATGTGAGGATCCTATACATTGACAGTGTTTTTGATGTCTGAAATTGATTCTCTGTTGACAAATAATACAAAAGGAGCCAAATACCTTAAAGTTGCAGGGAGACCTACGTGGTTAGGTGTGAAAGTTTATTGTTCTTGGAAACAGATGGAGACAAAAACGAGTTAAAATCTTGAAGATAGATGAAAGCCTAGTATTATTTTGATGTTCAAACTGATGAGAGCGAAAAATGATGAAGTTTGAGATTATTTCTGCGTTATATTTCTCTCATCCAACTTCTGAACAGTCTGCAATTTATCTAAAAGGTTGACAGTCGAGATTTTTCTTGTAAACTTTTATTGTGCAGGGATTGTCTATATAGGTTTCTGGCCGATTATGATACTAAATACAAAGGTTTTATGTTTCATGCTGGAGATGGACTGTCATTATAGTAATTGAAATGGAATGACAGTTATCAGAGGCAGTGAGGAGTTTAGAATACTTCATTGATCTAAATTTCTTATGACTGTAAATAAGCCCAGCCTGTATTAAGAAAACAAAAGGAACTATCACAGAAGAGTAAAGAAGCTGTTTGTGAAACCTGAAGGTTTTGGAAAGGAAACATCACCTGGCTGGTCATTAATTGAATCCTAAAAACTTATACAGTTTCATCCTATGAAGGAAAATGGGAAAGAGTGGTAAAATTAACAGAGCAGAACCTACTGATGTAGGGTGGATTGAAAAGCTCCCTGGATGTGTTGAATTGTTTTAGCAAGCAGGGTGGACGGACGTTTTTAAGAAGATAGATGGACATAATACAGAGGTGTCCTGTAATTTTGCTCAAAGTTTAAAAAATGACATGGTGACCTTTAATACTCTCAAATTCAAGCTGACAGTAGAGCTAATCTCAGAAGCCACAGGGATTAAAAATGAGGGTGAACCATGGTTCAAGAAGCTGCCTTTTGACTTTGATCCACAAAGATATCTTTTACCAAATGTCATCCCTGATTGGAATAAAGGCATCCTTATTCAAAATTTCAGAAAGGAGTGAGTTGAGCCAATCAGGATACTATAGAGCTATGTTACTTGTGAGGGAAGGTACGCTTATGTATACAAGTACCACTTCAGGTTTTTTCAACACATGGTGGGGGTGTCAAAGATGAGCTTGCCATTTTTCTTTTTGAAAAGCTTGCAGAAAATGTCCAGTAGGGTTAAGTAGCATGAGGATCATACATCTCAATCAATCTTTCATCATGGGCTAATTAAACTGATTATTAACACTATTTTGCAACATGAAGGGAAGACCCGGGACTTTTTTATCTTTTGGTCTGGTTTTCAAACCAAAGAAGAAGATCATAAACCTAAAAGGCAAGCTGACAAGGGTAAGGTTTTGATGAGAAAATTAGGGCAAAAGCCTAAGCTGGAGGTTAAAGAAGAGGTCAAAACTGAGAAAATATCAGAGCAAGTGGAGGAGGAAAATAAACCCAAAGTATTTTTAGCTAGTACCAAAGGAAAGTACTCACTGTTTGAAGATCAAAAGCAGCTGCTACAGCCCATGGTACCAACAGAGGATCCTCATGAAATGAGAACTGCTGATACAAAAAAGGTGGCTATACATGAAGAAGAATTGCAAGTCAAACACAGAAGCCCCATTACTATATTGTCTGATGATGAAGGTTACCTTTTAGAAGAGGAGCAGGTAGAAAAAACAATAGTTGAAGCTGAAGCCTACAGAGAAATTCCTACTTCAGGCAGCAAAGTAACAAAACCTAACAGAAAGAGGAGTAAACTTGAAGTAGTGGAATTGGCTTCTATCCAGCATCAAGGAAAGGAGCTGAAAATGACGAGAGAAAAAACATCATATTGGAGACCTAAAACTAGGTCAAATAACAAGCTAAGACTGAACATGAAAAAATTGCTCAATCCCAGGTTAAACACAAATGAAGTTACTGTGTTAGATGATGTATCTCCTGATGAAAATCCAGAAATTAAGAAAGCTAGCAGAAAAGGGAAGAAGCCAGCAGCTGTAAAAGCTCCTTATGTACATCATGCAGAAGTCAAGAGTTCATCAAAATCATTAGAAGATTCAAGCAAGCCTGCATCTAAATTATCTGCAATAATTCTTGAGATAAAAGATAAACTCTTAAAACAGCAGCAAGAAGAGAAAGCAAAAATATGTCCTGTTGAAAATCAAGAGTGGGAAGAAGAAGATGAGCTTATACTCAGGGAAGCAGGAATTATAAAAGAGCCTAGTATTCCTACTGATTTCTCAGAATTTTTAATGAAGGATGCAAATATACCTGAGATCCCTATTTTTGATGAAGAAAACTTGCAGGAAAGTATTCAGCAGTATAAGCAACAGATGAAATACTTACAGGATGTTAATGATGGGTTAATGAAAGTTAACAGAGGGCTTATAGAAGAACTGCAGGATGTCCATAATCATTTCCAGGAGCTATCAGAAGTATCCAAAGAGGTTCTCAAAAGGAAAAGAGCTATTGACATGCATTCCACAAAGTTGGAGAAGACAGTCCAGGACCTACAACAGAGAAACAAGGAGCTCATCAAGAAGATTAATGACATGGAGCAGAAACAAAATAAAGTTAAAAGGAAGGATCAAGCACTAGATGGAATTTCCCTCTTAGCTGAGGCAGTGAAAAATCTATGAAACAGTTGTTCATTTAGTTAGTTTTTATCTTTTGATAAACACATATGTTAATGATTTACTATTTTTAGCATATTTTGTAATTTTGTAAGTTTGTACTTTTTACCTTACCTCAGCGAGTTGATGGAGGCAGTTAGGGTTTTAGACCCAACTGATTTTGTAAAGAAACTCTATTTAGAGAGAGAGGAAAGTCATTTAGAGGGTTCTGATTTTTGGGAGCTATAGGAGGTCTGCAGACTGTTTTTATCTTCAGACTTGTTCAGAGCTAAGTATTGTGACTCTTATAAGCATTTGCTGATGAAATTATGAGATATATATGACTTTTCCCCTTCATTTTTTTCTGTGTTGGCTTCATTATTGAACTTGTTTAGTTTCTTAATATACATATTCATTTCTGGTTAATGTGTATTTGTTGGTAATGCTTGTCTGTTAGGTATGAACCTCATCATACTCTTTCTATGGGATCTTGTTGATATATCATGCATCTTTATCATCTCTTGTTTATGATCTAGTTGTTATTTTGTTTCTGAATGTATTCCCTGATAGTTCCTAAAGCTTACAACCATTAAAAAATTACAGAAACCCTAAACCTTATCTGTTTTATTGAATTTTATCTTGAGTGTGTGTTGGCTTGTTTCTCTAGCCTTAGAAATAATTTCTGGCACAAACAGGTTCCAATGTCCATTCAAAGCACCATAGCTTCAAAATAGTTTTGATGTATCAGCCTTAGGAAACACCTTCGTCTCTGGTTCCATGAGAAAACCTCGGTTTTGCATAGGAACAAGAAAGCAAAACAGAAAGAGAAACACAGTCATCTCTCTGGTTTGTGGAGACCATCCCTAGCAGAGAAACATATAGAAAAAATTGGAAACTAAGTTTGTCCAGTTTCCTGGAGCATTCCCTTCTTGCACATTGAAACTCCTTTTGCTTAAATGGACAGAAAGGATGATAACAATCTCCACAAACAACTCCTACAGCTGGATGTCTGGCAAATTTTCTAGAATCACTCCAGCTCAAACAAGCCCACATATCTCACCACTCCTACACTATTTTTGAAAACGACTCACAATTAAGGGTAAAATAACCCATTTGGGAAGTGGGTTTTGAATAGAATTGCAATATTCCTTTCAGTTTGAACGTAATCCATCGGGTAAAATCACCTCTCCCTACTAGTGCGCGATTCACTTTCGTTAACTTCTTTGACAGTTTCAAGGAATTAGTTTCCTTTGTTTAAACTCTGCACATTAAAAGTATATATTAGACAACAATAAAAATAATCTGTGGATAGAAGTTAGTTAAAATATGGAGTGATAATTCATATAATGGAATAAATCTAAATGATGAAAATCTTCCCTTGAAAATTAAGCGATCGTGAAAATTATTTGCTTGTTCAAGAATCTCTGTCATATGACTATTTTCAATGCGATTGCAAAACTCAATAATATCAATTGGATATTGTGGAAGCTTCTTGAGGAAAGTCATTAAATTCTAAAAATATGATTGCGATTTGCTGTAGATGTCTCAATCTCCATTGAACTCTTGCATGAATCATGGCAATTGCAAAGACGTACACACTTTTATCATTGTGATATTCTGTTTGGAGAGGTAGATCGAATATTTGATTCTTTCATTTCTATTTTGTCCATCATTGATAGTTGATATTTTTTCTTCTTAAGAATGAGATATGCTCGGAGACTGGTGTAACTATATCCTAGTGCTGGTGAACAGTTTGAACTATGTGCAATTCCAGATGTTTTAGTAGCATCTTTCCATGCGTTATTTTCCAGGGAATAATTTCAATGCATCTGAGCATGTTTTCTATTGAACATGCGACGAGTATGGAAACATTAATGAGAGATCATCAATATGAGTTGGTCGTTCCTTAACCTGCATTCCGGTGCTAGACTCATGTCATAGTTGAGCGATCAGAGAATATATAAGACTCCCAGGATCTTTTCGCATGGCACCAATTTTGTGGAGTCTTAATAAAGACTAGTGGACTGTGTACAGCCGGAATTTATTAGCCTTTAGAGTAAATTCATTTGCGAAATATCCTCATGAACCAATGTTTATGCCATTGCAATGGTAAACTAAGCAGGATCTTTTGGTATGATGGAATTTTCTCATACGGTTAACCTGAAGATAATAATAAAATATCATATTTCAAAGTTATTATATCAAAAAGTAACAAACAAAACTAAATCTTTGTCTTAAGCCAATGTGAATAACAATGAGATGGAAAAACTTCTTAATAAGAAATAAATAATAACTTCTACCTCCTCCATTACTTTATTCTTATTATTCTATTTCCTCAACGTATGAAATATTAATTTTTGAAATTATATGAACCTATCCAAAAAGGAAAAATTTACCTTTTTAGAAAATGAGTGGATCTAGATTTACTTCAAATGCATATTTATCATAGTTTAAGGAATAATTAATTTGAAATCAATGGATACCGATTCTTAAAAGGTTTATTTATTTAAAATTTTTCCATTTATAATATATGTTTTAAACCAATCCCCTTAGAAGAATATCAAAATGTATTTAGCTAACATAAAAGTTAATTAAAATAAATATGGTCAATATTGTCTTAAAGTAAAGTGAATATAATTAGACAATAATAAGGAAGATGAATTAACTTTTATGTTAGATTTTAGTAATAAGGAGGATTGATTTAATATTTCCATGCATGAGAACATTTCATAAGCCATAAATATCCCATGAAATTCTTATTTTTAAGAGAATTTATAGCTTTGCTTTCTTATGCTTTTGAATGAAAATTGAATACAAATGAACTTCAACTAAAATTATGAAATTCATATAAAGTTGCAAAATCAATCAAGAATTTTAAGGCTCACAAAATTTGAATAAACCTTACAATAGGACAACTAAATACATGGTTCCATTCTTTCAAAACATAATTTGAAATCCCATCATTGAGCATTTGATTAATTTATGTCAATCTTAAAAAGTGCTCATTAAATTCATTTATGCATTATTGAAGGACCAAACCAACTTGTAGAGGTTTAAATAAGAGTATACAATCATTGTTGAGAAACCAGAAACCCGCCAAACTCTTAAGCTATGAAATCCAAGCCAAATGACAAGCAATGGAAAATTGAAGGATCAAGAAAAGGAAGCCATGAAATCATCCTATGAGTTAAGCAAGATCAACTAAAAACACATTAAAATCTATGTATTTACAAAACTCATATGGGGATCCCTTGATTTCGTACAAAATCAAGGGGAGTTGTTGTGGTGCCAACAAATGGCGACATGCTGGGTGAACCAGTTATCTTTGCAAAATAATTCTGGATCTTAAATAATATAAGAGAAATAATAATAAATGCCTCTTCAAATGCCAATTTCCCAATAACATAACTTAATCATGTCATTGGCTTATATATGTAAAGATTGAACCAAAACTTTCAAAATTAATCAAACTATCTCGACCATTATCCAAAATCTTATAAAGATAAATGATTATTCTACAAATGCAGAAAGAAAATTTTCCAAGGAATTAGTTTCTCTTAACCAAAAAAGGTCAAAGAACACATAGTATGTAGGGATGGCCTCAATACCACAGGATAAACCTTTTTAACCTCACTTAGATGCTTTTATCCCATCCACTAGATATCGATATTTTTTTTTTTAACAGATAATAAATAAAGACATTAACTGAAGACTACTACATTGGCTTGATAACCAGATGTTGGCAGCATCATTCACAAGAACTGCCGAAAAATGAAAAGGCCAGCTCGTGATGAGACCTCCTTTCTCCTAATCAATGATTAAGATCCATCACCCTGGCTTGGTAACTAGATGCGGTAATGTCACTTCAACAGAGCTTATGATCATGACTGGTCGGCTCGTGATGAGACCTCCCGGTCTTCAGTTAATCCCTTATATTTTATTAATGTTATGTACAATGAATAATATTAAGGTTATTATTAATCTCAAGAGAGATTACTTAGTGGATGGGGAAGCATATCCAAACGGCCCACTAAAGAGCAAAGGATGGTGTAAAAAGTCTAAAAGATAACTTACGATTCCTGAATTACTTCAATCTAGGGAAAATGATTCCTTTAAAAAGAAACTCATCTACATTATAGAATCATTTTGAAAGATAAATATCCTAGATAATAGCCGAGTAACTCAATTAATCCATTAGTATGATCCATAATAAATTTTTCAGAGCCAAGACTAATCTCGCTATGGTTAGAATCTTGACAAAAAAAGTGTCTTTATAATGATGTCCCTTTAACAGAAAATGATTTTGATCAAATACTTGACAGAAATACATGGTTTTGATCACATATGCTAAAATTAGTTTACCCCTTTTTGGAAAACAAGCAAACCACTCAAAAGAAAATCCTATCAACTTGCAAAATAAAACCAATCAAAGCAAGGAATCTAAAATGGATATATGAAAATGCAAAAATAAAAACTCATCCCTGAATAAATTAACATCTTACATGGAAAAAAAATGAAAGAGCTATATCACAAATGAAATGAAAAGAGAGAATTAGTTTCTACAAGATGAAAAATGTGTCTCTCCTTTTTTTTTAAATATAATTTGCAACATAAGGATTTGTTAAGAATAAGCAAGATGTTTAATAAATTAGGCCCTCTTATTAATAAGCAAAAGAAAACAAACCTAAAACAAACAAATTTAAACTAAATCGTAATTACATATGCAGTTACAACTCAAAAGATTTTTGTATTGATGTACAACAACATTCTTTGTTTTCTTAAAATTTCTTTCTTATGATCATAAAAAATGTATAAAACATTTTCTCAAATAAGTAAAAAAGTAAAAGATATATGTCTTAAAAAGAAAATTCCAAACAAATATAATTATAAGCAAGAGGGTAAAAGGAAAGGAAAACATCCCTGAATGCATTAAAAAGCGTCACCTCTTCAGCTTGAAATTGGCATCATCTTCATAATTGCATTTATTCAAAACAAAACAATAAATGGTAAAAATGAAGAACTTGAACTAAGCTAAACCTAAGCCTAACTATGTACAAGAGAAATCAATAGTAATGAAAATTAAGTAAAGTGAAATAGCCAATGAAGCCATCGAAGCATTTTCATTGCTGTAAGAAAAACACCACTTTCAATTAGTAAAAGAAAATGATATGTTAATAATATAAAATTAGATGCATCATGCTTATCACTAAAATCTTTACTTGTATATATAGAAAATAAAGCCTTACCATTGAATGGAAACTTCTTGAGATAAGAATTTTCGAGCCACTCTGCAATCCTATCATGAAACTTAGAATGCATAGTATGATCTAACAATATGAATTCCATATGTGGTAAAAATATCTTATGAGAATCAATTAGAAGAATAAAATCACTAGCATTTGTCACACTAACAACTGGAAGATTTGGTTTTAAATACAAAGTAGGATCATGAAATAATGTAATAGGTGAATGAATTGGTAGTGGCCTTATATCGAAAGAAGTAATCTTATTTAAAGGATCAACAACTAAAAGTGAATCAATTAAAAGAGATGTAAGCCTTTGGTGATCACAAGTTATAGGAAACTCTTCAGCAAAGATTTTATTATCACCAATCAAATTATATCTCTCATATAAGTAATTCTGATGAGAACAAGCATTTTTAGTTTCAACAAAAATTGGTGCTTTATTCTCATCAAATATCGTTTGACTGTAACCATCTTGCAATAAACCTTCTTTCTCTTTAAAATATTGTATCGAATGATGGTTTAATAATAAAATATGTCCCAATCCCTCAAAACCATGCTTAATAAGTGAATCATCAATGTTAGATATCTCATAAAAATGTGATTTTGAAGTCACATAGTTAGATAATTTAGATGGAATCTGAAGCATATCAAAATCAAAAAATAAATCAGGATAAATAGAAAAGTAAGAATTAGATGTGAGGAAATTAAAAGAGTTTCTCAACTTAGAAAGATCATTAATATTTAAACTCCCAAAAGATTCTTCTTTTATTACCTGATTATTTTCAATATAATCATGGTGATGTACCTTTAAGCATTCCATATGAAATTGATTTGAGATCAAGATCAGTTGATAATCCTTCATCTTGAAACGTTTATCAACATTTGCTTGAAAAAGATTAATCTCTTTTCGTGAACAACATTTATTTGACTGACTAAGATTCATGTCATCTTCTTTAACTTTTTCTATTGAATTTCTAGAACACATAAAATTATCATTAACATATTTGTGTTCTTTAATCATTAAATCGAAAGAAGAATTAGTACAAATATCATAAAAGGGTGAACACATAGTTTGATTTATAATTAATTCATCTTGATCTAATTTAATACTAATTCAATCTGAATATTGTTGTTGATCAACATAATCAACTTCTCTATCTATACAAATAAATTCATCATGAACAATTTCTTTCCCATTTGATTCCTTAATATATATAGGTTCAATATTTTGGATAAAAGAAGTATGCCTTTCTCCTTTGAGAAGAGAATAATCATCGGAAGGAGTTTGTACCTCTTCTACTTCGATATTGTCACCTTAGGGTTGGGTAGAACTTATGGAAGTACCTGAATCAATGACAGAGGAAGAAGTTTCTAGAAGGGTTGGTAAATGATTTGTTGAAACATATTTTTGACCAACGTCTTGATTTTGTTGAATAAGAGGAACTTTAGAGTTGAAAACAATATTTAAAAGATCAGATTCAAAAGGTAAATCAGTAATATGAAATTTGCAAAGGATATGAGAAATCCTTACTGAAAATTCTTCTGAAGACTCACCTTTCTTCCTTCGAAGAGCTTGCAATTCACTACATAGTTTATTAGAATCATAATTCTTAAAAGTATCTAAAAATTCATGTGCAAATTAAAACCATGTAAAAAAAAAAAAAATGGAAATGTTTCCAACCAGCATTTCATTCGTCCTTTGAGGGTAAGTGCAAATAACCTGCAAGTAGCACTAAGATCAATAATCTTATGTTTATTACATTTGGACAAAAACTTCTTGAGGTGTTTCCTTTCAAATATATCGCCTTTACCATCAAATTCAAGTTTCGACAAGAGGTTAACTGTCTCATTGGGAATATCAATTAATCTAAAACTAAAAACTGATTCCCAAACAGTAATTTGGGCATGATCCATGAATGATAAACAATCAATATGAATTCACTCTTCACATGGTTAGCTTGTCTTCCAACCAGCCCTTAAACACATGTCTATGACGAAGAAGAATAAAGAAATATAAAAGCTGAAAAATCAAAGAGCAAGAGGATAAATGGTTATTAAAAATAATATAATAATAAAACCACTTGTTTTACCTCAAGGCCCTCCATCTAGCACCATTTGTTGGCCGGAAAAATTGTCCTAGGCCAACTTACAGAAAAACAACCCACACACTCGACTTAATGCGATCTTGTATGTGTTTAAAGTAACTATCCTTCACAGGATCAAGGCCCTGCTACCTATATGATGTGTTCTTAGAATAGAGAGTCTCTATAAGGTGTGTGTGTTCCAAGTTTACTCAAACCAAATTGCTAACAAATCAGAGAAATTTAACCTAATGACTAACTAATGCTAAAGATTATCTTAAGCTAAATGCAGAAAATAGTAGCTCCTAATTCTATTCTATGATAACCTAAATGCAGACTACCTATCTTGGCCAAGAGCATGAGGTAAAATTAATATTAATTCAGATTGAATTAAAAGACAAACATATAATAATTTAAATTGAAGAACAGTCTCACAATCAAACTATTACATGCTAATAAAAAAAACTTAAAAGCTCTTACAAATTAACGGATTAAGATCACGAAAAAAATGTTAGATGCTTTTAATTCTGCAAACTAAATCAATATCAGCTGATAGATCAAATGGAACAGCAATCACCATCTTTCAAAATAAATTTAAAAGACTCTTATCATAAGAAATGAAGCATAAACTAAAAACAAAGTTTACAGTTTGCTTCAATCCAACAGAAGATACTGATGAACAGAACAAGTAATCTGCTTCAATTAATCCATAAAAGAAATTTTACAAAGCTGTGAGAACAGGTTCCAATGTCCATTCAAGCACCATAGCTTCAAAAGAGTTTTGATGTATCAGCCTTGGGAAACACCTCCGTCTCTGGTTCTATGAGAAAAACTCAGTTTTGCATAGGAACAAGAAAGGAAAATAGAAAGATAAACACAGTCATCCCTCTGGTTTATGGAGACCATCCCTAGCAGAGAAACATATAGAAAAAATGGAAAAATAAGTTTGTCCAGTTTCCTGGAGTGTTCCCCTCTTGCACAGTCAAATTCCTTCTACTTAAATGGACATAAAGGAAGATAACAATCTCCACAAACAACTCCTACAGCTGGATGTCTGGCGAATTTTTTGGAATCACTCCAGCTCAAACAGGCCCACATATCTCACAACTCCTACACTATTTTTGAAAATGACCCATGGTTAAGGGTAAAATAACCCATTTAGGAAGTGGGTTTTGAACAGAATTACAATATTCCTTTCGGTTTGCACGTAATCCATCGAGTAAAATCACCTCTCCCTAATGGTGCGCGATTCACTTTCGTTAACTTCTTTGACAGTTTCAAGGAAATAGTTTCCTTTCTTTAAAATCTGCACATTAAAAGTATATATTAGACAACCATAAAAATAATGCATGGATAGAAGTTAACTAAAAGATGGAGTGATAGTTCATATAATGGAATAAATCTAAATGATGAAAATCTTCCCTTGAAAATTATTTTCTTGTGCGAGAATCTCTGTCATATGACTATTTTCAATGCGATTGTAAAACTCAGTAATATCAATTGGATATCGTGGTATCTTCTTGAGGAAATTCATTAAATTCTAAAAATATGATTGTGATTTTCTGTAGATGTCTCAATCTTCATTGAACTCTTGCATGAATCATGGCAATTGCAAAGACATACACACTTTTCTCATTGCGATATTCTATTTGGAGAGGTAGATCAAATCTTTGATTCTTTTGTTTCTGTTTTTTCCATCATTGATAGTTGATATTTTTTCTTCTTAAGAATGAGATATTCTTGGATACTGGTGTAACTATCTCTCGATGTTGGTGAACAGTTTGAACCATGTGCAATTCCAGATGTTTTAGTAGCATCTTTCCACGCATTATTTTCTAGGGAATAACTTCAATGCATCTAAGCATGTTCGTTATTGAACATGTGACGAGTATGGAAACATTAATGAGAGATCATCAATATGAGTTGGTCATTCCTTAACCTACGTTTTGGTACTAGACTCATGCCATAGTTGAGTGATCAGAGAACATATAAGACTCCCAGGATCTTTTCGCGTGGCACCAATTTCGTGGAGTCTTAATAAAGACTAGTGGACTGTGTACAGCCATAATTTATTAGCCTTCAGAGTAAATTCGTTTGTGAAATATCCTCATGAACCAATGTTTATGCCATCACAATGGTAAACTAAGCAGGATCTTTTGGGATGGTGACATTTTCTCATATGGTTAACCTGAAGATAATAATAAAATATCATATTTCAAAGTTATTATATGAGAAAGTAACAAACAAAACTAAAGCTTTGTCTTAAGCCAACGTGAATAACGACGAGATGGAAATACTTCTTAATAAGAAATAAATAATAACTTCCACCTCCTACATTACTTTATTCTTATTATTAAATTTCCTCAACATACGAAATATTAATTTTTGAAATTATATGAACCTATCTAAAAAAGGAGAAATTTACCTTTTAAGAAAATGAGTGGATCTAGATTTACTTCAAATGCATATTTATCATAGTTTAAGGAATAATTAATTTGAAATCAATGGATACCAATTCTTAAAAGGTTTATTTATTTAAAATTTCTCCATTTATAATATATGATTTAAACCAATCTCTTTAGAAGAATATCAAAATGTATTTTGCTAACATAAAAGTTAATTAAAATAAATATGGTCAATATTGTCTTAAAGTAAAGTGAATATAATTAGACAATAATAAGGAAGATGAATTAACTTTTATGTTAGATTTTAGTAATAAGGAGGATTGATTTAATATTTCCATGCATGAGACCATTTCATAAGCCATAAATATCCCATGAAATTCTTATTTTTAAGAGAAATTATAGCGTTGCTTTCTTATGCTTTTGAATGAAAATTGGATACAAATGAACTTCAACTAAAATTATGAAACTCATACAAAGTTGCAAAATCAATCAAGAATTTTAAGGCTCACAAAATTTGAATAAACCTTACAACAGGAGAACTAAAGACATGGTTCCATTCTTTCAAAACATAATTTGAAATCCCATCGTTGAGCATTTGATTAATTTATGTCAATCTTAAAAAGTGCTCGTTAAATTCATTTATGCATTAGTGAAGGACCAAACCAACTTGTAGAGTTTTAAATAAGAGTATACAATCATTATTGAGAAACTAGAAACCCGCGAAACTCTTAAGCTATGAAAACCAAGCCAAATGACAAGCAATGGAAAAATGAAGGATCAAGAAAAGGAAGCCATGAAATCACCTAATGAGTTAAGCAAGATCAACTAAAAACACATTAAAATCTATGTATTTACAAAACTCATATGGGGATCCCTTGATTTCGTACAAAATCAAGGGGATTTGTTGGGGTGCCAACAGTACATTATATTTATGTCCTCATAATACTGATTATTCTATCTCTGTAGCTTCCACAGAAATAGGTGTGGCACTGTGGCATCATAGGCTTGGACACATGAGTGAGAAGGGGATGCAGATTCTCCACTCAAGGAAACTGCTTCCAGATCTAAAGCAAGTAAGTTTGGAATTCTGTGAGAACTATGTTTATGGAAAACATAAGAGAGTTATATTTATTAGGGTTGGGAAACAAAAGAAGAGTGAAAAGTTAGAGCTCGTCCATACAGATGTATGGGGACCATCTCAGGTACAATCTCTTGGTGGATCTCGTTATTATGTTACTTTTATTGATGATCCAACTAGAAAAACTTGGGTTTATTGCATTAGACAAAAATATGATGTGTTTGATACTTTTAAGAAGTGGAAAGCTTTGGATGAGAATGAGACAGGAAAAAGGTTGAAATGTCTCAAATGTGATAATGGAGGCAAGCACTGTAGCAAGGAGTTTGATAGTTACTATTCACACAATGGGATTCGCAGAGAGAAGATAGTCACTGGGACACCATAAGAAAATGGTGTGTCAAAAAGGATGAATGGAATGATCATGGAGTGTGCAAGGTGTATGAGATTGCATGCAGGGTTGCCCTTACATTTTTGGGTTGATGTTGTAAACACTGCTGTCTATTGAATAAACAGAGGGCCTTCAAGCACTTTGGATGGTGGCATTCCAGAGGAGGCATGGATAGGTAAACAGGTAAAATAATCATTCATGAGAATTTTTGGTTGTGAAGCATTTTTCCATATTGATAAAGATGATAGAACAAATCTTGACGCTAAATCCAAGAAATGTACCTTTATTGGATACGGGGTTGATGATTTTGGTTATCACTTATGGGATCTTAAAAATCACAAAATAATTAGGAGTAGAGATGTAGTATTCAATGAAAAGGTCATGTACAAAGATCAGTTGCAGGGAAAGAAAGAAGAAAAGAAAAACAAAGAGTACACAGTGCTTGATGAAATCAAAGAAAACGAAGTTCCAAAGGCACCAGAAAATCAAGAGCAACAGCAGGTACTTGAAACTCCTGCAACTGTAAGAAAGTCTACGAGGTTAAGTAGGCCCTCTGAACAATTCTCTCCTTCACTGTATTATTTATTGATGACTGATTCTGGTGAACCAGGATGTTATGAAGAAGTAATGCAGGTAGAAACTAGAAAGAAGTGGGAGCAAGGCATGGATGAGGAGATGAACTCATTGGTAACAAACCAGACTTGGGATCTGGTTAAGTTGCATGTAGAAAAAAGGGCATTGTAGAATAAATGGGTTTACAGGTTGAAGGAAGAAGATGGAGGCAATAAGCGGTATAAGGCTAAACATGTTGTAAAGGGGTTTGCACAAAATAAAGGTATAGACTTTGATGAAATATTTTCTCCTATTGTTAAAATGACTTCAATTAGAACTATTTTAAGTCTAGTGGCAGTAGCATATTTGCATCTTGAACAGTTAGATGTAAAAACAACCTCTCTCCATGAGGATTTGGAGGAAGAGATTTATATGCAACAACCACATGGGTATGAGGTTAAAGGTAAGGAGAATTTGGTTTGCAAGTTGAAGAAGAGCTTGTATGGCCTGAAGCAAGCTCCAAGGCAGTGGTATTTAAAATTTGATAAGTGTATAACATAACCAGGTTATGATAGATGTCATTCTAACCACTATGTTTATTTCAAGAATCTAGATAATGAAAGATATATTATCTTGTTATTGTATGTGGATGACATGCTTGTTGCAGGGTCTAGCATGCAGGATATAAATGTGCTCAAAATAAAACTAGCTAATTCATTTGTGATGAAGGATTTGGGTGCTGCAAAGCAAATCCTTGGTATGAGAATAACAAGAGACAGGAAAAATCACAAATTGACACTGTCTCAAGGTGAGTACATAGAAAAGGTGTTGCAGAGGTTTAGAATGCAAGCAAAACCAGCTAGTACACCTTTAGCCAGGCATTTCAAACTAAGTAAGGAGATGTGTCCAAAGACACAGAAAGAAATAGATTACATGTCCAGGATCCCTATTCATCAACAGTTGGAAGCTTGATGTATGCCATGGTGTGCACAAGACTAGATATTGCACATGCAGTGGGAGTTATGAGAAGGTATATGAATAATCTAGATAAAGAGCATTGGAAAGTACTATAGTGGATTCTCAGGTATTTGAGAGGTACCACTTCACATGCATTATGTTTTGGAGGTTCAGACACTGTTATACAAGGATATGTTGATGAAGATATGGATGGTGATAAAGACAGTAGGAGGAGCACCACAGGGTATTTTTTTACTGTGGGTGGAATAGCAGTAAGTTGGATTTCAAAACTGCAACAGGTTGTTGCACTTTCAACAACAGAAGCAGAGTATGTTGCTGCTACAAAGGCTAGTAAGGAGATGATTTGGTTGCAGAGGTTCATGGAAGAATTGGGTAAGAAGAAGGAGAATAGTATGTTGTAAAGTGACAGCCAGAGTGCCATTCATCTTGCAAATAACTCAGCCTTTCATTCAAAGACTAAACATATACAACTCACGTACCACTTCATAAGATCTGTTTTAGATGAAGAACTGTTAAAAGTGGAAAAGATACATACTAGCCAGAATCCTACAAACATGTTGACAAAGGGAGTAACCAGAGAGAAACTGAGTTCCTGCTCGGTTTATATTGGCCTTCAATCATGAAGGTGAAAATCAGAAATTTTCCAAGTCCAAGGTCCAGAGCATAGTCCAGCAAGTGTAGTAGCAGTGGAGTTGCTATGATCAGTCTCCAAGTGGGAGATTGTTGGTTGTGGAGCCTGATCTTCCAGATCCAGAGATATTATTCAGTTGTGTTTGTACCCCAGGTGTACTGTACACTCATTTCCCCTACCTTGGGGTTCGGGGGCGAAGCCCCCAAGAAGTTTTTTTTGGGATGTGTGTTAGCCAACAGTTTTGTGGACCCTTGGTATTGGGTTAACCATAGTATTTTCCCATGGTATTTCCCCTATAAAATAAAGCATTGTAACAATACTGTGTATGGTATTATTTTGTATTGTAAACAATCTTTGTGATTGTGTGGGAGAGACTATGAGAGCATGAAGAGGAAGTGCAGTTGTTTTTTTGTCGGCTATATCCCTTCATCTTTCTGGACTATAATAAAAGGACTAGCAATTTCTTTGTGGACGTAGCCCATCATTTGGGTGAACCACATTATAACTATGTCTCTCTGTAATGTTTTTAATGTGTTTTGCATCTTGTTTAATGATTTAAATGTATATGTGTTATTTCTCTACGGTCTTGTTTTCTAACAACACGATCCCAATCCTCCTTGTCATGTTTTACCATTGGACCCTATAGTATATCGCGAGTTGCGAAGACTTGACAATCCTAGTGACAAACCATATTTTTATCAGCCCCTCTTACCACTTAATTTTTCTTGTGAACTTAGCTTGGGTAGGGGTGATTGTGTGTGATTCTAGTTCAAATCCTAGGTTAGGATTTTGTAACCAGCATTCTAGTTGAGTTGCCTTTGAGATGATCTCACAGAGCATAAGGATTACACTACTAGATTTCGATCCAAAATCCGACGGTTTTTTCCAACGGCGCGCGGATTTTTTATTTTAACAGTGCCAAAAATCAGGAAGATAATTTTTTTTTTGTAATGATGGTGATTAGCGTCGCTTAAGCGACGGCTAGGATTTCAAGCGTCGCTTAAGCGACGGCTATCCTCCTAAGCGTCGCTTAAGCGATGACTATCCTCCTCTAAGCGTCGCTTAAGCGACGGCGCTTCAATCATTTAATAATTTACTAATGTTTTATCAATCATTTAATAATTTGTCGTAATCGGTTTATTATTTAAAATGGAAAGCGACGCTTAAGACATTATCCCACACACATTAAAATGGAAAGGCTAGGTTCATTTTTCATATAAATAGATGTACGACTAGGTTCATTATCTCACACACAGAGTCTCGCACTTATCTCTTGGTTAAGAAGTGCAAAATTCCTAAGGGTTTTTTTTTGGCGTTGCTCTTTTGTGGGGATCTTCCCACTTGGTCTTGGTTTTTGGCGT
>LPNX011181954.1:130424-236179 GCA_001517045.1 Pseudotsuga menziesii | reverse complement strand
ATATACATGCATAGATACACATATATATGTGTGTGTGTGTAAATATACATATATATATCTCTGTGTGTGTGTGTATCTATATATATAAATCTTTTTACAAAAAATATGGTCAAGAAACCTCATCTGAAGCACTATGGCTTTCAGGCATACAAAATGATACAAAAAAACTGAAGCTAGCTAGCTTTCAGGGATACATCGTGCATACCACTCTAATGGTGCTCATGGTAGCACATAATGGCCCTTACTACTCTACGTAGCAAGCGATTGAAGCAACCTAATACTCCCGTAGTATGTCTCTGAAACCTCCTAGGGAGGTCATCTATAGCAGCATATGGGATATCCAGAGTCACTCGATCCAAGTTCTCCTCTAGCTCCATGAGCTCATCATCGCCTCTATGGACAAAGCGAGCTCCTTCTCGCCTGTCCATTGGGGAGGATCCCCTAGGTTGTACATCACCAACATCTGCATGTAAAATTCAGGTCTTGTTATCATCCATAAAAATTATAAAACATAAAAATATAAAAACATAACCAACATCTTAGGTATTTCTTCTTACCGATGTTGCCCCACTGAGCGTTAGGTGGTAGTGGTAGGTCGGGATCTCCTTGGAAGTCGGTCCCTGCATATGCATAGTCTTCAATCATGAGGATCTGATCACTCAGCCAGCGGAAGAAGGCGGCCTCGAACTTTACCTTGGCCTCGCCACCTCCTGTGCAGGCCATGATATCCACCCACCGCAACATGCGGGGGTCTCTAGCCCTGCACTCTGTAAATACTACCTGGGCCTCATGAGTGGTACTCTCTCAAAGAAGAAGCATGCTAAGATGGTCCCATATCCAAACTGCTTCAGCTCTCTTTACCGACATTTCTTTAGTTGATCCCTTAACACAGGTAATAGTGCCTTGACCCAGTTATATACCGTGGGTGCCATGGCCTCCAGGGCATACAACAAATGTGCTCGGGATGCTTGGTGGAGCCATTGGCTCCCAGCCACCCTCTGCATGGTAAATAGAATAGACCGAAGCAGTAGATCCCTCACAGCCTTGATGGGGATCTTCTTACCTGAAGTTTTTGTCCCTGGGAAACAATGGCGATCAATCAACTCCTATGTATTCATGTCCCCACCTCGGCAACCAGTCAGAGAAATAGGTGCTCCTCGTCTAGATAGCCCTGTCAAGAAATAGATATCTTCCACCTCCACAGTCACAATATGAGGTCCCACCTCAAAATGTTGTTGTTCTGGATTCCACATCTATAGGATGTACTTCAGTAGACATGCATGTGAAACCATGCTAGAAGCGCAGAAGAATATTCAAAGGCCACAGCCTCTCAAGGAAGCTATGCAACCCACATTTCTTGCAACATGAACATCGTCATCATCATATTGTCTCTCCTTCCAAGTCACCATTTTTTACCAAATGACCTGTCAAAAACAATTAATGAGCTATTTAGAAGCATATTCCACCATTAAAAATGCTTGAAAACTCTTAATTTGACTAGGGCATGTGTTTGTTGGACCTCACGACCAGCAGCGCACCTGTCCCTTTAGGACAGAGCGGTGCCACCGCCTGAGCAAAACTAAAAAATCACGGTTCTTATCAGGCACCGCTCTTCCCGTAAAGGCCAAAAGCGATGCCCGCCATCCATTTTTTAGGGTTGCTCTTAAGGCTCTAATCCCCAACAAAAATAAAAATGGAAACCATAAAAAGGAAGGGGAGGTTTTTGGTTGTTACCTGAATCTGACGATGCGGAAAACGGATGGATGACGGCTTCACAATCTCCGATAGAAATCTACACCTCAATTCTCCCAAAATGCTCCAAGACTTGGTAAAATGGTAAATGTTTTGATTTTTACTATTTTACGTAGCTTTTATAACATATTTTTAGGGTTTTTTTATATTATTTTAATGTTTTAAAATCATTTTTATCAAAAATACCCTTTTACATAGTTTATAAAAGTCATTTTAAATATTTCGGGAGACTAATAGCCTTTTTAAGAGTCTTGCAGGGCCGGAAATAAACAATATTGGCTATGGGGAAGTTCATTTTTTGACTTTTTTGTACTTCTGAAAAATGGAAAAGGACCTTGAGCGTTCATTTCAACACTTTCATCACGCCCCCAAAACCTAGTATCAAAGTTTCGAGTCTTTTTTTGACTCTTTTCGGGCTCGTAAAACATGTTCATCGCGCAAAAGAAACCTATTGGAGTCTTCTTTAAACTCCTTTTGGACTCCCTAAAAGTGAAAAGATTATCGAGCGCAGTTGTTTTCTTCACGCTCATAAAAGTATTTGAAGAGTTGTCTTTCCGATGGTAGTGTATCTCTTTTTCGGTTCGGATTGACTATTTATAAAAAAGGACCCTTTGGAGTCTTCTTCCATCTTCGTTCAAACTCTCTAAACATGAACGATACCGAGTTAACTTTCATTGGACTCGTTAAACTAAACACTGAGAGACCCTCTTTTGGGAACGAACCCCTCCTTTCGCAGGTTCGCAAAATGTATTAGAATGGACTTGTCTTCGGATGAGCTACAACAAGTGTTTGTTACCCTCTTTGAACTCGTAAAAATGAAAAGAGGCACTCATCAAACATGATGGGGAAGTTAAGAGAAGGGAATCAATTCATTTTGCAAATAAAATGGCAGTTTGGCGTCACCTTTGAAGATGCCACTTGTATGCATTTCATTCAGTCAATTGGGCATTCAGCTTGTCTCTGATTTGATCCACTTTCATGAGTCATGTCATTCTTTTGAGTCTTTCAGTGAATGCATTGTCCAATGTTGTATTGTGTTCCACCTCATCAAGTCAATGCTACAAAGTCTTTTGTCATGTCGCCCAATGTTCAAAGGGAAGTTGAAAGTTTACCTTTGCAGTCAAAACAACCTTTGTGTCAATACCTTTTGAGTCAGTCCTATGGTTATGCCATCTACAACACTCCAGAACTTTGTTCCAAGTTTTGTGTCGTCGATGTGGGACTCATCATGGCCCTCCTTTGACGAGACTATTCCCGTCGACATTAGCTCATCATCTAGGAATTAGTCTTAGAAACAAGTTTAGTACCTTGAGATCTGTATGCCTTAATGACAGATTCTCTCACTCTCGACATAGGTTCACATCATTGACCTTTAATCGATAGACTCAACTGAGTGTTCGACATCAAATCATCTATTCACACTCAATATATTGTACTAGGGTACCTTGGGAATCATTAACATCAATAATGATCTCCCTCACACTTGTTAATGGTTCACATCATTGACCGATAATCAAGTGGTTTCTACCATGTTCAACTTCACATCATTGTAATCACATGGATAGAATCGTACTTTGTGGGAAAAAAGACGAAGACCCTGGGTATTTGTTAAAATCACTCATAGCTTTTGCCCCAGGTTGTGATGGAGTATATTGTATGAAGTCCCAGCATGGATCCACATTGGTATGGTCGTGGCTATGCTTGAATATGTGTTCATTTGACATAGATCTATAGTGTATTTCTAGTAGCTATGTCCCAAGTTTGAGTCCTCTATCACATGGATCTACGCTGTATTCTAGTAGCCATGTTTGTTATCTCTCTCATGGATCTACCTTGTATTTGTCTGCATCCATGATGAGGACACATTTGTTCATGAGTCAAAAGTATTGATGTATTGCAAATGCCTATTTGATGATCTTCGATCAAGTTGATTCTTGCCTCGAAGAAATAACTTGTTCTTTCAAAGCTCTCGCCTATCGTATCCCTCTAGCCTCATGCTTTGGGGGGCATTCTCTAGCGGTACCTTCTTCAGCAACACCTTTACTCTTTTGACAATAAGCGGTGCCACCACCTTTACCTCTTATACAAGGCGTGATTCTCCCCTGTCATAGTGAGAAAGAAGTGATGCCCTTGGTAAAAAGGTAAAAAGAGAGGTTTCCACGAAGCTTCTCGAAGGAATGCTTCGTGGCACCCTTATCCCTACACCTGAGGACCATCTGAACTCAAGACCTGTCCTTTTGGGATCTTTTATCCACCTCACCCACCATTTACTCAACCATCCCTATCCTCCTAAGGCCAATAAAAGCAAGCTCATATCCATGGTTGAGAGAGAGCAAAGTTATGTTGTTGCATTGACATTCTGGCCTAAATCAGTAGGGTGAGCATAGAGAGAGCAAGTTGGAGCTTTCGGGGACAAGATATTCGCATTGTGAAGGAGCATATTGACACTAAGGCAAAGTTTGTAAACTTCTTCTTCATATCTAATGCAAAATTGGTTCCTTTCCCATAAAGTACATTTGTGTCATTATCGTGTATTTTATTGTTGGATTCCTTAGTCACTAACATAGAATACTGGATCATATTCTGGTGATTTTTTTATCTTGTTTGTTGGTTTTCATGTGATCATGCAGGTATATCCATGAAGAGCTATCATTATAGGAAACATCTACACTATTTCATCAAAGAGACTCATTCCAGATCTCCACCCATTTGGGGGAAAGTCTTCCAATTCTGTTGTGAACTGTTTGTTCTAGATCTGAACCATCCAGACTAGAGGAACAACTCATGTCTGCAGGAGGTGCATTTTTCCTAGCTACAACACACTCTCCAATAGTTGTTGAAGAGATCAATGGGAAAACACATAATGGACCAACCTCTCCTAGAGGAACCTGGGTAGATATGGTAGCATCAGATGAAGAGAACATTGAAAAAGAACCTGAAGGATCACCCTCCCCTAGGGGAACTTGGGCATAAATGGAAAAGCATAGAAGAATCAATCCAGAGTCTCCATCTCCAGGTCAATCATCATCTCAAGAAACCTAGGAAACTATAGATCTAGGGCCATCCCTAGCCATTCGGGGAAAAAAATCTCAAAGACAACAACGAGAGCAAGAGGAAGAGAGAGAATTGGAACTAGGAAGGCAACTGAGCATAAAGGATACAAAATGTCAAATCTTCTGGAACCAAAGACTTCAAATACCAAGCAGGATCTCACACATTCCAGAAATAGAGAAAGTAGTCTCTCGGAATCGCAGAGGCTTGGGAGGATCAATCAAGGTGGAAGCCTTGAAAAATATCTTAAATTCTGAGAAACCAGACATTCTGCTTGTTCAAGAGACTAAGATTCTAGAAGATGAGGTTATGAACCGGTCATCTCTCTTCTGGAAAAACAGTGTTGGAAAGGCCATTAAATCCAGAGGCGGCTCAGGTGGAACTGCAACTTTCTGCAGAACAGATAAATACAAAATCATATCAGCAAAAGAAAACACTCATTGGATTGTAGTAGAAATTCAAAACAAAAGCAATCAAGACTCGATATTTATTTGTAATGTATATGGGTCTACCCATTACAAAGATAAGCTGGATTTCTAGGACTCCTTACTCTCTTTAAATCTGGATTTGCAAGGGAAAGGCATTATCATAGCAGGGGATTTCAATACAATGAAATCAAGTATGGAAAAAAGAGGAGGATCGATTATTAGGAACCCTTTTGGTGAAAAGTTCGAAGATCTGATGGCAGATCTAGACCTTCTGGATCCTATGCCCAGAAATGGGAAACACACCTGGAACAACAAGCTGACATGACCAGGCCACATCGTTGCAAGACTAGATCGGTTTTTGGTGGGTACAACCTTCCTATAAAAAATATTTACTTCCTTCTTCTTAAATTATTTCTTCAGCCACCTTTGACCACAAACCAATCTCCCTATCCCTCTCCCCTCCTACAAACCTTGGCCCTATCCCCTTGAGATTCAATTCCTTTTGGTGGAACAATGCCAAGACTCTATAATTAATTCATTCATCCTAGAAATCTACCTTCTTTGGCTCCCCTAGCTTCATCTGGGAATCAAAACTCAAGGTTGTACGCTCTGCTCTAAAAAATTGGGCTACCTCCTCCAACTCTGAATCTACCATCACCAAAAAAAATCTCCAAGCCAGACTGGACTCCCTTCACTAAAAAATGGAACTAGAAGGGATCAATGATGAAACCATTGCTCAAGAAAAAGCTCTAAACTTTGAAATTTTAAAAGAATCCAGACAAGAGGAAGAGATATTGAGAATAATATCTCACCAACTCTAGCTTAAAGGGGGAGATAAGAATACTGAATACTTCCATAAACAAATAAAAATTAGAATGAGCTTCAATTACATCAAAGAATTGAAAGACAACAACAATCAAAAAATCACTGGGCAGGATAATATCAAGAAGTTGGCTCTACAACACTTCAACCAGTTATTTTCATATAGTGGAGAGACAGACCATGTCTCCCAAGTTGGTCTTCTTTCAGGCATTTGCCCCAACATTTCTGACAAAGAGAAAGAGGAGCTAGAAAGCCAATTTCAGAACATGAGATCATAGAACCAATCTGGACTCTACATCCTGACAATTCCCTAGGGCCAGGCGGATTTACGATCAACTTCTACTGAGCTACCTAGGACATCATCAAAAAATATTTAAGAAAAATGCTAAACTAGACTAGGAAAAAAGACAAAATCGATGGAGCTACAAACTCTACTTCTTGGTTTTGATCCCTAAAGAAGAAAAAAAATCCTCTTTCTATTGAAATATTTCATCCCATCTCCTTATGTAACACCTCCTACAAAATACTTACCAAAATTCTTGCTACTAGAATGAAAAAGATCATGGCCAAATTCATCTCGAATACTCAGGGAGGCTTCATCACTGGCAGACAGATCATGGATAATATAAACATCATCCAAGAAGCTATCCATTCCATCCTAGAACACAAACAACAAGGTATGGAAATCAAGCTAGATATGGCAAACGCTTTTGACAGGGTCAATCATTTCTTTTTGTTTGAGATCAACTCAAAATGAGATTTTCAAAAAAAGTTACAAGATGGATCAAAGCCTGCATCAACAATCCTTGGATCGTGCCTCTCATCAATCGTAGACCCGATGGCTTCTTCCAAGCCTCTTGAGGACTTCGTCAAGGGTACCCATTATCCCCTTTTTTATATCTAATAGTGGCTGAGTCTTTAAGCAGGAAGCTGCAATCCCTGCAAAATAGTGGAGGATTAAAAGGATTAAAAATTGCTAGAGGTGTAAAAAATGTTAACCATGCTCAGTACGCAGATGATACAATCCTTCTATGAGGGCCTCAATCACAATCGTTGAAAGGTTCAGAGGATTCATTTCCATCTTCCTCAAAGCTTCATATGGAAAAATAAATGCATTAAAAACCAAAATATATGGCTAAAACTGTCCTGAAAGAACCATGGCCGGGATAGCTAGGACCCTGGGATACGAAGGAAATACAAACTGGATTCATTCAATTATCTTGGAGTCCCTATTCATAGGGGGGAAAACATATCGTCATATTGGAAAGGATTGGTAGAAAAAAAATACAATCATTGGGAGCAAATTGGCTCAACCCCACTGGGAAACTAATTCTTATCAACGATGTTCTAGCAGCATACCCAATCTATTCCTACTCGATTTCATTAGCTCCAAAATCGATAATCTAGGATATCGTAAAAGAGCTTAGACACTTCCTCTAGCAAGGTGGAAAACAAAGTGGCACAAAAAAATTCCACTTAGTCAATTGGGAAATAGTGTGCAGACCAAAATGTTGTGGAGGAGCGAGAATTAAAAATCTAGGAGCAATGAATCTTGCCTTGGGTGCCAAAATCGTTTGGAAAATTGTTTCAGGGAACAAAGTATGGTGGAAGGACATCTTAAGGAAAAAATATTTGAAAGGAAATAGGAAAAGATGCTTGGAAAACATCCCCTCTGTAAAAAACGACTCTCCAATCTGGAGACTTTGCCAAAATGCAGCTTACATCATCTAGAACAGCTTGCGCTGGTCATCGGGAAATGTTAAACGGATTCGGATTTGGGAGGACAACATCGGGCACTCTTCTCATGCTTGCCGCTTAGGCATCTTCGCGAAACTCAAGCTATGGATGGACACTCAAAACATCTTCACGGTCCATGACATCTTGAATTGGCACAATAATGGAATATGGGCAGGATGGAACTTGAAATTCCAGAATGCCTAAGCATGGATTACACTATGCTATAATCAACTTTCCAAGGATCAAATCCGATCCATTTTGACCTATCAGACTCCAGATGCTGGGGGACTTCAGGATTTTATTCGGTTAATATCGGATATAACTCAATCCAAAAAAACAACAGGAAAGAAGCCATGTGGGAAAACGTCTGGAGCAAGGACGACCTTCCTAAAATCAATTACTTTTGCTGGATTTTAGCACACCATAAAATACTGATAGCTGAGAATTTAAAAAAAAGGGGAATTGCTGGACCGTATCGCTACACTCTCTATAAAAACTCGGAAGAAACGTTGGAACATATTTTTTTGGAATGTTCCTTTGCTAATGAGGCATGGTGCACAGTCCTTAAAGGGATTCAATTTAATCTTACTCTTCCAACAATTTGTGAAGATTTCTTCGCTTGATGGAAAGACTATTACCATGGATCTTTAATCAAGAAACCAAATTTCTTGAGAGTGTGGGTTTCTCTCCCTAAGTATATCTGTTGGAAAATCTGGACTACCAAAAACAAGGGAATAATTGAAAACTTGGCCCTTTCTCATGCCAGAGTCTCCTCTTTAGCAAAAGCTTTATGGACCAAAGCCCTTTTGTCCAAAGGTTTAAGGCACTTACACCTTGAGCCTTTAACTTCTAAAGAAAAAATCCGGATTAGTGATCTTATCTTCCCTCTCAAGCCAACCTCGGGAAGTTCGTATGTTTAAAAACCTAACTCTCTAAGATGGAAGATTTGAAAGAACCCAGAAAACTTCAACAATTGGTGGACAAAGTTGGATTGTCATTCTTTGTTCTTCGATGGCGCCTCTAAAGGAAATCCTTGGTTGGCAAGTGTGGGAGGGGTAATTTTTGACCCTGGGGGGAACAGACAAAAATATTATGCTTGGGGCTTAGGGAAAAATTCAAACAACTATGTGGAATGGATCGCTTTATTCAAGAGGCTAGAAATTACAAACACTCTTGGAATAAAAAATCTAGTAGTGTTTGGAAACTCTCTACTGGTCATTAGAGAGGCTTGAAAGCTAGTCAAGAATTATAAAACCCCCTCTACAAATATGCATCACATTTTCAATAGCCTTGTCAGTGATTTTAATGCTATCAACTTCCTCCACATCCTTCGAACAAACAATCACTTCGTAGATCAAATGTTGAACAAGGGGGTGCAACTAGACTTTGGTTACATAATTTGCAATGGGAACAATCCTGACCATTGCTGGGTCCCTTTATTCATGAGCATATTTGTTATTCAGATTCAGAAGAAAATGAATCCAATGTTACATTCATAATTTAGGACAACTGCAAACAAATTTCTGATATGTTTAGTTTTTGTATTCTCATCCTTGGAAAATTTGTAAGAACATATAGTCATTTCAGACTTGAACTCTTTCGAGATAAGCTACATTTTGTAACTGAAGAACAAGATGTTATGGTCTATGAATCCATTTGGATTTGCTTTTGTAACTTTTTGTTTCTCTTTTTAATATAGATACCCCTTAACTATTCTTGTTAAAAAAAAATTGCTCAGAGCATACAATGAATTTATTTTAAGCTTACACATCTCACAAGCTCAATACATTGCTGCACTTTTGTCACTAGCTTAGGTACACTTCTTGGAAACCAATAGATAAGTTATCCTTGCCCATGAAAAAGACAGATTTGGCGTCAGAGATAATGGTCACATTCATTCACATTTCGAGCACAAAGATATCATCAATCATCTTTTGATTTTAAATTTATTCCATCTAGTTTGCTTCAGAAGGCAACATTCTTCTGAATATGGTGTACAAAGGAGGAATGGCCTCGCTAGTAACATCCAAACACCATTAGAATAAAAAAATGATTTCATGGGTAGATGGCTATTTTTCTATGCAATTTCTTTATTTTGCTCTTATACTTATTTCGTTGTGGACAAGTCGTTTTGTGTTTGTGGATATCATTTACAATTTTCATGTTATTATTGTTCAAAATATACCATGAACTAGTCTATAATATATTAATAGATTAGTGATATGTATTTAATACTCCTTGCTCAAGGCATCCTTCACATCTAGTTTAATAGATGAATGAGTAGTACTGCCAAGCAGTTTAACCATGCTCAAAACTACCCTTTTAGATTAAATTTAGATATGCACAAGAATTATAACTTCCTTGCACCATTAGACATTCCCAAGGCCTTTTTAATTTGCATGAGAAGCCACAACCAAGGATGCTCTCTTATGGCCAAGTCAATTAGTATTAATTGGGGCTTAAATTGGCACAATTCACTACAATTCCTTTTGAAACAAGTCAGTAGTCCTCTGAAGACTAATTCCAATCTATTAGAAGTGCCTTGTAGAACAATAAACTTTTTCACTATGACATTATAGTCAATTCCTGTGATAACATGTTAGATTGGTCATCCTGCATGCTCTTTCATAAAATAATTTGAAATGTTTTTTGAATCATTTAAATATCTGTTGGATGCATGTTGGTATATGGGAATTATATTTTCAGTCACTGGTTTTTGTTTGTGAAATATTGATCAAGATGTATTAATGTAGTTCAATATGAGTTCAAAAATTTTGGGAGGTTATACTTGAGGTATGCTTCTCGTATTCATTTCATTCTTTTTTTAATTATTGCAAATCTGATCTTAGATAATTAATCTTATATTCATGTAGTCTCTCTTTGTTTACAAGCTCTTTTTCCTTTATATCTAGCATATCATCTCATTGCTTTTATTTGAGTACTTAAGCAATATGAGAAACTACCTTTACTGTTTTTGCTAAGAAACTGCTTTTATTGAGAAACATAGTTTGATTATGACATAAACATGAATGATAGATTGATCACGACACTTTCTTTTAATATATATTTAGAGCACAAACTTGTAATAAATGAATTCTATCTTAAATAATTTATCATATTAGTTTGTTGAATCAAAGTTTAGGAATCCAAGGTAAATATTTTTGTCTATAGATAGATTTAATAAAAAAAATGTTTTTTTTTTACATTTCCCTATATATTAAGCAAGTTTATCTCTATTGTTTTTATTTTAATTCTCTGGACAATACAAAACAATACTCCCCATTTTCTTATATGTCTCAGCCATGCATCAAGATCAATTTGCTTATTTCAGAGAAGCTGGCAGAATTATAGAAGATGTTCTAGGGGTAAGGGCCATGTTAATTTCAATAGTAGTGATCATACGATTTATTCTTTTGATGATTTTTTTAGAGGTGTACATAGGATTAACATAGAATCAATATAGCGAATAGCGGTCTGGAGCGTTAGGGTTCGACGAGAGCATGCTTGAGTGCATTGAGAGTGTGGGGGTTAGCCATGGGCGTGCCTGGGGATGGGGAGACGACTCCCCTCCCAGTATGCTTCAGCTGTGGAGGCTTTTCGGAAGCTGCTTGATTTGCAAGGTAAGAAGTCGACAGTCCCCACGGTCCCAAAATTCATCAAGAAACTGGATACTGTTCCTGAAATAGCTTTGCCGGAGGAACAGACCATTAAGATCACTCTGGCTTTGGCTGAAAGAGGCCTGGTTGGGAAATTTATGGGGTTGTGGCCTTCAGCAAGAACCACTGATGACTAGATCCAACGAAACTGGAGACCTCATCTCCAGAACAACGTCACTTATTATGCAGTAGGGAGAGGTTTCTTCATTTTTGAGTTTATCTCAAAAGAAGACCAATATATGGTCTTCAGAAGCGGCCCCTACTTCATGGGGACTCAGGGTCTGTACCTTAATAGATGGACGCCTGACTTTGATCCTTCAGTCGACGTTGCCAAAGAAGTCCTGGTCAGGGCCCAGTTGCCCAATCCTCCTATTCATTGCTAGAACTACCAATCCCTGCAGAAGATCGAGAATGGACTAGGTCGATTCATTGACAAAGCTGACAACAAAGACCAATACCCCTGTACAAGGATCTATGTGGAAGTGGATCTTGAAGCAGGGCTCCCTGAAGCCGTCAAGCTCACAGTGGGTGCATGGCATCACTACCAAAAGCTTGACTACGAGCAATTGTCATTCAACTGTAGGAACTATCATGAGCATGGCCATTTTCAACGAAACTACCCAAAGGCACAACCATTAGACAAAGAAGAAGGAGATGGATGGAAAAAGGTTAAAAAAGGCAAAGCAGGCCCAAAGTCAAAAGAGAATAAAACCACAGGCCCTGTGAAAAATACCCCAACTCATTCCAGAAGTCAACGAAGCACCAAAAGAAGCCTCAGCCTCACTCAAAAGTCCTGAGGTCACGGTAGTTCAGGAGAAGGACCCAAAGGAGATTGAAAAATGAGAGATAGTCACAGACCCTGTAGCCCTAGAGAATGCCCCAATGGAGAAGGAAACATAGGAGGATCATATCAGCCTAGGGTCAGAGTAAGAAGGGGACTTAGATGATGGAGAAACAACAACAAGTAGCTCCCAAGCCACCCCGAAAAAAGCCACCAAGGGAAGGAAGTCTAAGAAAAAAAAAGAGAAGAACAAACCTATTTGGATGTTCTACAAGGGTCCTAGAAAACCCTCAAAGGTATGATAAATACCCGAAACACAAGAAATCAAGGCCAGGCTCCAAAGGGAGCCACTTCTTCCCAAGCAAGTAAATAATGAATTACGTCTCCTGGAACTGTAGAGGGTTAGGCAACAAGCTAAAAGAAGAATCCCTAAAAGATATAATTAGAATGTCAATGCCTGATATCCTTCTAATCCAGGAGACGAAAATGGAGGACTCATATCTCCTCCAAGCAAGCAAAACCTTTTGTAAAAAGGGTCGTGGAAAAGCAGTAAGTTCAAGAGGTGCCTCAGGAGGAATAGGCACTTTTTGGGATACTTCTAAGTTTGATATGATAGAAGAAGATAGCAACACCCACTGGATATTTACCAAATTCCTCCACAAATATTTTGGTCACCAAGTAAGTCTTTTCAATTTATATGTCCCAATGTTTTTTTCCGAGAAAATATATTGTTGGGACTCCTTAAAGTCCTTCCTTAGTCTACACAACCCTGAGAATGTTACAATTACAGGGGATCTCAACATCATCGTCTCTATTAAGGAGAAAAAAGGAGGCTCTCCGGCCATAGACCCAATAAGAGAATGGGTTGAGGATCTCATCCTGGATTGGGACCTGGAAGACATCAAACCAACGCAGGGAAAGTATACTTGGACTAATAAAAGGCTGGGCCCTGGTCACATTGCAGCCCGACTGGATAGGTTCCTTGTCCAATCCTCCTTCCTGACCTTTGGTTTAATGGCCTCCTCCAAAATCCTGCCAAACTATATCTAGGATCACAAGCCTATTCTCATGGATGTTTCCTTAGAAAGAAACCTTGGCCCCATTCCATTTCGGTTTAGCCAAATATGGATTAATCAAGAAGGGCTCCAGGAGATCGTCTCTGTTGCTTCGAGTAGGCAGGTCCATGGCTCTCCGTTCTATGTGTGGGAATAAAATTTGAGAGGCCTTAAAAGAGCCTTGAAAAGATGGGCTAAATCAATCAAATCTCCAACCGCTAAAACACCCAGGAGGCCCTCGAGATTCATTAGTTGGACCTGGACGATGTCGTTGTGGACTAGGAGTTGTAGAATCAAGAAGCTAATCTTCAAAAAGCACTTCATCGGGCCCATGGAGAAGAAGAAGACTACTAGCAGTAGAAGTATAGAAGCCTTTGGCTTCTTGCTAGAGATAAGAATATGAGCTTCTTCCACAAGCAAGCAAAAGCCCGCAAGCACTTTAAAGTTGTCAATGAAATTCAATATTAGGGACAAGTGATAAAAGAGTTCGAAGATATCAAGAAAGTTGCCCACTCCTTCTCTAAAGAGTTGCACTCGGCTCCTAACGAGGCCCCCATTGATTCGAACTCCTATCCTCTGTCTATGATCCCCCAGCTTGTGCAAAATGAGGATAACTTGAGTCTAACATGCCCGATTCACATGCAAGACCTCAAAAATGCCTTGGATCACATGGAAACTGACAACGCCCCTAGGCCTGACAGATTCAAGGCCAGTTTCTTTAAGGCCTGTAGGCCAATCATCAAGGAAGATCTACTAAGAATGGTCAGGAAATCCCAAACCTGCTCCAAACTCGGTGGTGGCACAAATTTGGCCCTCTTAGTGCTAATTCCAAAAGAAAAAGGGGTAAATGATTTCAGCAGATTCCAACCAATTTCCCTTTGCAATACTGGTTACAAACTGGTTTCTAAAATCATAGCCAGCAGGATTAAGAAAATTCTACCTAACATTATTCCAGAAAACCAAGGCAACTTCATCAAAGGGCGTCATATTCTGGACAACATAGTGTTGGTTCAGGAAGCCATCCACTCGAGCTGTCAAAGAAAAGAAAAAAGTATGGTTATTAAGCTTGATCTAGATAATGCTTTTGATAGAGTTAGACATGATTTCATGTTCATTGTTATGGAAAAACTGGGGTTTGCCAAAGAGTTCACAAGCTGGGTGAAAGCCTCTATTTCCTCTCCTTGGATTGCCCCTTCGGTGAAGGGCCGCTCAACTGACTTCTTCCAAGCCTCAAGGGGTCTGAGGCAAGGATTCCTACTATCTCCTCTTCTCTATGCCATTCAAGCTTCAGTCCTAAGCTTCCAGCTGGAACATTGTCAACATACGCACTCCCTTTCGGGCCTTAGAATGGTTTCTAACATCAAAGACATCAATCACGCTCAGTTTGTTTATGATACTCTGCTCTGGGAGGAGCCAGTGTCATCTCCGCTCGACTGTTTAAGTAGGAACTTGACAGATACAAAGAAATATCAGGCAGCAAAATAAACTACCAAAAAGGTATGATCTACGGTTGGAACAACTCACCCAAAGAGATGCTCGAAATGACCAGAGTCTTAGAGATGGAAGGCTCCACGTCCTGGGATTCGTTCAAGTATTTGGGAATCCCAATTTAAAAAGAGGCCCCCAGAGTGGCTCACTGGCTACCCCTTCTGGACAAATTGAAACTTTGTATTCATGCATGGGGAGCTTCTTGGTTAAATCTCGCACGGAAAATGGCCTTGTTGAAAACGGTTCTGACAAGTCTTCCCATCTACCAGAATACAATCCTCCTTGCTCTAAAAACCTTCACTCTCAAAATTGATGGTCTGTTGAGAAGATTTATCTAGAAAGGTGGAAGGAAGAATGAGATGAAGCTTCATTTAGTAAATTGGCATAAAATTAAAAGGTTGATCCTGGAAGGAGGTCTTCACATCCGAGACGTGGCTACCCAAAATTTTTCTATGGGAGCCAAACTGCTGTGGAATTTAATCTCTAGAAAAACCACCTGGAGCAAGCAAGTTCTCTGGAAAAAATACTTTCATGGACGTCGGATAAGATGCTTGGACTGCCCACCAAAAGTTCCAAGAGGATCACCGATCTTCTTGCTCTGCCTTAGATCGGTTGACCATTTTAAATCTAAGCTCACCTAGATTCTGGGCAATGGAAAACGCATAAGGATTTGGGAGGACTAAATTCTTGGGGACCTGCCGCTAGATCATCAGATATGCCTGTCTAATATAAAAATTTGGCTTCAGTCCAACAATCACCTTATGCTCTAGGACATCTCTTGCTGGGAAGATGATGACGATCGTAGTTGGAATGGCTTGGACATGGGGAACTATCTAATAGCACTCCAGGAAACTCTTCTAGGTTGTAGCTTGAAGAGGCCTAGTAACTTAATCTATTTTTTCATTGCTTCACTCAATGATGGGTAATATTAGATCAAAATGAATATCTAACTCACTGAATGGTATACTCAAGACAATCTTAAGTACATTCAGACAAAACAAGGCCTTCAAGAGCTACTGTCAGATAGGTAAGATATAAATATGGATGAAGAAACTGACTTTATTAACCAAAACACATACACAAAACCATATATATATGATGGGCCAATAAAACTAGTATGATTACTTATGATCCTTTGCTCACTAATCAAATGGTAAGATGACAGTCACCAATATATTATGTAAACATAGATACATAACAAAAATTCACTCATAAGAATAGAACAGAAATGTAAAAGAAGATCTGACAAATAACAAAGAAAGAAGCTTGCATCCTAAATATATTATAGAAAGTGACTTTATCACAACAGCAGTGTAGCTAGAACTCCAAATCGACCCTATGCTCTACAGAAGTCATAGGATTTATAGCCTTTACAAAATTATTTCGGATCTTGAAAAATTGGATCGAATTTGCTAAAAATAGACAATCAAAAGCAGTTGCTATAAAATAGGAAAAGATCCTATTTTGATGGTCAATCTCCATATCTCAAAAGATCTTCCTGATCTTCTAAATCTTTGACAGCTACAGTAGAAACTGAAGGAGAACTTGAAATTGCCATTCGGCAGACAAGTCACCCTTTACCAAAGTAGGCAGGAAGCCTTATCACCTCTATATTTGCTGGCGAAAACTGAAGCATAACTATAATCTTGATGCCTTTAGTCTTTGTCTATCATTATAAATCATCCTCGAAACGTTTGGATCAGAGAGTCTTGGATCTGGGCAAAATAAGATCTCTTTGCCATGTCTGCACTTTTGGTAGCTAGTAGAGGTAAAATTCGATTCTGTTAGCTACCAGAAGCTCTGTTTTCGATGCCTAATGAACAGTTGAAGTGTTCTCCTAAGCCACCGAAAAGCCTGTTTTAACAGTTAATCAGAATTGCAACAATCACGTTTTACCTTAATTCTTTAAAGCTTCAATGATGTTCTTCTAGTGCCTCTACAACTTGAATAGGGTTTGGTATGGCAGTAGAATCACAGACTGCCTCTGGATCATAAAGATTCATGGCTACCTCTGCTAGGGCTTCCAGCTTATGATGTGCTTGAGACTGAGGGTTTGAATACTTTATCTATAATTTTGATAGCTTGATTTTTCTGTAGAGCTTAGTGTTGTCCTTCATCAACCTAAGATTTCTTTCTTCGAGCTTATTAAACTTCTTTGTTAGTTCTTGAAGAGAGTCATATAACTCAGTATTTCTCTTAGTTAATCTTTCATTGCTTCTTTTAATTTCCCTTTAAAGAACTTCTAGTTCATACACCTGCCTTAGCAGCTGGTTGATCTTCTTAGATCTGGATTCCTTTGGCTTGCTAAATGAAGCCTCTGCAACTTGTTGACTTTGGTCATCCTTTGGTGTAGGCGAGGGAATATTCTCATGCCCTGCAACAACTTGATTTGCTAGGTCATCTCTTTGCTCTTCTTCATCCTCAGAATCAGTGTATGGGAAGTTGAGGACATTCTTGTCTTATGAAGAAGCTTATTTTTTCTCTGTCTTCTCACTGAAATCTAGATTTTGTTTGGCCTTCTTAGTCTTAGAAGATGGAGAGGTTTAATCAGTTGCAATTGGAGAGATGGATCTCCTCTTCCTCTTTCCACTTCTGGGAGTGGAAGACTTCTTTGAAGAAGACCTCTTTTTATCCTCTGGCTGTAGCTTTGTTTCAAATTCATTCCAAAACAGGAAGTATGCCCAGGCAATGTTCCTCCTTTGCAGCAGCTCAGAAACAATTAGCTTGATCAAGCCATGATGAGATAATCTACCTGCAATTTTGGTTGGCTTGGCTCTGACTTGATGAGCCATCTTAGTCAAGCTTTTGTAGAGGTAAAAAGGCAGATTCAAGGGGCTCCTGCCACTGAAGTGATTCTTTAATTTAAAATGATAGATCATCACCCTATTGTATCTACCCTCACATGTTATGTAGACAAGAATTGACTTCAATAGGTGCTGTCATTTCTCCTCAAGATAGGACGTAGGAATACTCTTCTTCCATGCAATACTTTTGTGCTTAGTTTTCAGGTAGGATCTAAATTCCACGTTCGTTGTAACAGTGGTCTTAAACCAATTTTCTCCAATCCTTGGAAGCTCTGTCACTTCACTTATAAGAGCTTCATCCACCTGGAATTCTTCCTTGCTGATTACTGCTTTTCTACCATCAAATGTGAGAGCAAAAGCTTCTGCTACTTGCTAATGAGATCCTTGGATTTTTTCACAAAACCTATAACAACCTATGTCTTTGAACAGTTGACATACCTCGGGGTGTGATTCCAGGTAACATATATCACCAAGCTCTTTCCTTAGGGAAGGTCCTCCTCTCTTCATTTTCTGAACTGTTTCTCTGCACCTGTAATTTGAAAACTCGAACCTGGGGAGGACAACACAATGCGAAAATTGGGAGGTTTGGCTCAACGAAAACACATGTAAGGAATGAGAAATGAATCAAGGGAATGTCCCTTGAGGGATCCACTTAGAAATTGAGATTTGAAAAGGTAATGATTAGCTGATGAGCCTCGTGGTCTGTGAACTGGAGCTACAATAAAAGAAGTAGGGGTGAAGTCGCAATGTATAGGACAGGTGTAGGGTAAAGAGGATTTGGGATTGGACATATCACATCAAACTCAAAAATATAATTTAAACACCTCTTACCAAATCATAATCCACTACCTGTCTTGTCTTTTCGGTGGCTAATGGGTGATGATAGTGCTTCCATCCTGACGGTTCCTGTGTATGAAGGACATGTTGACAGCTTCAATCTTCCTGTGATTTCGGTGGCTAAAATAGCCCCGAATTTCATGTTTAAGATGTCGAAATCTAGGCTTTTTGGTGGCTAATGAGCAATTGAAATGTTCGCCTAAGCCATCGAAACCTGAGCTTTGATTTTCTTGAAGAAAAACAAATTCCAATGGTTTTCAGACTTCATTACATACCCAAAGCTCTCACAATGAGCCTTAAAATTTTCAACAAAAAAAAATTGACTTCCTATCACTACATGAAATAAATTGTTTAATTTTTTTGAGGAGATAACATCTGGCTCCTACTCGAGGATGGAATCCTCCCTGTGAGGTTCCAAGAACCACAAATCAAATGCCTTTCCTGTAAAACAAAAATCAAACCTATCTTCTAGTGTTCCATTGGGCATGGAGTTATTTTGCAAAAAACAAAAAACAAAAATGATATTTACAATGACAAGGATTTGAAGCCTTAGATGAAATAGAGTTTTAGAAAACGCCCATTGATTGGGCCACCAAACATTTCTTCACCTTCCAGACTTTGCAGTTTGAAAGTGTTGTTCTGTTGCACTTGAGTTATCACAAAAGGACCTGTCCATAGAGAATCAAATTTATCGTGCTTGCCCTTGTCTTACCTGACAGCATCCCATTTCAGAACCCAGTCTCCAACCTGAAAATTGTCCACCTTTGCTTTCTTGTCAAAAGTATTTTTTATCTTCTTTTGGTGAGCTTTTGACTTCTCCACCAACTGTTCTCTAACTTGTTGCAACTCAGCCAAATCAAGCATTCTTCTTACCATGTCATTTGGTTCATCATGTTCCTCTTGAAAGAACTTGGCTACTGGTAGAACTAGCTGAATGGGGAAAATAGCATCAGTACCATAAACCAATTTAAAAGGAGAAGTCCCAATGGATTTTTTGTCGGTCACTCTATTAGCCCAAAGAGTAAACTTTAGCTTAGAATCCCAGCCCTTTTGATTTTTCTCCAATAGCTTTTTGATGATTCTAACTAGGCTCTTATTGGATGACTCAGCAAGGCCATTGCCTTGAGGGTAGTAGGAAGTAGAATGCACCAATTGAATGCCCAGTGACTCACACATGTTAACCAATGCATCGGCTTTAAAAGCTGGTACACTATCAGTCACTAGTCTTTTAAGGCAGCCAAATCTGATAAAAATGTTTTCATATAGAAATTTGATGATGACTTGATGAGTGGCATTCCTTGTGGGAATTGCCTCTATCCACTTAGTAAAATAATCAGTGGCTACTAGAATCCACTTGTGTTTACCACTGGATGAAGGATTAATCTCTCCTATGAAATCAAGACCCCACTGCTGGAAAGGACCATTCACTACAATAGGTCTAAGGGGAAAAGATTTGAGCTGCTGCTTTCCTATGAATCTTTGGCATTTGTCACAAGACTTCACAAAGGTACACACATTAGAGAAAAGAACAGGCCAATAGTATCCAGCCCTTGGAATCTTGTGAGTTGTAGCTTTCTGGTAATGATGGCCTCCACATATTCTTGAATGGAACTGGTGCATGACATGAACTGACTCTTCTTTATCTAAACATCTGAGCAAAATACCAGAAGGATCTTTCCAATACAACAGATTGTTAATTATGCAAAATTTAATAGGTCTAAGCTTAAGAGCTCGTGCTTGAGTCATGCTAAGGTCAGGAGGAACTTCTAAATTTTGCAAAAAATGAATAACACCTAAATACCACTCACATGAAGACAACTTCTCAGCTACCTGCTGACTGTCATGTTGCTCTTCTGCTGCTACCTCTGTCTGCAAGCTTGCTAAACTTATCCCATTGAAATTCATGCCTAGTAGATCACAATTTTCTTTAGTCATGAGCTTACCTAGGCCTTGGCCTTTTACTAGCTTGGTGGGATTTACTTTTATATCAAATTCAATCAGCTTTGCAATCCATTTGGCTCTCTTGCCATCAATGTCAGGCTGGGTTAAAATGTCCTTCACATAAGCTGAAGGGACATAGGCAATGACCTTTGCGTGTAAAATATAAATTATGAAAGATTTCAATGAATTAATAAGAGCATAAGCTTGTTTTTCTATAGGATCATACTTTAGTTCAGCATCCCTCAATGTTTTGTTGAAGAAAGCGATTGGGTGATCAAAACCTTCATCATCTTTCTGCAACAAGACTAGTGCCACTGTATCATAGGAAGCGAAAGAGAAAATATAGAAGCCCTTGGTGTAATCTGGACTAATTCAAGTAGGAGCTTCCATGATAGCCTGCTTGATGGCTTCAAAAGAGTTTCTTGCATTTTTTGTCCACTTGATTTCAGATTCCTTCCTCAACATGGAAGTTATGTGTTTCACTAATTCAGAAAAATTAGGAATAAACCTCCTGACAAAATTGATCTTACTGAGGAATGATTGGATATCCTTTTTTGACCTTGGTATGGATAATTTTTGAATTGCTTCAACCTGAACTGGACCAATCTTCACACCCTCTGTTGAAACTATGTGGCCTAGTAGTTTGCCCTCCCTGAGATAAAATTGAGGCTTTTTTGGGTTCAAAGATATCCCAAACTGTCTACATTTTAGAAAAAACTTTTTTAAGTGCTGCAAATGTTCTTCATAAATGTTTGAGTATACAGTTATGTCATCAAGATATATGAGAACAAACTTGTCCTTTAATCCCACAAAGGCTATGTCCATGGCCCTCTGAAAAGTGGCCCCAGCATTCATCAGCACAAATGGCATCTTGGCATACATGAAGGTACCCCAAGGAGTGGTAAAAGTAGTTTTTTCTTGATCATCAGGGTGTATAGAAACTTGATTGTAGCCTAAGAATCCATCTAGAAATGACATGACAGTAGTTCCTGACACTCTATGCAACAGATGCTCCGTCTTGGGTAAGGGGTGGTTGTCTTTCTTGGAGCATTTATTTAGGTTTCTAAAATCGACACATAACTTGATCTCACCATTTTTCTTCCTCGCTATTACTAAATTTGCAATCCATTTAGAATACCTCAGTGGGATTATGATTTTAGCATCAAGGAGCTTTTTTATTTTTTTCTCAATCACAGGCAATAAGAGAGGACTGATAGGCCTTAACTTCTGTTTGAAAGGGATGGTGTCCTTTTCCAGGGGAATTCTATGTTGAATGGTATCGGTATCATATGTTTTCATATCACTGTATTCCCAAGCAAATATATCAGCAAATTCTTTCATAAGACTACAAAATTCCAACCTCTGATCAACAGTCAACTCAGTAGACAAATTTATGAATTTAGGATGACTTTGGCTGCCTATATTATGCTCATGGACAACGGGGTCTTTCTCCCTTTTCACAGGTTTGAAGGGGACATCATTATGGTCAAAAAGATTATCAAGAGGTACTAGACCCCGAGGTATATGATTGCTTGGAAACTGAACAATATTGTGTTTACTCATTTTTCCCTTCAATTTAGGCTTATGGGATTCCTCTACATTTAGATTTTCTTGGTCAATATGCATATCAGAAACTTCATCAACGACCTGGAGAAATTTACTAAGTTCATCATCATCCTCAAAGACTTTCCAATATATAACATTATCAGGTAGGGATGGCATGTATTTGACTTAGATTTCATAGTTCAATTTAGGAGGCATAGGAGGAATGAACATACTAGCAGAGACAACAAGGGAATCAGTTAGATGGTTCATAGCTCCAGGTATATATGAAATGTCAAAAATCACGAAAGAGTCTCTAAGTTTGCATACCTCATCTTTGTATGCTTTTAGCCTAACATTCTTTGCTTGAAAAGTGTTGTTCACCTGTTGTATGATGAGATCTACATCTCCAAATATCTTCAGAAACATGATTCCCATATCCTTAGCAGCCTTTACTCCCAATAACAAAGCCTTATACTCTGCTATATTGTTAGTAGTCTTGAAATCAAGTTTATAAGACAAATGAATAGTCTCCTTTGAAGGAGAAATCAAAACTACACCTGCACCTGCTGAGGCTTGAGTACTGGCCCCATCAAAAAACATGCTCCAAACCAAGGTGGTTACTTCTTCAGGTTGCTGATAGGTAGGCTTTGTGAGCTGCATAGGCACTGGCTGAGAATCATCTATTTACAGAATACATGCCCCAAAGTCTGTGTCCACTACATAGATGGGATGATTTATAGAATTCTTTTCATTACTGATGATGTAGGCCAGCTGATTTTCTCTATAGAGTCTCTTGGTTTCTCCTCCAAACATTGAGATTGTAGCATAAGTAAGATCCATCTGTAGGGTACCACCTAGCCTTTTACTCCATGAACAAGACAAGAGGAGGCCAAACTTGGGTGGGATATCAGGTACTACTACATCCATCACTATGCTTTTTGAAGGCAGCTGGGAGACGTTTATGACAGGGTCTTTTATAAGGCCTAGGCATTTGACTTTCCTAGAGTCAAAAGAGAAAAAATCATGGTAAGGTTTTGTGATGTTGAGCCCAAGCTCATCCATCACCTCTTTTGGCATAAGATTGTGGGATGCTCCTGAGTCAAGCAAACAATTGTGAAGGATCTTGTCATGGATGTTCAAGGATATATAGAAGGGTGGACAAGACTCATCCAGTTCTTCAACCATAGGACCTAGGGTTACTGTGGGCTTATCATCTTGCAAATTTACAAAGTTGGCATCTATGGGTGTCTTTGGTTGAAGAGATTTCAGTATAGATGACTTTAAGGAATCATTCTTCATAAGCTCTATCAAGGGAAAAGGGATTTTCAATTTTTGAATTTCTGATTCAAGATTGAAAGAATAAGACAATTTGTTAGAAGTTCTTACCTCTTGTGGTGGAGCTTTAAGTTGGATTTGATCATGGACTGATGGCTGCAATGGCCTTTGCTGCTATTTTGAAGGAGCAACAATCTTTTTTGCAGGAGCAACAATATTTTTAATAAGAAAAGCAAACTGTTTTGTAGAGACAGGATTCTTCTTTACGAGAGCAACAATCAAAGGTTTTTTAGCAGTAGGCTTGGACCTAAAATTGTAACCTCCTTGATCATCTACCTGATACAAGGATTCTTCAGTGATCTGCTCGTTCATGAGGGCTTCCTCATAATCTGATTGTGTCAAGAAAGAGGGATCAACTTCATCTTCCATGCAATTGATATTGTCTTATGCTTCTCCTTCTCCCTGAGTAAGCTCTTGTTGTTCTTCTAACACAACATTTTGGAAAGGAACTCTGATTCTTTGTTCCTCAGCTGGATTCCTATCCCTTTGGAGGATCTAAGGCTATGGGTTATTCCTTATGTAAGGGAAAGTATTAGGGTTTCTAGGAGCAAAGTCATTTGGCCCTTCACCTCTTATAGGTTGTTGACCTCGATCTTTAAGTTTAGACATTTCAGTTGTTAAGCTGTCCAACATCTTGGCCATTTTTTCCATTTTTGTTTCTAATGAAGAAGGATCTAAAGATTGCTTCTTCCTGTCCACTTTTCCCTTAAGTTTATGAGATGCAACAATATTAGACTCAACTTCAAGAGCAACATCTTGCATGAGTGATAATGAAGTAGATCTTCTTTCTTTGAGAAGAAGACAGAACTTGGAATCAAAAGCATTTGCATAAGTGATTTTGGTTGAAGTCTCTATAGGTTTGATCTCAGCAGGGATCTTGCTGAACATTTCGTTAAATCTCTTTGTGAAATTTGAAACAGACTCGCCATTTTCTCTCCTCAAATTGCTAAATTTTGTGATATAGTAAAGGTGGTCTCTTCTTTCTCCCCAATGCTTCAAAAATATGTCATCTAGAGCTTCAATGTCAGCTACTGATCCAGGAAGTAACTCTTTGAACCATTTCCTAGCCTGACCATCTAATCTCTGCACAAAAACCCTAGTCCACACATCCTCTTGTTCATTATTTATATTCTTAGCATAACTGTAGAATGCCTCTAAATGTTCTTTAGCTGTAAAATCTCCCTCCCCAGTAAACTTAGGCATATATTTTTTATAATCTCCAGCAGGCATAGCAGAAAGGGGGTTAGGCAAATTTAGAGGGGCATATCTGGCAACGAGGATCTTTTCCATCTTAGTCAGAGGGACAGCCATAATGGATGTGGGTATGGAAGGGGCAGAAAAAGATGTTGCTAGTGTGGGTGGTAGCTGAGGAGGTATAGGTGGTATATTTTCCCTAGTGGAGTTGTCAGGAATCAGATCTACAAAAGCAGAAGTGTTTGAAGATTCCTCAACTTTCAAATTTTCTGATTCACTTATAATTTTATGAGAACTAGATGCTTCAGTAGAATAAGATTTAAAGGGAGATCTATTCGATACAACAGAAGAAGTACCTCTAGAAGCACCTGATGTAGTTCCCCTTGTAGATCAAGAAGTCTGTCTTTGTGAAGCTCTTCCTCTCCTTGTAATCTATTCAGGATTTGAAACGGGTGTCATTGATTGCCTTTGAGGATTTGTTCTGGTATTAGGTCTTCTCAAAGCCACTTTATTCCAATGGAGTCGCCAGATAGATGATTACAACCAGGATAATGTCCACACTTTGTCTATCATCAAAGTTGGATCTATGTCGTCTCCTAGGGAAGCTATGCTTCAATCTATTCTCCCCGACAACGACGCCGATTTGTTAGCACTCCAGGAAACTCTTATAGGTTGTATCTCGAAGATGCGTGGTAACTTAATCTATTTTTTCAATGGTTCACTCAACGATGGGAAATATTGGATCAAAATGAATATCTAACTCATTGAATGGGATACTCAAGACAGTCTTAAGTACATTCAAACAAAACAAGGCCTTCAAGAGCTATTGCCAAATAGGTAAGAGATAAATATGGATGAAGAAACTGACTTTATTAACCAGAACACATACACACAACCATATATATATGACATGCAAATAAAACTAGTATGATTACTTATGATCCTTTGCTCACTAATTAAATGGTAAGATGACAGTCACCAATAGATTATGTAAACATAGATACATAACAAAATTTCACTCATAAGAATAGAACAGAAATGTAAAAGAAGATCTGACAAATAACAATGAAAGAAGCTTGCATCCTAAATATATTATAGAAAGTGACTTTATCACAACAACAGTGTAGCTAGAACTCCAAATCGACCCTATGTTCTACAGAAGTCATAGGATTTATAGCCTTTACAAAATTATTTCGGATCTTGAAAAACTGGATCGAATTTGCTAAAAATAGACAATCAAAAGCAGTTGCTATAAAATAGGAAAAGATCCTATTTTGATGGTCAATCTCCATATCTCAAACGATCTTCCTGATCTTTGAAATCTTTGACAGCTACAGTAGAAACTGAAGGAGAACTTGAAATTGCCATTCGGCAGACAAGTCACCCTTTACTAAAGTAGGCAAGAAGCCTTATCACCTCTATCTTTGCTGGCAAAAACTGAAACAGAACTCTAATCTTGATGCCTTTAGTCTTTGTCTATCATTATAAATCATCCTCGCAACATTTGGATCAGAGAGTCTTGGATCTGGGCAAAATAAGATCTCTCTGCCATGTCTGCACTTTCGATGGCTAGTAGAGGCAAAATTCGATCCTGTTAGCTACCAAAATCTCTGTTTTCAGTGGCTAATGAACAGTTGAAGTGCAAGCCTAAGCCACCGAAAAACCTATTTTAACAGTTAATCAGAATTGCAACAATCACGCTTTACCTTAATGCTTTAAAGCTTCAATGTTGTTCTTTTGGTGCCTCTACAACTTGAATAGAGTCTGGGATGGCAGTAGAATCATAGGCTGCCTTTGGATCATAAAGATTAATGGCTACCTCTGCTAGGGTTTCCAACTTATGATGTGCTTGAGATTGAGGGTTTGAATACTTTGTCTGCAATTTTGACAACCTGATTTTTCTGTAGAGCTTAGTGTTGTCCTTCATCAACCTAAGATTTCTTTCTTTGAGCTTAGTATACTTCTTTATTAGTTATTGAAGAGAGTCATATAACTCAGTATTTCTCTTAGTTAATCTTTCATTGCTTCTTTTAATTTCCCTTTCAAGAACTTCTAGTTCATACACCTACCTTAGCAACTGGTTGATTTTTTGAGATCTGGATTCCTTTGGCTTGCTAGATGAAGCCTCTGCAACTTGTTGACTTTGATCATCCTTTGGTGTAGGCGAGGGAATATCCTCATGCCTTACTGCCACTTGATTTTCTAGGTCATCTCTTTGCTCTTCTTCATCCTCATAATCAGTGTATGGCAGGTTGAGGACATTCTTGTCTTGTGAAGAAGCTTCTTTTTTCTTTGTCTTCTCACTGAAATCTAGATTTTGTTTAGCCTTCTTAGTCTTAGAAGATGGAGAGGTTTGATCAACTGCGATTGGATAGATGGATCTCCTCTCCCTCTTTCCACTTCTGGGAGTGGAAGACTTCTTTGAAGAAGACCTTTTTTATCCTCTGGCTGTAGCTCTATTTCAAATTCATTCCAGAATAGGAAGTATGCCCAGGCAATGTTCCTCCTTTGCAGCAGCTTAGAAACAATTAGCTTGATCAAGCCACGATGAGATAATCTACCTGCAATTTTTATTGGCTTGGCTTTGACTTGATGAGCCATCTTAGTCAAGCTTTTGTAGAGGTAAAAAGGCAGATTCAAGGGGCTCCTCCCAATGAAGTGATTCATTAATTTAAAATGATAGATCATCACCCTATTGTATCTACCCTCACAAGTTATGTAGACAAGAATTGACTTCAACAGGTGCTTCCATTTCTCCTTGAGATAGGATGTAGGAATGCTCTTCTTCCATACAATACTTTTGTTCTCAGGTTTCAGGTAAGATCTAAATTCCACGTTCTTTGTAATAGTGGTCTTAAACCAATTTTCTCTAGTCCTTGCAAGCTTTGTCACTTCAGCTATAAGAGCTTCATCCACCTAGAATTCTTCCTTGTCGATTATTGCTTTTCTGCCATCAAATGTGAGAGCAAAAGCTTCTGCTACTTGCTGATGAGATCATTGGATTTTTTCACAAAACCTATAACAACCCATGCCTTTGAATAAGTGACATACCTCGAGGTGTGATTCCAGATAACAGATATCACCGAGCTCTTTCGTTAGGGAAGGTCCTCCTCTCTTCATTTTCTGAATTGTTTCTCTACACCTGTAATTTGAAAATTCGAACTAGGGGAGGACAACACAACGCAAAAATTGGGAGGTTTGGCTCAGCGAAAACACACGTAAGGAATGAGGAATGAATCAAGGGAATGTCCCGATTTTGAGGGATCCACTTGGCAATTGAGATTTGAAAAGGTAATGATTAGTTGATGAGGCTCGTGGTTTGCGAACTGGAGCTACAATAAAAGAAGTAGGGGCGAAGTCACAATGTATAGGACGGGTGGAGGGTAAAGAGGAATTGGGATTGGACATATCACATCAAACTCAAAAATATAATTTAAACACCTCTTACCAAATCATAATCCACTACATGTCTTGTCTTTTCGGTGGCTAATGGGTGATGATAGCGCTTCCATCCTGACGGTTCCTATGTATGAAGGACGTGTTGACCGCTTCAATGTTCCTGTGATTTTGGTGGCTAAAATAGCCCCAAATTTCATGTTTAAGCTGCCGAAAGCTAGGCTTTTTGGTGGCTAATGAATAATTGAAATGTTCGCCTAAGCCACCTGTTGCTGCCGCAACTGTTCCCCCCAAATTTATTTAAATTCTGGGCCCCTCCTCATCATTTTTGCTTGGTGGGATCGTTAAATGCTTGAGCCTCTCGGGCATATCTTCTTTTTGTTTTTCTTTGAAGATTCGATGTCAGCAGGTTTATTTATGCCATGTTCAATTTTGGTTAAGTCGTGGATTTCTGGCCGTGAAGAAATTAAATTTTGTTCTTTAGGGCAGCCTTTGCGAAGAAAACGACTTTGGTTGTTAACGCTGTTCAAATCCTTGAGTTTTCTGTAGTCGGGCCTCTTTTTGCTGTTGAATCGGAAGCTGCAAAGTCTCAGCCTCTCCGCCGTTGCGGCTCCAAGACCTTTTCTCCATCCGAAGTCTGAACCCATCCGACGCCCGTTTCATTTTAGCCTTCGATCGCTTGTCCGTAACCTCTATTCATCCGCCGTTGCGGCTGGGAGACCTTTTTCGCTCCCGATCTGAGTGTCTTCCGACATTCGACTTAGTTTTCCCATCCGCTCCGCGTATCCTCTAACGCTCCTCCTCCGCCGTTGCAGCTCCTAGAGTCTTCTGGTTTCCGAAACTAAAAATCGTCCGACGTTCGATTTATGGCATATCCCGCCCGCGTTTCGCTTGGCTGCGACTTAAGCCTCACCCGATGTTGCGGCTGGCAGATCCTCCTGGCCCCCGAGCTCACTTCCTTCTGACTGCCGACTTGAATTTTTCCTGCCGGTGACCATAGGATATTTTGCCAGGCCCGTATGTGGTGCACCCGGCCATTTCCTTGTAAGATGGTGGTTAATTGATAATATTTGTTATTGAACCATGCTCGTGAATTGACTGCAGGCCGTTTCAAGGGGACCGGTCAATCCACCACGATAAGAAGAAAGACTGACCCGTTTGGCGGAGGTATGACTGAAACGAGGCAAATGGAGAACGAAGTCCGGAGCTGTAAAGGCATGATCCCAAAAACGGATCAATTACCAAGGGTTTCATGATCACATACTGACAAAAGATCGGAATATGAAGCGTTGAAGAAACTGAAAGACCACATGTCCAGGGAGGAAAACGAAGCACTCAGTAGTTGTAGTTTAAATATTTGAAAGTGGGAAAAAGAAAGGGCTTTTTCCCCTGGAAAATTTTGTAAATGTTTGCTTGTAAGAGGAACTACTTCGTTTTGCAAAGGAAACTGCAATTTTTTACCTGTTGGAGAGAGTAGAATGGAATGTATCAATGCGACTCAATGAATAATGTTGAAGAGGAACTATTTCGTTTTCAGCGGTGTTTCATTTGCTGTGAGAATGTTTAATTTTCTGAACCTATGTTCTTCGGTATCTTTCTTTTGATATTTTCCACTGTGAGCAATTATTGTTGTTACAAAATGATCGGCTATCTGGTTATTTAAATATCTGTAAGTGTTCATGTGTCTTGAAAGGAATATCAGCTATCTGTGATTCTTCATAATGCATGTGCAAGATGTATTGCTCACCCAGAATGATAACCTTACTCCCTAGGGATAGATTAGATAGTTAGTTTATGTTTTATTGTATCTGATTGGGTTGCTTGCGAGCATAAGACGAGAGGTAAGAACCTGCGCATCACATTGTGACCGCTCCCTGCATCTTGATCGCTCTGCATTTAGTTAGGCACTTGCATCTCATTTCTTAAAGTCAAAATACAAAAACTCGGTGGGCCGGGCCGCAACCGGTAAAGCCTTTGTTTTGTTTCTTGACCTATGGTAGCCGGACCGCAAACCAGACGGATTCCCTATTCCAAACAGTCAATGGGCTAGTTGGGAACGTTGATTGGGGAGAATCCCTTACTGTTGCCGCCTGCGAATTTCTAGGCCTCAACAGTTTTGGCGCTAGAAGGGGGGCCGCCAGTGCATGGCTGGCCGAGGAAACCCGTTTTACCGAGATTATTCCGCTGGTTACAGTTCAGAAAGTAGTGGACCGCGTAATCCAATTCCGGAAGAAGAAAACAGAGAACATCTATATCCTGTTCGCAACGAAATTGTTAACGATCGAGAAGACATACCCGTGCTTATGTAAAGAAGATTGGAGGGTTGCCGATTATCCGCGAATTTCCTAGAAGAGAGTACATGAAGAAAGACCGTCCTATAGTAGAAGATTTAGTGTTGGTTGGAGACTGGGAAGAACTTGTGGAAACCACCTTACAGGAAGTTGAATTGCCTTTTAACCAAGTAGGCCCAGACACCCCTTACAGTTCTCCTGTTCACACCCCTGTTGGTTCACCTCCTCACTCTCCACCTAAACTCATGGCTGGTGTTAACGCCAACCAACCTCCTCCCAATCCACCTAATCCACCACCTGCATGGAAAGCCAGGTCACCCCTAAACCTGACTCCCCATTTGCATGACCTACCTCAAGCCTTCGAGAAGTTACTACCTAAATTTGACCCCAATGAGAAGATCCTAGTGGACGATCACCTACAAAGTTTCTACTTGGAAATAGAAGGTCTGAGGCCTGGGGAACATGAGGATGTAGTGTGCAAACTTTTCCTGCATACCCTCAAAGGAGCTGCTGCATCTTGGTACTTTGGGTTGCCTGCTAATTCTATCCCAAATTGGGATACTTTCGAGAGAATTTTCAGAAGTAAGTATGCAGTTCAAAAGACTCACGTGGCCCTCATGAAAGGACTGTGTGCTTTGAAGAAGGAGAAAAAAGAAAAGGTACACAGTTTCATGCAAAGGTTTGCAGCATATCTAATTTTTTTTTCCGAAACAGACAAGCCTTCAGATAAAGTACTAATTGAGTACTACACTTCAGCTTTGGGTCTAGATTTGGCCATGTTTGCTAAAGGTAGGGCCAAGCCTACTTTGACAGAGACCTACGAAGAAGCAGAAGTGGTGGAAGCGGAAAGAGAAAGTATCGAAGACTATCCAGAACAATCGAGAGAAAGAGGCGCAGGAAGGAAGACCTTACTGTTCAATAAGCCTAAGGAAGAAAAGTCACCAGACCTGGAGAATATGGCCAAAATGATGCAAAAGATGTCTAATAAGATCATAGACTTGGAAAAAGAGAAGGAAACACAGAAGTTCTACAGGCCTTATTATAAGAAAAGGGAGGAGAACAATCAGTCCCAACCTCCTCCTCACAATACTGCGTCTATGAACCTGACAGAGATAGGGATGGAAATTTCTACACCTTTCACCAGCAGCCTCACTCCGAAAGGAATTGTCTGCAATGGATAAATTCAATGACGTTAGTTATGAATCAGATGTTAGATTCGAGACTAACGGAAGAAGATGATGATGAAAAGAAAGAAAGTGCTGCTTCTACCTCTACAAAGGGACAGGAAGAAGAGACTATGGCATTATGGAATTCTGTCTCCTGGCTCGATGCAGAAGATACAAATACTCAGGGACACAAGGATGTCAGGGAAGCTAACGTGACAACTAGAAGCCAAGGGACGATTAGTGATGACAATCTTTTACTTCCAAAGATCAGAACGCTGCAAAGAAACATCAAGAAAAAATTTCAAGATAAATCCTTGGCTGATAAGGTTCTGGAATTCACTATTACCAGCCAAGATCCCAAGCAGGACAGAATGTTGCCCAAGCCAAACAAAGAGAGGGTGAGTTTTGATAAATCTCAATCCATTAAACAACAAATTGAATATGACATTGTTGAAGATTTAAAGAAGATAAAGGCAAATGTCCCGCTGTTTGAAATGTGCAAAGTACCCCAGCAGAAAGAAAAGTTGTTAAAGGCATTTGAAACATCAGAAGAAAAGCTGCCCGCTGATAATCAGCCTCGGGACGAAGAAGAAGTTGGAGAAGCTAGCACTGGAGGTAAGTCTAAAACTAAACAGCCACCCTTCCTCCTGACATTTGAAATTTTTAATCATAACGTTCACAATTGTCTAGTAGACTCAAGGGCGTCAATTAATGTCATGCCCGTATTAGTATGTAAGAAAATCAATGGGCAGTTTAAGCCAACCACATGGAGGGTGGTGCAATTGGATAGGACAGACATTCAGGTAATTGGTGAAATGGAGGACGTTCTAATTCGTCTGGCATCAAACGACAAAGTATGCCAAGTTATCAACATCGTGGTGGCTGATATACCAGACGCTTATGGCCTGGTCCTGAGCAGAGATTGGTCAGCTAAATTGAATGGATACTTCACCTCAGATTGGTCACACCTATGGTTGCCATACAAAGGAAGCCCCAATCAGATTAAGGTTTTAAGAGAGCCTCACATGAAGTACAATGTTACCCAACTGGATGAGAAGAATATACCAGTCGTTGGGAAACTACTTTCTTGAACTGGAACCAGGGAACTATCAAGCGGAGGAGGACAGTGACACATCTGACACCCAGCCTGAACTCCTTCGATTCTCGCAGGCTGATGAGTTTGATTGTAAAATAGTAGATTTAGCAGTAGAAGTAGATTCTTTTTCAGTAGATAATGTTTTTTAGACTTTATTTTTTGACGGATCTAAAACTTTAGAAGGGTCAGGGGCCGGCTGCGTCCTCATTGATCCACAAAAAAATAAATACTTCCTGTCCTGTAGATTAGAGTTTGAGTGTACTAACAATACGGCTGAGTATGAAGCACTGCTACAGGGACTCAAGAAAGAGATTGAGCTAAAGGTTAGTAATTTAAAAGTTTTTGGGGACTCAGAAATAGTTGTAAAGCAGATAAGAAATCAAATACATTGTGTTTCCCCCCACTTGAAAGCTTACCAAAGCGAGGTATGGGATTTGCTTAAATGTTTTCGTGCATTCAATATTGTTTCAATCCCAAGAATGAAAAACGCGGCCGCTGATCTTTTGGCCACATCAGCTGCCAGGTTGGTACCCACTAATAACAGATGTTCTATTGAATTACTTTTCAGGCCCTCCGTACCATATATGATCACCAATCTGAGGGTGCTCGATGATGACCAGCAAATCATAGAATGTTTGACCAACGAGGATGTATTCAAAGGAGTGATCATCGATGATGAAAAACACCAAGCCGAGATGAAATTTGACAATTTCGTCCCTAAAGGAGTCAGAACATTAGAGAAGATGTTTGACTTGAATGAAAAATTCCGAAGACCCGCTAATGTAAAGACGCACAGCTCAACCGTGCAGTTCGAACTGATAAACTTGGGGACTGAGACGGATCCTAAGTTTGTGAACCTCGGCAAATGCTGTTCACCTGCCGAAAGGGATAGGTTTGTCAGTTTGTTCAAGCAGTACAAAGATGTCTTTGCCTGGACTTACGTAGATTTGAAGACCTACGACACCAGCATTATTAATCATATCATCCCTATTAAAGCAAGTGTCAAGCCATATCAGCAGCCGTTAAGGAAAATGCACCCCAAGTTGGAGCCACTGATTCAAAGCGAGGTGAAAAGATTGCTGGACGCTAGGATTATTTTTAAAGTCCGGCATTCAGAGTGGGGGTCAAATTTGGTGCCGGTCAGAAAAAAGTCGGGAGAAATCAGACTGTGCGTGGACTTCAGAAACTTAAACCGCGCCTCAGACAAAGACAACTATCCGGTGCCTCCTATGGAGCAATTGCTACAGACAGTTTCTGGTTCTGAATTGTTCTCATTGTTAGACGGATTCTCTGGCTACAACCAAGTGTTAGTGGCTAAGGAAGATAAAATGAAGACAACGTTCAGAACTAAATGGGGAACTTTCGCATATAGAAGAATGCCTTTTGGACTGATTAATGCTGGCGCGACATTTCAGAGAGCTATGGACATAGCTTTCAGTGGACTGATTGGACGAAGTGTGGTGGTCTACCTTGATGATATCACAATATTTTCAAATAAAAGAGGGGAGCACGCGTTCCACCTAAAGCAAATTTTCGAGCGCTGTCGGAAGTATGGCATTTCCCTTAATCCTAAGAAGTGCGTATTCGCGGTCACAGAAGGCAAATTACTGGGGCATATAGTTTCAAAGAGAGGTATATCTATAGACCCAGAAAGAATCAAGGCCATTGAACAAATCCCCATGCCCCATAATAAAAAAGGAATGCAATCCTTCATGGGGACAATAAACTTCGTGCGTAGGTTTGTGCCTGATTTTGCTCAGACTGTTAAGCCACTGCAGCAGATGGTCAAGCAGAATGCACAGTTTAAGTGGACTAAAACTGAAAAGACTTCTTTTAACAAAATCAAGACTGATGTTGCCCGTGCGCCCTCCCTGAAAAGTCCAGACTTTGATAAAGACTTCATTATGTACACATTTGCATCCGATGATTCATTGGTAGTCGTGCTTACACAAAAAGAGAACGGGGGTGATGAATTCCCAATCGCTTTCATGAGCACTGGGCTTCAAGCGGCTGAATTAAACTACCCAGCTATTGATAAGCATGCTTACACAGTATTTAAGGCAGTGAAGCTTTTCAGGCCTTATATATTAAAAAATCGGACCAAGGTAATAGTCCCTTACCCAGCAGTAAGATCTCTTCTCATTCAGAAAGAGTTGGGAGAAAGAAGGGGCAACTGGGTAACAACCCTTCAAGAATACGACCTTGAATTCAAACCGGCTACTATAGTGAAAGGTCAAGGGTTATGCAAATTGATGACTGGAAGTAGAAACAACGAAGAACAAGCATGGGAAGAGGAAGCCGAATTGCATGTAATGGATGTATGCCCTCTGTTTACAGCTCCTGAGTCCTAGTATAGGGACCTTGTGCATTACTTACAGTCGGGGATATTACCAGAACATTGGAATTCCAAACAAAGAAGAGCTCTGCGTCTCAAATCAGCCTCCTATCATCTTGTTGAAGGAGTGTTATTCAGAAAGAATTATGACGGGGTTCTCCTTAGGTGTTTAGAAAAGGAAGATGCAAAGAAAGTAATGGCAGAATTACATGACGGTCCGGCTGGGGGACATTATTCCGGTGACACTACAGCCCACACAATCCTTAGAGCCGATTACTATTGGCCTACACTCTTTAAGGATGCACATGCACATGTCAGGAAATGTGATATTTGTTAAAGGTGTGGTGGAAGACAGCCCAAGGCAGCCGCACCCCTAAAGCCTGTTATGATCACAGAACCATTTGAACAATGGGGGTTGGAAATTATCGGGGAAATAAAACCAAATTCTTCCCTGCTGCACAAGTACATTCTCACTGCGACTGATTATTTCACCCGCTGGGTCGAAGCTATCCCATTGCGCAAGATCAACGAGGACGAAGTCATCAGCTTCCTATAAGATCATATCATGACCAAGTTTGGAGTTCCAATTTCAGTAGTTTTTGATAATGCCAAATACTTTTCATCAATTAAATTGACTGCCTTTGCTCATGATAAAGGGATAAAATTACATTATCCTGCTAACTACTATCCGCAAGGGAATGGCCTGGCTGAATCCTCCAATAAAAACCTCATTAGAATCCTGAAGAAGACTTTCATAGAAAACCAGCGAAGTTGGCACTTAGCCTTACCCAACGCCCTGTGGGCTGACAGAGTCACCCCCAAGTCTGCAATAGGAGTGTCACCCTATACCCTTGTGTACGGTAAGGAAGCTATCCTGCCTCCCAATATCATGTTGCCATCCTCCATACTAGCCCAAGAGTCTAGGGGGTCAGATGATGAAGTTCTACAAATAAGAATATATAATCTCCTGAAAGCAGAAGAGGCCAGATCCAAGGCTAAAGAATGTTTTAAACAACAGCAAGAGTCAGTTAAGAGATGGTTTGACAAGCATAAAGTTGGGACAAAAGAATTTGAAGTGGGAGACTTAGTCCTCAAATGGGACCACCCCCATGATGAGAAAGGAAAGCATACCAAATTCCAGCAGTTATGGGTAGGCCCTTTTCAGATCGTAGCCAAACTTGGCCCTGCTACTTATAAACTGCAGGATTTACAGGGATGGGAGGAGAACTTGCCAGTCAATGGTTTGGTTCTCAAGCCTTACTTTTCTTGAGTTTCTTTCTTCTTTCTGCCTTGTATATAAATAAGTTGTGTGGTTGTTTTCGAGTCATGCTTTCATTTGATTTAATTTTAAGTTTTTGATTTTCAATAAGGGGAACGAACTTACGGTCGTCTGGAGGATATTAAGGTCTTTCGGGAATATCAAATACGTTGAGTGTCAGCCTGTGTATTGCTAAAAGATTTCTTCCAGCCTAACAGTTTTCTCGAATAAAATGTTGTGTGCATTGAAGTCCTGCTTAACCCCTGTGAATTAAATTGGATTCAAGTCGGGGCTCCATCCACGTCACATTTAAAATGTTCTAAGGAGCGACAGTAAAGGACCCATGGGCGGAAGCAAGGTGAACAGTGTATTAAAAATAAATGATCCCATGCCAAGAAACGAATGCCAAAAGGCAAGTAAAGAGTCAAAACTTCTATAAAAGCATCATAAATCAAAGCAAGTGCTGAATCAGAAATACTAAATTGCCAAAAGATCCTCTCCGTCCGTGAGCTAAAACTTGAAGTACACCACTCACACAAAAGGGCACTATGGGATAGAGGATCCTGAATTAAAATTCAGTAAGAAAGGCGTACAGAAGGACTCAGATGAAAGGGACAAAAGTCCAAAAGCACAAAAGCTGTTAAAATGGCATGGGAACGGGGAACAAACGAATACTGCTGTTTACTATCTGCTGCAATCCTATGGTGTCCACGCTGTTAGCTACCTGAAAATAGAGGTAATAATGAAACTCATACTCTGGCCTCAACATAGTTGTCTGGACTTGAAGGTCTCGGTTTTCCCTTCCCCCAAATGGACCATCATTAATGATTAAGGTACACACTTCTGTCGGTCGAGGAATCCATATCGCCGGAAGAATTCATTAGAAGCATTCTGGTTAAACAGTATGTTTCTCAAAGTATAATCACCCAGAGATCTAGGTTCACCAGATAATTGCCAGTTGTTGCTGCCGCAACTGTTCCCCCCAAATTTATTTAAATTCTGGGCCCCTCCTCATCATTTTTGCTTGGTGGGATCGTTAAATGCTTGAGCCTCTCAGGCATATCTTCTTTTCATTTTTCTTTGAAGATTGGATGTCAGCAGGTTTATTTATGCCATGTTCAATTTCGGTTAAGTCGTGGATTTTTGGCCGTGAAGAAGTAAAATTTTGTTCTTCAGGGCAGCCTTTGCGAAGAAAACGACTTTGGTTGTTAACGCTGTTCAAATCCTTGAGTTTTCTGTAGTCGGGCCTCTTTTTGCTGTTGAATCGGAAGCTGCAAAGTCTCAGCCTCTCCGCCGTTGCGGCTCCAAGACCTTTTCTCCGTCCGAAGTCTGAACCCATCCGACGCCCGTTTCATTTTAGCCTTCGATCGCTTGTCTGTAACCTCTATTCATCCGCCGTTGCGACTGGGAGACCTTTTTCGCTCCCGATCTGAGTGTCTTCCGACATTCGACTTAGTTTTCCCGTCCGCTCCGCGTATCCTCTAACCCTCCTCCTTCGCCGTTGCGGCTCCTAGAGTCTTTTGGTTTCCGAAACTAAAAACTGTCCGACGTCCGATTTATGGCATATCCCGCCCGCGTTTCGCTTGGCTGTGACTTAAGCCTCACCCGACGTTGCGGCTGGCAGATCCTCCTGGCCCCCGAGCTCACTTCCTTCTGACTGCTGACTTGAATTTTTCCCGCCGATGACCATAGGATATTTTTCCAGGCCCGTATGTGGTGCACCCGGCCATTTCCTTGTAAGATGGTGGTTAATTGATAATATTTGTTATTGAACCATGCTCGTGAATTGACTGTAGGCCGTTTCAAGGGGACCGGTCAATCCACCACGATAAGAAGAAAGACTGACCCATTTGGCGGAGGTATGACTAAAACGAGGCAAATGGAGAACGAAGTCTGGAGCTGTAAAGGCATGATCCCAGAAACGGATCAGTTACCAAGGGTTTCATGATCACATACTGACAAAAGATCAAAATATGAAGCGTTGAAGAAACTGAAAGACCACATGTCTGGGGAGGAAAATGAAGCACTCAGTAGTTGTAGTTTAAATATTTGAAAGTGGGAAAAAGAAAGGGCTTTTTCCCCTGGAAAATTTTGTAAATGTTTGCTTGTAAGAGGAACTACTTCGTTTTGCAAAGGAAACTGCAATTTTTTACCTGTTGGAGAGAGTAGAATGGAATGTATCAATGCGACTCAATGAATAATGTTGAAGAGGAACTATTTCGTTTTTAGCGGTGTTTCATTTGCTATGAGAATGTTTAATTTTCTGAACCTATGTTCTTCGGTATCTTTCTTTTGATATTTTCCACTGTGAGCAATTATTGTTGTTACAAAATGATCAGCTATCTGGTTATTTAAATAAATGTAAGTGTTCATGTGTCTTGAAAGGAATATCAGCTATCTGTGATTCTTCATAATGCACGTGCAAGATGTATTGCTCACCCAGAATGATAACCTTGCTCCCTAGGGATAGATTAGATAGTTAGTTTATGTTTTATTGTATCTGATTGGGTTGCTTGCGAGCATAAGACGAGAGGTAAGAACTTGCGCATCACATTGTGACCGCTCCCTGCATCTTGATCGCTCTGCATTTAGTTAGGCACTTGCATCTCATTTCTTAAAGTCAAAATACAAAAACTCAGTGGGCCGGGCCGCAACCGGTAAAGCCTTTGTTTTGTTTCTTGACCTACGGTAGCCGGACCGCAAACCGGACGGATTCCCTATTCCAAACAGTCAACGGGCTAGTTGGGAACGTTGATTGGGGAGAATCCCTTACTGTTGCCTCCTGCGAATTTCCAGGCCTCAACACCACCGAAACCCGAGCTTTGATTTTCTTGAAGAAAAACAAAGTCCAATGTTTTTCAGACTTCATTACATACCCAAAGCTCTCACAATGAACCTTACAATTTTCAAAATTTTTTTTTGACCTCCTATCACTACATGAAACAAATTGTCTAATTTATTTGAGGAGATAATACTATCCAATTAGGCTGGAGGCTGAAGCCAAATCTCCACTCGACTTTCTTCAAGGGAAAGCTCCCATTAAAGCCTCAACCAAAGACAAAAGGGGATGGGGCTCATCCTCCGGTAAGTACTCGACTGCTGCAGGCTATAAATCCTTTTAGGAAATCTTGCACGTTCCGCCAGATCCAACTCCTTGGAGGACAATTTGGTCCTTTGACTCGATCCCCAAAATTGACATGTTCACTTGGACACTGGCACACACGAGTATCTTGACAAGTGATAACTTAAGAAGAAGAGGCTGGGAATGCTCCTCTAGATGCTCGTTGTGCTTGAAAGGTGAAGAAACCACATATCATTTACTGCTAGTCTTCCCTTATGCTAAAGAGGTCTGGGACAATGTCTTAAATTTAGATCCAACTCATTTCTCTTTGCCCACGAACATTCCTGACCTCCTTAACAGCTGGGGTAATCAGTCCCCGTTCCTTCTGAAGTAGAAGGATCTCCTTAAATATTGCTAGATGTGGCTTTCCAAATTTACCCTATGGAAAATTTGGCTTGAAAAAAATAATTGGGTTTTTTGAGGGGAAAGCTGTAACTCACTCCGGGTCGCAAATAAGGTAAAGGATTTACTAGGCGAGACTCTAGAATCCAAGACTTCCCTTAGAAATTTAGACTTCTTGGACTCTGATGAAGACCATTGGCATATGGAGTTTGTTCCAAACCACCATCACAGGAAACATCCCACACTAGTCCTCAGTGCTAGTTGGGAAGTAAGATGGGATGAACAAGACTTTATAAAGTGGAGGTCATCTCTAGAAGAGCATTCCTTGTTCTTCGACGACGCTTCGAAGGGAAACCCAAGCATGACATGCAGGGGAGGGATCCTCTTGGGCCTTAATGGTCTGATGGAACTGGCCTATGCTTGGGGCCTTGGTTCTATCTCGAACAACAGAATGAAGGCTCTCGCTCTCTAGCAGGGCCTACGATTCACTGCAGTCAGGAATATTCAAAACTTAGTGGTCTTTGGAGACTCCAGGGTAATTATCCATGCCTTGAAAACACAAAAGAAGCCAAGCCAAGTCAATTTAGGAAAAATTCTCAAGAAAATTAGTCTCCTGATGCACAAATTCAAGACAGTCCGGTTCTATCACATCCTTCGGGGGCTAAACTCCTTGGTGGACTCAGAAGCAAACAAAGGATCTCTATTATGCAAGGGGACGTTGTCTATTGATGGGGTTGAGACGTTATCTCCTATCCCTTGACAGAGATTATTCTCAGCCAATAGATCGGTCGGTCAAGGAGTCAAAGTTTTAGCCTTTTGCTAGCAGAGATGTGAATCCGTTTCAGGATCCTCTGGCAAGATCTTTCGTTTCTTGGTGTCTGCAGCTCTCCTTTTGTTCAAGGAATCTCAGACCGTGGTGCAAGCCCTCCTCGACATCATCACCAAAATTCACGTGAACACCATGTAGTGAAGGCTATTTCTTCGGTCAAGGTTATCTTTACTGGTAGAAGAGGAAGTGAGGCCCCATCCAAATCGGAATTCATGGCCTCTAGCTCCAATCCCAGTCCCTCGATGGAGGATCATTTGGAAGAAATGCAGTCAGAGCTGAATAGTGTTAAAAGCTTAGTCTGGGAGCAAGCAAGGATCATGCTCAATATTGAAAACGGTTTTAGGAGATGGGAGACCCTACCTCTCCAAGTTGTGTGAGGAGCTCATTAGCGAGATGGATTCCCATTTCAAGGATGTGGCCAATGTTCATGGCGACTTTGGAAATTGCCTTAGTAGGCTTGAAGTGAAAATTGGAAAGCTTACGGGAGAATGGACCAAAAAACCAAAGCTAAAGTGAAAGTTGTCAAAGTCTAAGAATGGCTCCGTTTGGATGTTTTGCAGCAGTTCTTCTTTATTATTATGCGTGATGAGGCTGCTAATGTATTGTCCAAGTGTCTTTCCCTAAGTCTTCCAGGCGAGCAAGGTCTGGGTTTTGTTGTATTCCTCAGTTTATTGTTAATCTTTCAAACTCTTTTGCTTAAGTTTTCCTCCGTTGTCTTATAGCACCCGACAGCTGGTTTGTCGACCATTAATATAATCCTCTATCCATTATTGTCTAAAAAAAACATAGAATCAATATGGCAGCTTAAAAATGTCTTGTTTAAAATACAAAAGTTGATAGTCAATCCTATTATTTAGACACGATATAGAAACTCATTTCGCAATAAATGACATTGTGGAAATACACAAGAAGCTTGGTAGAGATGGATCTCTAAGCATGTCATGTTGTAGGTTGAAGAGTGACACACATACGGACTTGGAGATGCAAATAAATAATTGAGTGTCTTAAAAAACAAATTGATTTTAATTATCAATTTTGACATGTCCTAAATTTTTTTTGATTTTAGTTATCAATAAAATTTCAAAGTATATCCATTAAGAATGATTCCAGTTTTGAAGGATATATTGTTCACAAAACTTGTTGTAGTATATATTTCTACCGATAACATAACCTATCTTTGTTTCGTAAAATAAAAAGTATTATTTCCAACCAATGCAACTATAACCCACAAAGGTGCAATGTCGGGGACATTGCCACCTTGTGGCTCTTGTTAAAGAATACAATAATATATTAAGTATCAAACATACACTTTTTGTAATAAATTTCCACCAATCTCCCACTAAATTCAACCCACACTAAATTACAACCCAAGGGATAAATTTGGAACCAAGTATTCCTTAATGCAATGGTTAATTGTATACCACGTAAGTGTGCTTGTTATTGGACCTTCCTCTCTTTATACAAAATCTTATTTTTTTGTAAATACACAATATGTCACACCATTGGCTAGAGGATGCCTCAGACATCTCTCCCACCCATAAGGGAACCCCAAATAAGTATGACCAAGGATGGAGCATGGGTGATGAATTGAGCTCCTAGACCGATGGGGTGACCCACACACAATGTAATGAACGAATCGACACCAGTGGGCACACTCAGCAGAAGTAGGAGATTGGGCACCACCATCGGTTGGAATGAAGGAGCATTTGGTTGGGCTTGACTAAGCAGGCAAGTGACTTTTCATAGGCGAGGCACCAAAATGGCATGCCCAAGGTCAAGCCAAGTAGAGAGACCAAATGCCCAAACAAAAGGCAACTTAGTTGAGGAGAGATGCGGCCATTGGGTGCATGCAGCCATTGACAAGATGCTTGACCAAGTGGGTGGACAACTTAGGCAAGGCGCCCACACCAAGGAAAGTGCGCTTTGCATGAAGCTCGCGCTAGGAAGGGAAAGCACTCGAAGGTGACAAGACAATATCGCATTGGGTTGGAAGCCCTTGGGACCACCTATGGATTGAAGGTAACCAAGTAATGAGTAGGCTTATAGGAGTGAGTGCTTGATAAGGGGCACATCCATTCCCTTCCACTCTCTATATATAAATGGAGCGCTCATTGTTGAAAAAGTACCAAGGAAGTGTTTGTTCACCTTGTGATACCTTAGGGTGGACAAGGACACTTAAAAGTGGTCGCTAGTACTTTATAAAGTGTGAAGTACTTTTTTTTTATAAAGTCACTTTATAAAGGTGAGTTTGAGTTATAAAAATTAAAATTTGACTTAATGAGAATTAAAAAGGTGATAAAGTATTTAATGTCTCATTTATTATTTAAATGTGAGTGAATTTCATTAATGAGAAAAGTGAGCATTAATATGGGCCCTATATCTCATCTAGTTATGTTTTAATCATAACCATTAATCTTGAAGAAGGTGGTTACTTAAACAAAAAGAGGGAAAATGCATGAGAATGCATTCATTGTTACCCATGAGTTTTGGAGAGCAAGAGGAAAAATAGAGAAGTCGATTTCTTCCTAGACTGAGAGAGAAAGCCCTAACACAAATTCCAAAGTTGAGGAAGAGTAAGAGGCTGGGGACGTTTTTCAAGACAAGTCTGTAGAGCAAGAGAACATACAACAGTAAACCGTACAACATGCACAGTTACGAGGCTAGTTGTATTGTACTATTATGTATAGTAACACAAAAATCGAGGTGCTTGAAAATTCCAGACTATGGTAGGTTGTACATAAATTTATGAGGATGATTTTGGCATGTATTTCGAGAAGAAATATTGAGATAAGTATTGCTGTAAATTTGTCTTAGTTTGCCTAAAAATAATGAAAATCTCTTTGTGAAACAGGTTTTCCCTTCGAGGTTTTATCCTGGACCAATTTGGTCAAAAATACCGTGTCTAAATTTCATGCGTGTGTGGCTGCTATAATTTTCTAAGTGTGAAAACGTTGGTTGTCATATAAATTTATGAGTTGTTAAAACTTGAAAATTTTCCATGCGTTTCAAGTAATTTCATGTTTTTTATGCAAGCAAAGTGATCTTGCTATGATGGGGTTTGGGCATTAAACTTCATGATAACAACCAAACTTGAATCGGGTTGGGACATTAAATTTTTTCACTCACAAGGCCAAGGGAAAGCAGAGCAAGAAGCACAACGAGCGCGAATACAAAGAGGAGTATGAACCCAAGAAGAAGGGCATAGTTTGAGTGATTGAGAGCTCACAAGTTGGAGGCCTAAGTGATGGGTGGACAGGTGCTGCAAGAGGTGGACCTATGATTGCGACAAGGGTAGATGAGTTGCCAAGCGAACTTGGGTTGTCATATTGTTAAGAGTAAGTTGCTGGTTGGGTGCACTCTCAAGAGAGGTTGTCGGGTTTGTGGAGCCCCCCACTATTGCAAAAAGTTCACCTATATATAAAGATTTAGACGCACCCCATTGTAGCGACTCCAACTTACATGTGTTGCCTTTTATGTGTAATGTTATCTTTGGGGTTTCTTGTGTTTATCTCTTATTGTACATGAATGTGGCTAAGCTAACTAAAATACACATACAACTATTGATTCGAGTAATAGACGTAGTCTAGCAAACTTCGTACTAGGCTAACCACGTCCCTAAAGATGACATTTGAGCAATGCTACACCATCGTAAAAGAAACTAGACTTCAATCGAACTCGACTTCTAAGCATGTGGCACAATACTTCTTTACATACATTTCTAAAAAAAATAATATATAATAATTTATACACCTAAAATATATATTTTAGAATTGTTTCTATAAAATAAGTACTCTATTAACCCAACTTATCGTGTTATGGAATTGAAAAACAGCTTCAACTAAAATCGCAAAAATTCGACCATGACTCCAATGAAAACTATAAAGAAAACACCTAGCTCATGACTACCAATGAAAAAACAAAAGGAAATACCTACTTCGTTTCCATATAAAGGAGAGGCAATATTCTTATTTTTTCAACCTTGGCGAGTTCACAAGCAAACAAACAAATTCCATTTGATTCGTGGGCGTGTTACCAGGCTTCCATCTCTCCTCTTCGTTCTTCGTTTGCTCCTCGCAATTTCAATCATTCTTCGGGCTTCGCCAATGTCGACAGCAACAGGAACACCCGTCACAAACGCGGCAGCACCAGTGGTAACAACAGGTCCTCAACGAGGCCAGGTACATTCAGATGTTAGACTTCAATGCCATTGCACCATAAACTCTGAACTGTTTTATTAGTGGTTAACTGTGCGGTTACATGCAGGGAGATTTATTGGAATTTGTAGACTGGCAAGGACTGGAATGCCTTAATCAGAACCACTCTCACTCCATTGTCAATGCAATAAAACAGGTAATATGTGCAATAAATATATGATGAGTCCGTATATATATTTGTTTTGGCCCCTTGTGGATTTTATATAAAATGATTATTTTAATGTCCAGGGCTACAGGGCAGAGGACGAGCTTTACCTCGAGAGCGATGCAGATGAACAGCTTCTGATCTACCTACCGTTTTCTCAAGTTATCAAGTTGCATTCGTTTGCAATTAAAGGTCCCGCGGAGGAAGGTATGCAAATTCCTTCAGATTGATGAATGTATGCAATGGTTCGATCGAATCGCTTGAAGTTCTGATTATTTGGTTTATGAAAGCATAGGAATTATTATCATTGCTTATTGTTTTTCGCCGTTAGAATTAGCCGCTATGTTTTCTTAATAATATGTACTTGTTAGGGCATTCCCCCAACTGTTTTTTGATTAATTGATTTGATTACACTGTCCTAGAGACCAAATACGGCTTTATAAGTTAAGTATTATTGGTTGCTGCTGTTATAGCCATTGGTGTGTATGTGTTGTCATTCGCATGCATATGGAGCAATTCGTAGGATGGGTTGTCCCTGGACTCACCTATAAAGCCCTGCTTATTCTCTTTCCATTTTTTAGGTCCCCAATACAAAAAATAAGTGCTTAAAGGTTTTAGATTTCATGCGTTAACTAGAACTGTAATTTTTTCACTGTAAATACACGGGTGGGCTGATAACAGAGAGGTAGGTTTCTGGAATAATTCGGTGTATTCTTAGCTTTGAATGCCAGATTTGTTAGATTGCTGTAAAACCCCTAAATACAAGCCAGGCAGCATCTCTGTGTACTCCTGTTCATAAAATCATGTCATATGTGTAATTCAACTCGTTGAATTCACGTTGCACTAGTTGAAGACCACGAAAAACTTGCAGGATAATGTACGTTGTGCACTCTATGTTGGTTATGCAGTCATTGGTACTTAGTGTTAGTTATTATAGTTGATGCTTAGTAGTTGCGATTTATGATAGTAATAAGGAGCTGAGAATAAGAGGGGAAAGACCAATGTTCCCCCAAGTTTCCGGGACGCGGGAGCGGGAAACACACATTGGGGACGTGTGGAGACCACCCCTAATTTTAGCGAAATTTGAGGCGGGGCAATGATTCATCCCATGTAAATTATTAAAAGTAAATAATAAATAGTAAATACTAAGTCTATCATTGTGCAATGTAAATCAGAATATAACAAATTAATAATTCAAACACATTATACAATTCATCATGATAATTTTCAAATTTGTCATTTCAATCTTGATATTCATATTTCTAATTTTAGTCATTGTATTTAAAAAATTGAATCAATGATATTGCATGCTAAAATAGTGAAATAGTAAATTACTAAATACTAAGCCTCAAATAGAGACTAAACAACAATTCAAATTAAAATTTTGTTTTTTTCAACTGAAATTGGGAAAATCATGGGGGGCGTCTAGGAGCCCCCAGTTTCAGGATGGGGTGTGTGGCATCCCCCCTTCACCGGAGCGCGCTGCAGAACAGGGGGACACGCCCCCTTATGTGTTTCCGAGAGTTTCCTAATTTTGGGGACGTTGGGAAATGCTTCGCCTAGAGCCCTTGAGCCCTCGGGGCGCAGGGAGCGAGGGGGGCGTGCCCCCGACACTGGGGGCGATTCCCCATGTAACACTGGGAAAGACACTTGACATATGGGTATACCTTAGGGAGTTGAGAATTAGAGCGAAAAAACACTTGGCATATGGAAATGCCTTTGGGATGGGATTCGAGGGGAATCTTAGTTCAAGTCGACAAGCACATCCAAAAGTTGGTGTATTTGTTCAATGGTGGTAGTTGGAGATTCCATCCATGTGGTAGGCGTAACGAACCTTAAAAGGAGAGGTATTTGGAGATTCCATCTTATTTGTCTAAGTGAAACCACACATTTATGGAGTAACTACCTCACTCCTGGGGCTAGTGGGGATGGGCAAGCATGAATTGAAGGCTTGGCATTTGAGTAGGACATCCTAGAGTAATGTTTTGGGAGAGTAACATCCATACTTTGTGATCACACAATCTTGGGAATGTTTTTGGGGTGTGTTTGGAGATTCAAATTGTTTATGCTTTCGCTCAGATTTGCATCTAATGTTAAAATTGTTGTCTGTGGTGGCCACAAATTTATGGAGAAACTACCACATAGCTTGGTCTAAAGGGGAGGAGCAAGCATAGATAAAAGGCTCAGGATTTGAGAAGAACATCTTGCAATAGACTTTTGGGTTTTGCCGGGACTGCTTAAGAAACTAAACTGGGCCAAGAGCTGTGTCCATACAGCCTTTTGGATAATTTTGGGCCCAAGTTGGCTACCATACCTTCTCAAGGAAGTTTCTGTCGTGTAGTTGGAGATACATAGTATTCTTGTTTCAGCTAATATTTACAGCTTATGTTCGAATTGTTGTTCAAACCAATCATTACATATTATTCTTGTTTTGGCATAGTATTTACAGCTTATGCTCAAATTGTTGTTCAAAATAATCATTATATATTATTCTTGTCAACTATTGTTCAAATTATTGTTCTAAAGAATCATTATGTCGTAGTTGAGGATGTATATGCTGTTTAATATTTATTTTATTGTTGTTGTTATCATTGTTAGTATACCTGATTCATTGTACTACTTATTGTTACAGACCTGCTTGCAATGAATCCCCCCTGATCAAATGGCTTTGGCACAATTTGACTGCCTATATCAAACCTCTAAATATAATCCTTGCATTTTTAATATCTTTTAAAACACTCCCAAGACCTTCTAGAAGTGTTATTTTTCTTAGGATCAATTAAAGCTCCACACACTTTAGCTATCCCAAGACCTTCCATGAGTGTAATTTTTCTTAGGATCAATTAAGGTTCCACTCACTTTAGTTATTCTAGGTTCTCGTGGAAGGTCCATCAAACCGAAATTGCAAAAAACCTTAATGTATTATATCAGCCGTCAAAGCTGTAATTTTTGAGTTTATTCTAGGTTCTCATGGAAGGTCCATCAAACCGAAATTGCAAAAAACCTTAATGTATTATATCAGCCGTCAAAGCTGTAATTTTTGAGTTCTTGCCAAGCACTTGTCCCATGCCCAAATATAAAACAATTGGTGTTCAAAGAATTCTCACACGAAGCATCAAAATTGTTGTGCTTAATTGTAAACAACATTAATTCATTGAGCTACACAACAACTTTCCATAGTACTTCGATGATAGATGGTATTTCATCTTAAATACTAATTGCAAAAACCCTTTATTTATTAATAGAAGCCTGAAGGGTTAAAAATTCTAGGCTTCGAAGTTGTAATGTTGGAGTTCTTGCCAAGCACTTGCCTCACTTGCAAATGTCAAAAATTGTTTGTGTAATTGTAGACGACAACATTAATTCCTTGCCCTCAATAGCTAGCTAAAGCCATAGATCTTTACATATAAGCTTATTCTTGAATTCTCGAATTACACTTTGTTCACGTTTGTTACATCTCAAATTCTCACTTCTTCAGGTAAAGTCCTAAAGCTCGAGTGAAACCTTGGAGGAACTGTGAGGGATTGCCCATGTCACCTCACCAGCCATCTTCACACATTAGGCCGACTCTCCTCTTTTCAGGGGGGCTTCCTTAAATAGGATTGCTGGAATTTTAGGCAACGATTTGAAAGGTGTAACGAGCTGAAAGGTGTAAAGAAGAGCTAATTCTAGCAAGACAATTTTGTAAGTTTATGAAATGAAAGTGGATTAGTGGGTTGGAGACTAGTGTCTTTTCATTGGGCAAATGTGGTCACATTAAAGCTTGATGGGAGACTATCCTAAGGACGAAAAATGGTTGTTGAGGTTGTAAAGTACAGGCTACAACAATGCATCTCCTTGCTGTTTTGAACTTTAGAAATAGATCTAAGAATATTACTAGAGCATAGAAAATCCAGTGCGTATTAAGATTCAGTGCGTATTGAGATTATGGTTATCGATGTTAAAGTTTTAGGGTTTTTTCATAGAATTTGACAAACTTGTAATTTAATGCAAATTTAAACTGTAAAATAATATTGAAGTAAAAAGTGCAACAGTAGTAAAAGTTTAGTCCAAAACAAATGTAATTTTCATCTCTTTTAACTTTAACACTCACTAAGGATCACTGCGTTAAAGTTAGTGTTTTAACAATTGCAATAATACACAAAAGAATCATGAAGAATACCTCTGAAATAAAATCATGAACAATAGGACAATAGTCAATAAATATAGCTAACAAAACAGAAAAGCTCTGATAACTTACCTGATGATATGGATTGGGTTGGACCTTCCTTATACTCAAAATTTACTTTCAGATCAAATCTTTCCTCTCAGAGGCAAGTCAACAAATGGAAAAAGTAAGTGACCCTTACCTGAGGGTAATCACATACCTGAGAGAGAGCGAGAGAGTGAGAGATAAAGTGCTGTAGGATAGGTTTAGACAAGTACAGTAGAAGGTACAACAGTCAAGACATCCAAGACCAACCTCAATATGTTAACCAAGTCAACCTGCTAGTGTCTAACAATGGAGGGCAACCTTAGAAAGATAGCAACAACACAAACATATCAAAATGGTCCACACATAGGTAGAAGCCCACTCAAACAACCCAACGCAGGCAGTGACCTGCACAAACAAGCCACAAAGGCAGGGACTTGCCCTAACAACCCACCAATGGCAACAACTTACACAAACAGGCCATACACAGGCAGTGGCTTGCCCTAACAGCTCACCAATGGCAGTGACCTCTCTCTAACAGCCCACAAATGGGAAACAACCCTTTCTAATAGCTCACAACAAGTAGTAACCCTCTAAACAGGCAACAACACCCTTAGCAAAAATAGTGGCAACCCTCAAGCAAGCAGAGGCAACCTAAAAGCACACCCTAGCAGTAGAGACAACCTTTCATGAGTGGAAGGCAGCCTTAACAAGCTTCCACGAAGGTGGTGTTTTCCTCACAAACAACAAAGATGCCCTAAGACAAGGTTCAACAGCCACAAGAACTCCCTCAAACAAGGTACGACAGTCCCAGGTTGACTCTAACAGGTAGAAATCCTCTCCTAGCAGTCCAAAAACCAGACCATGACTCACATGAAGGATAATTTTGAGTAGTAGAGGAACAAACAAGAGAGTGCCCAATCATTCAAGGCATAAAAACCCTAGATGTCACCTTCAACCAACAAATCAAAACCCTAAAACAATCTTAAAAAAATCAGATCCCAAATTTCATCTTCAATATACACTTGTAATGAGATCTAGGGATTCCGTTTATAACTTATAATGACTTCTAGAAGGATATTCCTTCTAATCCTTCTTTGACTTTAGGGTTACTCTTCAAAGGTCAAGACGCCCTAACAAAAGGGAGGGTTACCAAATATAAAACATAAATTAATGTTAAGACATCATAACAAGGGTTAAGGTACCACACTCAAAAGGGGGCGCTAGCACCACAAGGGAGAGGTCAACACAAGACCAAACCAAACACAAGGTTCACCACAAGTCAACAAGAGGTGCCACAACCAAGTGGGAAGACAACCCTTTTTACCCACAAGACTAAAGGTGTAACAACAAGGTGGGAAGACAGCCCTTTTACCCACAAGACCGAAGGTGTAACAAACAAGCAAACTTTTCTCTCTCTCTCTCTCTCCATGTATGGGATCTACAAGTGTTCCATACAATCACTGGAAGTTTTATCATCACCATATAAGGAAGGTCCAAATTGGATGATGTGATCCTCTGGTCCTCCTGACTGCTCCTAAAGGTCAAGTGATAGTGACATCGTCAAGGGGTGGCCAGTGCCTTGAAGAAACAACCTAGCTCAACCATTTAGGAGAGGAGGGCATCACACATCATCATCTTGGCTAACTAACCAAGATCCACCTGGTTAACTGACCAGGAATCCATGTTACGAGAATCGTGCTTTAAATCCTGATTTCTCGATTTAAATCTGAATCGGTCCCTAAACGAGCCGATTTAAATTGGGCTGACTTTTACTCGGGTTTATCGATTTTGATCCGGTCAATGCGATTTTGACTCGCGATTTAAACCTTTTTCCGAGTTTCAATCACGATTTTTTGGTTTGCGTGCCCAAAAATTGATAAAACCCTGATTTCAAATGTTTTTTCTCATTTCTTTGTTTGTTGTGGGTGTATTTGTCTGCACCTTGTGTTTTCTTCTAGCTGGTGTGAAGGAGCAGTGACCATCATCTTCGAAGTGGGTTGTGGCTACCTACCTGTGGCTACCTAAATGTGCATGTATTTAATTTTTTGTATTTGCCGATTTTTTCCCGATCCGATTCAAAGTCTTCGCTCTTTTGCCTCATCGGATTTATTGCTGATTCCGATTTTGGTAACTATGCCAGGAATACACCTACAAGACTTGCTTGGTCCTAGGCCAAGAATCTATGTGGTCCCATACCAGGATGTCTCTATCTATGCCTGCAGGATCTGCTTGGTCCTTATGACCAAGAAACTATCTAGTCCTTAACCAAAATGCCTTAGAGACAAATAGGGGCCCTAGCCACATGCTAGGGGCTTTGCCATGGCATCAACCTACTTGGTGCCAGACCAAGAACCTCAATAAACTGTCGGGGGCGCTAGGGTACCTACTAGGGACTTACTCTGCCTGGTTAACTTACTAGGGTGCCATCCTCCCAAAGAATGGCTCTTGCAGCTGCATTATCTTTAACAATCAAGAGTAGAATATATGTGCATTTAATCAAGCAAAGAGAGAGACAATGCATCAATAAAGAAAAATCCAATGATAACCATAATAGAATGAGGGAGGACGTTACCTAATTTGCTACTTAATCAACAATGTTCAGATTACTTTAACAAGAAAGGATTGCATTATGGTTTGGAAGATACTCTCATCCATGAAGCGTGACATTGATCCTCTAATCACATACAACAAGTATTTCATATGCATTGTACATTGTATTTTTTGGATCTTGAAATGAAGTATTTCTTTATGTTAAAGACCAAAAGCATCTAGTAGATCCAATAATGCCATCCCACAAGCTTGATTCTTGTGATAAAATTCACAAGTGCAAGCCTCATACGATGTGAGGGGTAACACATGTCACAATTTAGATGCACGATCCTGTTAAATTTGAGCTTGATTTATTTCAGATCTGGATTTAATTTCTTTTCAACACAAATACTCTTAGATCCACAAAATATTAAACATATAGCAACTGTAGAAAATAGATCACATTCCCATAGAACACAAATTTACCTTGGGGAAACCCTCAAAAGGGAGAAAACCCCCAACAAAAGATCTTTCTTTTATTAAGTAATAAGTTTGCATGAAATACAATCAAACCCCAAGAGGCGCTACGGTACATCAAAGAGAGAGAGGACGACAAGGGACCTTTTTCATGTGTTGCTTGTTAGATTTGAGCAAGTACCTATAGATCTGACTTCCCAAAGATTTCTGGTTGCTTCCTTAACTCAATGCTTGACTAGATTTTGAAAATTTTGAGAATCCCAACCCGGCTTCAATTTCAGTGCTACATATGGTTTAATGCTCAAACCCCATCATGCATGTACATTGAAAAATTAAAATTTTAACTGAAAAACATGAAACACATGAGATTTCTTTTCAACTTTTGTACTCTGAAAATTATAGCAGCCCTAAACTCTTACTCAGAAATTTAAACTTAGCCACACACATGAAAATTAAATGCTCAAATTTTTGGTCAAATTGACCGAGGAAAAACCTCGAAGGGAAAACTTATATTTCAGAGAGATTTTATTTCTTCAGGCAAACTTTACAAAATTAAAACAACAGTACTTATCTCCCTTCTTGAGACACATGCCAATATCTCACTAACAAAATTTGTTGTACGACTGCCTCGAAATTCGTGTTGTATGACCTCATACATGCAACTGTACAAACCTCGATTTCTGTCCTTGTTTCTGCCTGTTGTACAAAGAACAATTAATGTTGTACTTTCCTCGATTTCTGTGTTGTACGGTCACCTCGAAAATCGTGCCCTATCACCTCGAAATCTGTGTTGTACGGATTGTAGGTCCTACATTTAATGCTGTATGGCCACCTCAGGATTCATGCCAATTTGTAGGTATAAACTCCTCGAAATTCGTGCCCTTCTCCTCTTCCTGATTTTTGGAAATTTTTGCAAGGGTTTACTGTCTGAAATTTCTCTTGCTCCTCTCTCACAATTCTCTCTTTGAAAGTGAATAATGATCTTCATTTGCCTTTCCCAAGCCCTTTTTGTTTGAGTAACTTCCACTTTGAGACCAATGGCTTAGATTAAAAGCCAACTAAATGAGATCTAGGGCCCATCTCATTTCCTCATTAAAAATCACTTTTAACTAATAAATGAGAATTTAATGCACACCCACATTTAATACTCATAAAGTCACTTTATAATCATTAACTCAATTTTTCATAAAAAATGTCACTTTATAAAAATAAAGTCAATCTCACCTTTTTAATTAGGCTAGGGACCATTTTTAAAGTGTCCTTGTCCACCCCAAGGCATGAAGGCATGAGTGAACAAACATTTCCTACGTAAAAAATTCAACACTCCCTTTTATCGAGGAAAGTGTTTTTCACCACTCCCATCTTGTCTCTAAAATGTATGTGCTATCCTCTTCCCAATGACTTTGTGAGAATATCTGCCACCTGCTCATCTGTAGAAATGTATTGTAACTCTACAACTCCTCTCTGGACATAATCTTTGATGAAGTGGTATCTGATCTCAATGTGCTTTGACCTGTCATGAAACACTGGATTTTCAGAGAGCCTAATGCAATTCTAATTGTCATAGTGATTGATAGTAGGCCTTAGCTCCCGACCAAATAAGTCTACCATGAACTTGCGAAGCCACAATGGCTCACAACTAGCTTGACTGGATTCCATGTACTCGGCCTTTGCAGAACTCAAAGCAATAGACTTTTGCTTTCGACTGAACCACGATACAATTGCCGAGCCCAACTTGAAACAACAACCAGAAGTGCTCTTCCGGTCCAAAGCACTGCCTGCCCAATTTGAATTCGTGAAGCCAACCAAGTCCACTTCACCTGACCTCCTGTGGTCTAGACCATAGTCTATAGTCCCAACAAGGTATCTCAAAATATGTTCTGCGGTTGTCCAGTGCACTCTCTTGGGCTCCACCATGAATCGACTGAGAGTGTTCACTGCAAAACTCATAATTGGTCTGGTGTTGACCAAATACATCAACGAACTAATAAGCTGACGAAACAAAGTTGGATCCAGCAACTCTCCCTCAGAAGCATGAAGCTTCTTCCAGTTGGTGATCATAGGTGTGGACATGGGTCTGCAATCCTCCATCTGAAATCTCCTTAGAACATCTGCAACATATTTTCCTTGCCCTAGGAAAACATGTCCATCCTCTTACCACACCTCCATGCTTAAATAGTAGTGCATCAAGCTAAGTGTGGTCATCTCAAGCTTCGAAGCAAGATCTTTCTTGCATGCCTCAAACAGGTGCTCCCCTCCTGTAATGAACAAGTCATCAACATACAACAGAAGAATGAGCGGAACACCTCCAACCACAATGTAGTAAAGGTTGGGATCTGCCTCACTCTTCCGAAACCCAATCAAAAGCAAATAAGAATCAATCCTCGATTACCAAGTCCGAGGGGCTTGCTTCAGACCATACAAGGCCTTTTTCAGCCTGTAAACATGAGAATCTCTCTCATAAATCTCAAAGCCCCGTGGCTGCTCTAGATATACCTTGCGTAGAAGACTGTTGAGAAAAGCGGTCTTCACATCCATTTGATGGATCCTCCAACCCATCTCTGCCACAACGGAGATCACTGCTCTGATCGAAGAAAATCTAGCAACCGACGCAAAGGTCTCACCATAATCAACTCCCTCTATCTGTGAGAACCCTCATGCTACAAACCGAGCTTTGTTCTTCTCGATGCTGCCATCCGCGGCATGCTTGATTTTATAGAGCCACTTGGAAGTCACAACTGACTTACCCTCTGGTCTTGGAACCACCTCCCACACACCATTCTTCATGATGGAATTGTACTCTTCCATCATGACATCTCTCCAAACTTGATGTACGGAAGCTTCCTCATAAGTAGTAGGCTCAGACTCACGCAAGCTGGTCACTTGTGCCATATAGTTGGAGAATCTCTTTGGTGTCCTGCTCTCTCTGACCTCCCTCTTGGGTGGCCCCACAGACTCCTCTGCTTCCTTCACAAGCTCCTTAAGCCAACTTGGCTTTCTCTTCCTAAAAGTAGCATGTTGTGGTAGACCCTCCTCTACATCCTCATCAGACAAATGTCTCCCTGAAGAAGTACCTAAGGTCTGAGATCCTGTACCTGATTAACATGAACTTGAACCATGTGTACTCGAATCACATGAAGGTGTAACCTGTGAACCTGTCCCTGTAGATTGAGTCCCCGAAACTGATGAACTTGTAACCTGTGACCCAGTCACTCCTGAGACCTGTGACCCTATGCCCTGACTCGCTGAACTCTAAGATACTGTCATCTGCTACTGCTCCTCCTCTGACTCTCTAGACTTTCGAAAGGCTCGCTCGTCCTCTAACTCCCGAGACTTTCGAAGGCTCGCTCCTCAAATCTCACCTCCCTCCTCACCGTAACTTCCTCTGTGCAGGAAAGTATATTTGGAAAGCCTTCGAAGTCTCGTCATTGCCAACAAAAATGCCTTTCTCTCCAGTAGCCTCCAACTTTGTCCTCTTCTCAGAAGGGACATGGGAATATGTAAGGCATCCAAAAATGTGGAAGTGGCCTATCTCAGGTTTCTTCCTGGTGAACATCTCCTCAGGAGTTTTGCACCCCAAGGCACGGTGCAGATTCCTTTTCTGCACAAAAACAATTGTACTACAGGCCTCTGCCCATAGAAAGAAAGGAAGACTTTGATCATGCAACATTGCTCTAGCTGCACCCACTATCGAATGGTTCTTCTTTTCAACCACTCCATTCTGCTGTAGAGTGTAGGGAATTGTCAACTGCCTCTTGATACCGTCATGTCTACAAAACTCATCGAAAGCATGGGAAGTGTACTCACCCCCATTGTTTGATCTGAGTACCTTGATCTTCTTTCATGTCTGGTTCTCCACAAGAGCTTTGAACTCTTGGAATCGAAGCAAAATCTTCTCTGACTTCTTGCTTCTCAGAAAGTAGATTTAGGTCTTCCTGGAAAAGTCATCGATGAAAGTAATGTAATACTCAAAACCCGTCAATGAGGCAGAAGACATGGGACCACATAAGTCTAAATGAATCAACTCCAACACTCCCTCTGATTTGCTGTCACCGCTCGGAAAAGTAGTCTTGGTGTACTTTCCCAAAGCACACCCTTTGCATACACCACTCTGCTCTGTACTGAAATTTGGCAAACCTGTGGTCATGTCTCTCAGCATCCTCAAAGCTGAATGATGAAGGTGGGCCATCCTCCTGTGCCATAACTTGCACAACTCACTACGCCATAACTCGCACAACTCACTGCTGCTCTTGGTGTGTGGCAGTGCATGATGTGGCTGGAAGAGAAGCTTGTACAGTTTCCCGCATCTGACTCCAATTGCATATGAAGCAGATGGACGCTCTGCTTTGGGAAAGATGTAAGCTTTCCCATCTAGGACATATACCCCAAGGCCTCTTTCCTCAATCGTGGAAACTGACAGAAGGTTCTTCTTCAGCCCAGGGATGTACAAGACATCCCTTAGTAATATGGGCTCCGTGGACTCCTTGTCAAAGCGGATTGTCCCACGTCCAACTGCTCTCAATACTGTATCATCACCCAATACAACCTCCAACTCCAAGCCTGTCTCTGAAATATCGGTGAACATGTCTCGATCACCTGTCATGTGACTCGAAGCTCCACCATCAATGTACCAAGTGGAGGAAGTAGTGGAAGCACTTAGAGAATGCCCAACGATCATGGAATGCTCCATGTGATCCTCAAAATCCCTGTTGGTGATGGATGATGCTCTCTTTACACAACCACCAGCAAAGAGAGAAAACTCTCTCTGAAATCTAGCAACATACTCAACAATTTCTGTTGAAGATGATGTCTGCTGTTTTTTCTTCTTCTTGTTTGGGCTTTGTCCAACATAATGCCCAAACTTTTGACAAGTAAAGCATTTCACTTTGCTCATGTCCTTCTCTCCATCCTGTTGCTTGGTTCCACCCTTGGAACCCTTCTTGAACTTCTTCTTCTTTCCCTTTGCTGCTAAGGCCACATTCTCCCTATCATCCTTGCTGTGAGATGTATTGCCTTGTACATATCCCCTACATGTCTCCTCTTGTATGAAATCATGTGAAAGATGATCCCATGAAGGCATGTGCTCACGAGCAACCACTGCCTCCACAAATACAACCCATGGCTTCATCACACCATTCATGGTTGTACGCACCAACTCAACACTCTCTATCACCTCCCCAATAGGTCCAAGCTCATCATGAACCTGTGTAATCCTGGTGAGGTAAGTGGTCATATTCTCACCCTTGTTCATGCGAATGCTCTTTAACTTTTCCCTTAATACCATTTTCTGATTTTCATTGGAACTTTGGTAAAAGTTAGTTAAAGCGGTCCACATCTGATAGGCATGATCTTTCCCTGATATGTGTGGAATCACATGATTTTTTATTGCATCAAAAATGATTCTTTTGGCCTTTATATCCCTCTTGTCAAATGTGGCTTTAACTACTGCATCTGTGGGAACAGTCACTAGACTGGCGGTAGTGCTGTTCACTATGTCCCATAGTTCGCTATCTTGTAATATCAACACTATTCTAGCCTTCCATGAAATGAAATTTACAGCCCCATCTAACCTGTCTTCAATCCTAAGACCGGTAGCCATCACTACAAGTAAGTTCAACAGCCTGTTCTTCTCAACAACCCTGTTTTCCCTTATTTCTCCAAGTCTGAAATTTATTTCTGTGTGTAATTTTCAGCCTTCAATCATGCTTTGATACCATGAATATTTTGAGAACCCCAACCCGGTTTCAGTTTCAGTGCTGCATATGGTTTAATGTCCAAACCCCATCATGCATGTACATTGAAAAATTAAAATTTTAATTGAAAAACATGAAACACATGAGATTTCTTTTCAACTTTTGAACTCTGAAAATTACAGCAGCCCTAAACTCTTACTTAGAAATTTAAACTCAGCCCCACATGAAAATAAAATGCTCAGATTTTTGGTCAAATTGACCCAGGAAAAACCCCGAAGGGAAAACCTGTACTTCAGAGAGATTTTATTTCTTCAGGCAAACTTTACAAAATTATAACAATAGTACTTATCTCCCTTCTTGAGACACATGCCAATATCTTACTGACAAATTTGGTGTATGATTACCTCAAAATTTGCGTTGTACAACATCACACGTGGGGTTGTACGGACCTCGATTTTTGTGCCTGTTTTTGCTTGCTGTATGGAGAATAGTTAATGTTGTATTTTCCTCTATTTTTGTGTTGTACGGTCACCTCGAAAATCGTGCCCTCTCACCTCGAAATCTGTGTTGTATGGACTGCACGACTTGCATTTAATGTTGTACGGTCACCTCAAGATTTGTGCCAATTTGCAGGGACAAACTCCTCAAAATTAATGCCCTTCTCCTCTTCTTGATTTTTGGGAATTTTTTGTAAGGGTTTACACTCTGAAATTTCTCTTGCTCATCTCTCAAAATTCTCTCTTGTGAAAGTGAACAATGATCTTCATTTTCCTTTCCCAAGCCCTTTTTATTTGAGTAACTTCCACTTTGAGATCAATGGCTTAGATTAAAAGCCAACTAAATGAGATCTAGGGCCCATCTCATTTCCTCATTAAAAATCACTTTTAATTAATAAATTGAATTTAATGCACACCCACATTTAATACTCATAAAGTCACTTTATAATCATTAACTCAAACTTTCATTAAAAATGTCACTTTATAAAAATAAAGTCAATCTCACCTTTTTAATTAGGCTAGGGACCACTTTAAAGTGTCCTTGTCCACCCCAAGGCATGAGTGAACAAGCACTTCCTAGGTAAAAAAATTCAACAAGGTAAAAAAATTCAACAGATTTTGGCTGGAACCCTCTAGATCTGGTAAATAACTTGTAGATTTGATAAATAACTTGCAAATCTGATGAATACAATAGATCTGCACTTGTATGCTATGGATTTGCACTTGGATAATGTAGATCTGCAATTGTATGTTGTAGATCTACACTTGAATAATGTAGATCTAAGCTTGAATGTAGATCTAAGCATGAATATATATCTCAAATGGTCCTCTTGTCTTTTCTTTTTATGGTTTCTTCTAGCCTTCTATGGTCCTCTTGTCTTTTCTTTTTATGGTTTGCCGTTTGAGGACGAGGTCGAAGGTTGTTTTACCATCACTCCGCTGTAGTTGCTGTCGTTGGATTGCTAATCGTGTCGGATCCACCGGTTTCCTCCCTACCATACCTTGACGGGTACTCTCCTTCCCCCGAGACCCTCGAGCTCGACAGGGCTGACAAAGCTTGCTAGCAATGGAAGTACGACGCCAAGTTGCTACTGGGAGGCTCCCAACCTCACTCACGTCGTACTGAACCACACTGTTCCACAGTCGGCTCAGAGCCATCCAAAGGGTTTGGGCCCCAAACTATGGCAGGACCGAAGAAGAAGAAGATGAAGATCCCCCATTCTTCCGTTTCTTTAGCTTTTATTAACCATTTCGTTAATTCCCATGCATCCCACGCATCACTTTCAGTTAACTCTTTAGTTACTTTAATCAATTAATTAATTTATTTTTAATTACCAACCCACTTGTTAGGGTTTCACTTTAGTTCAAGTTCCTTAATTTACTCTGTTAACTGATTTCTTAATTTAGCTTGATTTTGGTTTATTTATCTTTATTTATTTATCATTTTTAATTTAATTTATCATTTAATTTTATTATTATTATTATTATTTTAAGTTCTTTATGATCAATTTATTATTTCCCTTAATTAAAATATATGTTATTTACCGCCGCATTCTCGTCGCGACCAGAATTATCAAGGTGCTATGCTTCCAGCATGCCCTTCCGATAATTCCCATAGGTGAGGAGTTGGTTATGACGACTGAGGCAATGTTACCTTAGTTCGCCTACCCTAGGAAGAGCGAGGTGGTTCCTGGGGAATAAGGCCGAATCCTTATTGTGCGCCCCCCCAGTAATAATCTTCATGAGTGACCGACTCGCGACCTTGTTGATTTTTCCTAAGCAACATCGAGAGCCATTATCTTAGGAGAATGGGGACATCTGGTCAAGGACCAGGATGTGGAACTAGTTCAGTACTGGGGGAACTCAACCTTGAGCTACGTAGCCATTCTGTTGAATGGAGACATCTGGTCAAGGACCAGGCTGTGGAACCAGTCTGTTGTCTGTCGATTGCACACCAGCAGTAGAAATCTTCTGAAAGCTGTCTCCTCACTTGAGAAAGCGGGAGAGGTGTGACCTTGGGGGCAAGCACAGAGCCAGGTACTGTCACCTACTTGTAGCTCCTTCGTTTAGGCTAACTCCTAACGAAGCCAAGGGGGGTAGTCCCTAACAAAGAGTTTCTATGGCTCAATGTGTTTAAGTTCAGTTTTAATGTTTGAATGATGCGGATGGGTGTTGCTTAGGAGTTATTATGATGAAAGATGATTATAATTAGATAACTGAAAAATTAAACATAAGACAAAAGAGCAATCCACGTTGTTATCATAATATTTATAAGATAAACAATATGTTGAGAACTCACAAGATAATGCAACATTCAAAGATATAAACTTTACTCAAAATATCCAATGGACAAATGGCTCAGATTATCAATAATGCATAAAGGGACGGACCAGTGCCTTATGGAGTCAACTTATCAGAAATGCTTAAGCGTATTGAGGACGTGAGTTTCAAAATAGTGCCAATGAATGTGTATTGCGATTAATCTTGGTTTATTTTAAAGTCTTTTAATGGTCTTGTTTAAGTTTCAACAAAAGGTATCAAGAGACCAACCGAGAAAATCTTTCGAGTTACTCCGTTTGGGACATGATGGCCCGCCGAGTATCTCAGGCTGGTATCGCGAAGATTGACCAGCTAGCTGAGAATCTAGACAGCGGGGGTTCCGACGCCCTTACTAGGAATGACTTGGGAAACTTTCTACAACGCCGGTGCGTTGGTTATGGGGTAAATTTTTTTATTAAGACGAGTCTTGTAAGATTAACAATCCAATGCCGTTTTTGGGTACTCCGATTTTTAGGTCGGTCAGAGCATACTCAGGCAAGGAAACAACGAGATAAATTAATTAAGCGGGGAAATGTGAGTTGCAAAATTTTATTAAGTAAATTAATTAAAACTCTCCGATAGAGAGCACTCTTGACTTTGTCTTATGACAGAAGTTCAAGAGACTTAGCTAAGCTATATGCTTGATGGAAGGATATGCAGTGGGAATGCTCTCCGATAGAGAGTGCTCTTGACTTGGATTACGACAAGTTCAAGAGACTTTAAAGATTAATTAATTAACTTACAAAAATGTAAAAAAGACTAATCTACCCAAGAATCTCTTTCAGGTTTTTAAGCCCTAATCGGGAGAGCACGGGGGTAAGTAAAGCTTGAAATAAAAGACAACTCTCCGATAGAGAGCACTCTTGATCCACAAAGTGAGATTCAAGAGATTTCTACTTTAAACAGTTGATTTACTTATTAAAAGATAAAAATTTAAGAGATGAAGTAATCAACTTAGTTAATGAAGCAAAATGGGCTAATCTAGCAATTAGTATTCCAAGAAAGATAATGAGATTATTCTAAGCACAAGCACATTTAATCTAATAAGCACATAAAAAATAAGAACACCACAAACCTCCCCAAATGGGGGAGGTTGAGAGTGGGGGCTTAAAAACCCCACTCAAATAAAAAGAGAAACTTTATTGAGATTTACAATTTGCCTTGGGAATTCAACCCTTGAAAGGACTTTTGAAATAAATCTAGAAGACTAACATGAAACTTTATTAATGGACTTTATGTAAAAATGAGAGTGATTTATCTTTTTGTTGAGAACCTTTTTTTCAAACTTGTAAAGAGGGAAAAAAGAAGAAGATAGAAAAGAGCAAAAAGAGGGTAAAAGAGGGTTGAAACTAAAGAGAAAAGAGGGAGAAAATGGGGGAACAACAAACATGAAATTGAGTGCCAAAGATGGGAAGAATAGGGTAGCGAACTAAACAATCAATGAGCTGCAAAAATGGTAAAAACGGGACAGCGATAAGAGAGAAAAGTGGCTGCAATAAAAATGAAAAAAGAGGGTAGTGAAGAAAACCAAGAAGAAAAACACACAATAAGGCGGAAGGAGGCCAAATCCAACCTAGAAGAAGGGGGAAAAATCAATCAATAATCAACAAAATGTGGGATCAACCTCCGAACAAGGTGACCACTAGAAGCACTAGTCCTGAAACCGCCCAGACTAGCTGGATGTACGCAAGGATACTAGTGGGGAAAGAAAAGTAGCCACAAAATTATGTGGCACTTGGAATCAAATCCTAAGCTACTTTCTCAGGTCAAAACGAACACGAGACACATGGAAATATTGAGAAAGGAGAAACCTAGATTAAACTTGGGAAAAGTAACCGAAAAGATTTCTTTTACTTGAAGGATGAGGCAAAGAAATTGTGCTTCTCGATTTTCCTGAAAGAGAATGTCTTCTTGTGGAACCTACAGAATGAATGTTAACCATAAAAAAGCCCCTGTATATCGGACGATACCTGAAAGCACACAGTCTTCAAGAGAAAATCATAGATTATATGAAATAGTGCTAGATTTTTAGCCTTCAAAATTTACACAATGAAATGCTTAAGAATCCATAAAGAAAGGAACAAAGAAAGGTATCACCTCACACGATGAATCATGACCAACATAGAGCTTCCGCTTTGACCTCCAAAGTCATCAACTTTATTAAATCTTAAGCAAAATATTACAATAGAATTTCTCCAGAGTTTCTATGCCAAAAATTCCATCCCCATAGAGCTAAAAAAGCCTCCATTTATACAATGAGAGAGTACTAGAACCCTAACACCACACCATGCAAGGAGGGCACAAACCTAGTTGTGTAGCCACGTGAGAGAGTACAAACCAAAATTAAAGGAAGGAGTGAGGGGAGGCCTCCACCTAGGCAAGGCGCTCCCACTCCAACCCTAACCACTCCAACCTCAACCCTAACGAGATCTCCATGAGCAAAAACGTGAGGTTCCAGTGCTCCAGCGTGAGGATGAGGAGAGGCACACGTGATAGGTTAGGGAGAGTAGGCGTGAGGTCTTGGAGGAGCCTAGAGCTAGGTATTGAGGAGCCAATACCTAGAAACAATGAACACATGTCACTCCTCAACCTCGAACATAACATCGAGCCAATAGACAAGCTCCAGCTCACCTAAGCGTGGTCATCATTGAAGGAGGCGAATTGGCAAAGTGGATGATAACTCACTGCTCTTCGATTGTTAACTGAAGAGGATTGGTGCCAATCTCAATCATCATTAATGCCCAATGCCATGTCATTCTGCATTTCATTTCGTTCAATTCGGATTAATTTGGATTTTCTCCAAAATAATCATTTTTAATATTTAATCAATAATTTCCTTGAAGCTGACTTTTTTGAGAAATTATGAGTTATGTAGCTGAATGATGATCTGAAACTTGGAGATAGCTGGCTGGCTGATCAAGAATGATTTTTGGCCTAGGGTTAGAGCCTTCAATCATTGAATTCGGACCCCGGATGGCTGACTTATTACAATTTGAATTTTTCCATTTAATTTATGGAAAAATTTAATTAAAAACTTAGGAAAAATTAAAAAATTAAAAAATTAATTAAAATCCTAAATCCAACGTGTCCGGTAAAATTTTTTCAAATTTTTTTTTTCTGAGGGTCTTAGTGACTTTGGACATGACCATGCTCTATTCTAATAATGTCTAGTAGGTTTATACATACTCAGTTGGTCTCTAATAACCCCCCAAGGCCCAGAATTCAAAATCGAGCATTCCAGCTTTGGAGGAAGCGGGAGAAAACCTCGTCAATTATACTCGGCTATAGGCAAAGCATAATTGTCAAGGGCAAAAGACTCCCTGGAATACCTTAGTTGAAATTCTACGGCTTAGGAGATCGAACCACTCAAAACACCCTGCTAGCACATTTTATTACAAACCCCGCGGGGCCATGGTCATAATTATTTAAAACAAAATATGACTAGCCAAATCTGGCTAGGCAAAAAGGGTAGATCATCTGATGCACTAGAACACAAACATTTATCATGTTTGTTTAATGGCGGCTCCTCAGTTGATCCAACTATGGTACAAATAAGTTGGTAACATCTGGCTCCAACTGCGGGACGGGTACTCGCTTGATTTATTGATCAAAGAGAGTGCCTGAGAATCTAGGAATCTCTGGTACCTGTATGTAAACAAAAGTGTCTTAGTTCCATGTATATGATATATAAAAATAAGCCATGATGAAGTACCAAAAACATTTTTTGCTTTTTCAAATCAAATTACGTAAAACAAAACTTTTTCTTTTTCAACATATAAATGAAATATGATATAAATGCTAATATACAAAAGTTAAGATACAGCATTCTACATGGATATGATACATAAAATATGGGACAAAAACAAAGTACATAAACATATTATGGTACAGAAAAGAAAAAATAAAATTACATAAAAATACAACAAGGATGGGTTTATAAAAGCCCTGGGATGACCCCTTAGTCATCTTGGAGGTTGTTTCGATAAAAGGGCTTCAAATGTTGACCATTCACAGGCAAGTTTAAAGTATCTCCATCCATGGTGTTAAGCAAAAAAGAATTGGTGACATCAGTATCATGGATGATAAATGGGCCTTTCCAAAGGCTGTCGAACTTCCCATGCTTCCCATGCTTCTCCCTTCTCTTATCCCATAAGAGAACAGTATCTCCTACTTGGAAAGATCTCGGCCTGGCTGACTTATCAAAGGTGCCCTTTATGCTTTGTTGATGCCTGAGTGACTGATCAAGGGCAGCTCTTCTAGATTCATCCAACTCTAAGATCTGATTGATCCTTTGCTCCATTTCCAACTGTTCTGTGCCATATTCACTTAACATTCTAAAGATCGGAATCTGCATGCTGGCCGGAAGGGTGGCTGTGAGTTCATACACTAACTCAAAAGGTGACTTTCCAGTTGAGTTCTTCTTGGTAATCCTATCCGCCCACACTGCATACTTAATCTTGCTATCCCATGCTCTTTTATTATCACCCACAGTCTTCTTAAGGATAGCCATCAAATTTTTCTTAGTGGACTCAGCAAGTCCATTGCCCTGTGGATAATAATCTGATGAATGGGATAGGATAATGCCATATTTAAAACAGAAGTCATTTACTTCTCCCGAATTGAAAGCCTTGGCATTATCGGTTGTTATCTTAAGGGGAGTTCCGAATTTGGTGATGATTCTTTCCTCGATGAAATCTATAACAACCTTCTCAGTGGCATTTTTAGTAGGTATGGCCTCTACCCACTTGGTGAAATAATCGGTTGCCGTAAGAATCCAGCAAAAGCCATTGTTAGAATTATCCTTAAATTTGCCGATAAAATCAAGCCCCCACTGCTGAAAAGGGACATGGACCACAACTGGTGTAAGAGGAAGTGCAACCAACTTCTGCTTCCCTGTGAAAAGCTGACACTCCTGGCAACACTTGACATGTTTGTGAACATTTGTGAAGATAGTGGGCCAATAGTACCCAGCTCTCAAAATTTTGTGGGTAGTTGTATTCGCTGCATAATGGCCTCCACAAAATCCTGAGTGAAATTCAGTCAAGACTTTCTTGGAATCTTGTTCATTAATGCATCTGAGTATAATGCCATCTGGGTTCCTCCAACCCAAACCCTCTTGGGTTAGGCAATATCTAGTAGTCTTGAGTCTCAAAGCCCTTCGCTTGTGACCCTTGAGGTGATCAGGGCAAGTGAGATGGAGCAGGAAGAAAATGATGTCGGAATACCAATGATTATCAAGCTCTTGAAGCGTAGGAGTCATGGCTGGCTGAGGGATATTATTTTCAGCAATCATTTCAATGGCTTCTTCATTTTTTTGAGTAAGCATTCTAGCAAGGCCTTGTCCCTTGATTAATTTGGTAGGCTTTATTTCAAGGTCATACTCCTGGATTTTGGACACCCATGTGCCCCTTATTCCTAAACAATCCTGTTGAGACAGGATGTCTTTCACCGTAGTATGGGGAACATATCCAATGACTTTAGAGTATCTAATATACGTTCTGAAATGCTTTAAAGATTTTACCAAGGCATAAGCTTGCTTTTCCATGATGGTATATTTCAATTCAGAGTTTTGTAAGGCTCTACTCATGAAGGCTATAGGTTGCTCGAACCCTTTGAAGCTCTTCTGGAGCAACACACTGGCAATAGTGTCTTTTGAAGCAAAAGAAAAGATCATGAAATCTTTCGTGTAATCCGGGCTGACTAAGACAGGAGACCTAGTGATGGCATCTTTAATACTATCAAAAGCATTCCTTCCTTCATCTGTCCACATGAATTTAACATTTTTATTTAAGAGAGCCTGCATAGGTTTCATGAATTCAGCTAGGTTAGGAATGAATCTCCTTATAAAGTTAATGTGACCATTAAATGATTGGAGACCCTTAACATTTCTGGGAAGGGGAATCTTTTGTATAGCTTCTATCCTCTCAAGGTCAATTTTGACCCCATCTTTGTTGATAATGTGACCTAAAAGCTTTCCTTATTCAATACCTAAGACTGACTTAGCCGGATTCAAGGAAATGCCATATTTCCTACAATGCTCAAATATCTGCCTGAGATGGCCAACATGGCTAGATCTTTCTTTCGAAAACAGATTAAGATCATCTTGGTAGATCTCAATGATTTTACCTATCAACTCCTTGAAGGCATAATCCATAGCCCTTTGGAAAGTAGCTCCGACCTTTAAAAGGCCAAAGGGCATTCTCAGATATTCAAAAGTGCCCCAAGGGGTTGTGAAAGTGGTTTTGTGTCTATCCTCTTCTTGGATGACAACCTGGTTATAGCTTGAGAAACCATCAAGCATTGACAACATGCTCGATCCAGTGACCCGTTAGAGGAGGGTCTCCATGTTGGGAGAGGGTAATTGTCCTTTTGACATGTTATGTTTAGATTTATGAAATCTATACATATCCTTAAACTCCTGTTCTTTTTTCTAACTACCACTAAGTTAGAACACCATGTTGAATGTCTCGTAGGAGCTATTATTCCTGCTGCTAACATCTTTTCTAGCTCCTTTTTTATAATGGGTGCCAACTTAGGATTTATTTGCCTAAGTTTTTGTCGGAAAGGCTTGCCTTTTTGACATTTAGGTTTCAAGGGAATGGTGTGCTGAAAAACATCTTCCCTATAAGCTTTAAGTTCGTCATAAGTGAAGGCAAAAACATCCCTATATTCTTTTACCAAGTTTATGAGGCTGTTCCTTTCCTTTTCAGAGGTACCTTTTCCAATTTTTATTATTCTTGGTTCTTTTTCCTTTCCAATGTTGATTTCTATGTACTCATCCGGCTTCATTTGTTCGACACTACTCTTTCTTCTATCCTGTCTGTCAAAGATGTTCTCTAAGGCAACAAAGCCACGTGTCACAGGATTGAAGCGGTTACCCTCATCCTGATATTCTTTACCTTCCTCACGTTCATTGGCTTTATAATTGGAAAATTCATCAATATGATTAATAAATTTCAATATTTGTTCATCTTCTTGGAAAACCTGCCAATGTTCAATATTATCAGGAATAGAAGGTCTGAAGTTAACCTCTAAAAGACAATCCCCCTCTAACATCTCATCTGACGGCTGAAGTGCTGACGCTGCAAACGCTAGTTGGTCGGCGGCACTATTCTGATCTCTAGGGATTGCTTCTATATTAAGGGCATCAAAAAATTCCATTGTATCCTAGACTGCATTTCTATACTTTTTTAATCTTTGACACTTACATGCAAATTGACCCTTAACTTGTTGGACAATTAAGTTAGAATCCCCCTTAATACTAAGCAATTTGATCCCCATGTCCTTGGCAATCTCGACGCCTGGTAGAAGTGCCTCATACTCTGCCACATTGTTGGTTGCCTCAAACTCTAATCTAAAAGCAAAGTTGAAAACTTTACCTTCTGGTGAAAAAATGACTATCCCAGCCCCTTTTCCTGCTTTAGAATAAGCCCCATCAAAGTTCATCCTCCACAATTCATTAAGTTTTTCATTTTTAATTTCTTCTTGGATAGGCTCCAAGAAAGTGGAGTTGATTTGGTGCATCCCTAGTCCACTTGAGTAGTTGACATATTCATTTGATGGTTTCCTTGGGCTTTCTACATGATATCTTCGTTCTTTCTCGGTATGTAACTTAACCAATGAATCTTCTGATGCAGGTACAATGGCGTACGTCCAATCCATTTGGATGGATCCCCCTAAAGTGGCACCAAATTTTCTAGATAATAGCATGCCCCATTTATTCGGTACATCTATGACAAGGATATCCATGGTAACATGGATGTCTGGATACTTGGCCAATCTTACGTGCTGCCTTTCAATCATACCCTCAACTTTGACGGGTCTAGAGTCCACGGCACATACATTTTGGTAAGGGCGAGTGGTTCTAAGGCCAAGTTGCTGCATGACTTTCTTAGTCATAATATTTGTTCCTGAGCCTGAATCTAGCATACAGTTGTGCAGGAGAAGATCACCTATCATCAATGACATGTAGAAGGGCGGGTGATCTTCTTTTCTTGGGTCCCTAGTATGCAAGATTACAGGGGGGTCTCCACAGACATTTTCCTGACTGGGTGGAAGCTGTTTTACTATATTGGCAAAAGTTACTTTTTTGGGAGCTGTAGGTCTTTCAGGTACAACTATCTTTGAGGTAGGGAGGGGATCATTATCAACTTGAGGCTCTAGCATTTTCAACAATTTTTCCTTTTGACCAAGAATTTTACATAACTCAAGTACGGGAACCGGGACTTTAGAGTTTGCTAACCAACTACCTAAATCAAAAGTTAGAGCAATAGAATCTGACTTATCATTTATTTCTGGAGGAATGTCAGAAATTGTTACCTTTGGAGCAGTTTGGATAGATGGTCCTTCCCTTGGTCTTCTTTGATATGTTATGCCTTTAAAATTTTGAACGTTGTTGCTATTTGAAGGCATTTCCCCATAATACTCAGTTAAGTAATCAACCCTTTTATGAGATTGGTTGGCTTGATTCCAACTATCCTTATGGTCAACATAGATGTCTCCTACATTGTGAATGAATTCAGGCTCGCTTGCAGACGTACTGGGACCGCAACCCTCGGGATAACCATGTTTTTGAACATAGCACGCATAATGGCAGCCCAATTCCTCATGGAAATCTCTGCATGCCCTACAAAATGGTTTGTAAGGCTCAACCACATTAGTAGCCTCTAGCTGATGAGGAGGCCTCTGCTCATGGTTGGGATTCTTTCTCTACCATGTTTTCCTTGCAGGGAAGGGTCTAGGAGGTGGTGGAGGTTGAGTTCTTTCAACAGTTATGACCCTATTTTGAACCTTTTTAATCTGTGCTAAGTGTTTCCTCTCCATGTCTTGCATCTTCTCTGTCAGGGCCATGAGCTTCTTCTCATAAGCTTCGTGTGACGGTTCTTTCCCTTTAGGTTTAACAATTTTAAGAGGAGTTGATGATCTAGAGTAACCCTGGATGTTTGACTCCCCTGAAGACTGCATGTTCTTATAAATTTTAATGGCCAAATTCTGAGCTTGAAGTAAAGTAGTCGGCTCCTTGTCTCTAATCTGGTATTGGATCTTGCCACTTAATGCTTCAATGTAATAATCCAAAGTATGGAATTTGACAACTCAGTGAACCTATTATTGAACTCATCCATGGTTTCTGTTTCAGACTTCTTCATACTAGTCAAAGCTGCTACTAGATGCCTAGGTTACTTCTTACTTCCAAACTTTCCAAGGAAAGCAGTCTTGAAATCTGCTATGGTAGTGAAAGAGTTGTTTGGCAAATTATCATACCAAATCCTAGCTTTGCCATCCAGAGATAGAGCAAACAAGGTCATGTAAACATCTTCATGTTTATCTGCACCACTGACATACGAACCACAGTGTCGGGAGAAGTTTCTGATATGTTGCTCAGCAGAGGTAGAGGCATCAGTGCCATTAAAAGTCATAAGTTTATCAATAGCCTTCTTGGGAATGTCATGAGGTTGACCTGCTATCTGAGTAAAATTGAGTTGAGTAAAAAACTCACCCATTGTGTCAAGGAAACAGTTATTGTTTTGAAAATTTTCTAAGTTTTCTTGAAATAAAAAGTGGATGTTTGAAACAGACTCAGATCCAAGTTCTTCAAGAAACCTACAAGAAGCTAGTTTGTTTAGTCTCCTCCTATAGACTTTTTCAGGGTCAAGGATGAAATTGAGCAAACCTTCAGAGTTTCTTCTAGTCGAATACCTTGAGGTGTTAACTTACAGTGGAGTCGCCAGGTGGATTGAAGTCTAATTTCAGAGAGTGATTGGACTAAAAATCTACCAAAGTGGAAAAAAGATAAATAACTAAAAAGAAACAAAGGTCGTCTAGGAACAAAAAGATTTGTCCCCGACAACGACGCCAAAAGATGTTGTTCGCCGATTGCACACCAGCAGCAGAAATCTTCTGAAAGTTGTCTCCTCACTTGAGAAAGTGGGAGAGGTGTGCCCTTGGGGGCAAGCACAGAGCCAGGTACTGTCACCTATTTCTAGCTCCTCCGTTTAGGCTAACTCCTAACGAAGCCAAGGGGGGTAGTCCCTAACAAAGAGTTTCTATGGCTCAATGTGTTTAAGTTCAGTTTTAATGTTTGAATGATGCGGATGGGTGTTGCTTAGGAGTTATTATGATGAAAGATGATTATAATTAGATAACTGAAAAATTAAACATAAGACAAAAAAGCAATCCACGTTGCTACCATAAGATTTATAAGATAAACAATATGTTGAGAACTCACAAGATAATGCAACATTCAAAGATATAAACTTTACTCAAAATATCCAATGGACAAATGGCCCAGATTATCAATAATGCATAAAGGAACGGACCAGTGCCTTATGGAGTCAACTTATCAGAAATGCTTAAGCGTACTGAGGATGTGAGTTTCAAAATAGTGCCAATGAATGTGTATTGCGATTATTCTTGGTTTATTTTAAAGTCTTTTAATGGTCTTGTTTAAGTTTCAACAAAAGGTATCAAGAGACCAACCGGGAAAATCTTCGAAGTTACTCCGTTCGGGACATTACGGCCCTCCAAGTATCTTAGGTTGGTATTGCGAAGATTGACCAGCTAGCTGAGAATCTAGACAGCGGGGGTTTCAGCGTCGTTACTAGGAATGACTTGGGAAACTTTCTACAATGCCAGTGCGTTGGTTATGGGGTAAATTTTTTATTAAGATGAGTCTTGTAAGATTAACAATCCAATGCCATTTCTGGGTACTCCGATTTTTAGGTCGGTCAGACTATACTCAGGCAAGGAAACAACGAGATAAATTAATTAAGCGGAGAAATGTGAGTTGCAAAATTTTATTAAGTAAATTGATTAAAACCCTTCGATAGAGAGCGCTCTTGACTTTGTCTTATGACAGAAGTTCAAGAGACTTAGCTAAGCTATATGCTTGATGCAAGGATATGCAGTGGGAATGCTCTCCGATAGAGAGTGCTCTTGACTTGGCTTACGACATGTTCAAGAGACTTTAAAGATTAATTAATTCACTTACAAAAATGTAAAAAGACTAATCTACCCAAGAATCTCTTTCAGGTTTTTAGGCCCTAATCAGGAGAGCATGGGGGTAAGTAAAAATCGAAATAAAAGACAACTCTCCGATAGAGAGCACTCTTGATCCACAAAGTGAGATTCAAGAGATTTCTACTTTAAACAGTTGATTTACTTATTGAAAGATATAAATTTAAGAGATGAAGTAATCAACTTAGTTATTGAAGCAAAATGGGCTAATCTAGCAATTAGTATTCTAAGAAAGATAATGAGATTATTCTAAGCACAAGCACATCTAATTTAATAAGCATATAAAAAATAAGAACACCATAAACCTCCCCAATTGGGGGAGGTTGAGAGTGGGGGCTTAAAAACCCCACTCAAACAAAAAGAGAAACTTTATTGAGATTTACAATTTGCCTTGGGAATTCAACCCTTGAAAGGACTTTTGAAATAAATCTAGAAGACTAACATGAAACTTTATTAATGGATTTTATGTAAAAATAGAGTGATTTATCTTTTTGTTGAGAATCTTTTCTTCAAACCTGTCATGAGGTTCGACCCCGTTCTTTTAATTGCACATTGACATAATATAACATTATAACTTCAAAACTTAGGCCTTTAGCCTTTTAATTCAACATTACATTTAACTTTAGTCTTGTAGACTAATTACATTATAAGCAAGCACCTTTTACACATTTTATCACTCTTTCTCTTTACATATGGTCCTATTCTACTTACATAACATTATTTCATTAATGAAAGAAGATCTTTTCATACCATGTGGTCATTTGATCCTTTATCATGGTCACATGCTAAAGTGACTCTTTAGAGTGGCCAACTCCAAGAAGATCACAACAAGGACCAAAAAGCGTCACTCCACATATCGGTCTAGCTCACAAGACTTTTATGTTCGTTTTGGCTTTTGCTTAGACTCTACTTTGACTTTTGCACATGTCTCACAAAGCTTGCACCTTGACTTTTGTACTAGGCTCACAAGGCTTTTACTTTTTCCCTGACTTTTGCACTAGCCTCACAAGGTTTACATCTTGACTTTTGTACTAGGATCACAGGGCTTTTTACTTTCGCCTTGACTTTTGCACTAGACCCACAAGATTAAGTTTCAGCATCAACTTCGTCTTGGCTATTTTCTGGCTCACCGGGTTTGTATGTTCACCCTAACTTTTGCCATGCCTTCACAAGACGTTTTGATTCTCCAAATCTCCCTGACTAGCCTCAGGGTGGCCCAATGCCTCACATTGGAGAATGAATATCGATGCTACCAATTTTAACAGATCCTTCGTCATTCTGAGTAATTAGAGCTCCATCATAAAGGGACCTTGAGTATTAGGAGAGTTGTGACAAGTATTCAACTTTGGCTTGGGATCATACATCTTGGGTACTCACTAGGGCCTCAACGAGGCTTTGTTCATGAGACAATTTAGATGCTCACCCCTCCACTATCCTGAGTATTGAAAGCTCCATCGCTAGATGCCCTTGAGCATTAGGAGAGTTGCAGTAGAAGTCTGAATTTTACCTAGGTTACACATCTTAATGCTTGTAGTGTAGTTTTCTTCTCAGAATATATTATAGTTAGTTTATTGGCATCTTCTTGGTGATTTATTGCTTTGTTGGGGAATTCTCTTCTTCTTCCTCCCCTCACTTTGCTTCTACCTCTAGCTGTGATGTGCATTTATGTTTGTATTTTATGTTTGACATGAGCTTTGCAATCTTATCACTTTTTAATTATTGCGACCTCTTTAGTTCTTTTGCTCGTTGTAGTTTAAAAATGGGAGTTAGTTTTGCACTCCCACTATGTATTGGTGCTAGTTCTTCTTTTGACTCGCATTGACCTACTATTAGGGTCATTTGTTGGACATTAATGTGATTTTTCTCTTTTCTCTCTCTTGTTCAGGCCTATTGTGTATCTCTTTTGTGTTTTTTTGATACTCACTTTGGTTAACCAACTCAAAAGGACAATACTTAACTTGATGGTCAACATATTTGAAAGCGATACATCCATATGTGATATTCAGAGAGTTAAATGGTTGCAGCTTCACTGAGTTACCAAACTTGATAGGAATGATGGATAGTAGCTCTTGAGATAAATTCACCTCAACACAAACCTTTGCATTGGTGTCCAGAGACCTGACATCATTAGGTTCAACAAATAATAATCTCCCAAAGGGTTTCGCTACAAGTTCTACAATGTCCTTGGTAACTTCTCCATCATATCAACTTTCAATTTATAATGGATAAGAACATTTGTATATTCTTTGAAGTTGAAACTCAAATTATAGGGTGAATCCCTTGAGCCAAGATAGCCTTACTCGCTTCTAAACATTTGAAAATTAACATTTATTTATTATACACCTCCTACCCAGTGTCAAACAATATCAAATTAAGACAATAATCATGCAATAATGGCGTTATTCACTTTATCACAAATTCTGAACAATATCACGCCTTTTGAGGCAATTTTATGTCTCCTAAGGTAATGCCTCACTTCCTAAGGAAGCAACTCCAAAAAGTGCGCCCTCAAGTGAAAGAGGAAATTGGACTAGGGTGAAGTTGGAGGATAAGCTAGAAACACCACCCTTGACTTTACCAATTATGAGAGTTTCATGTATCCTAATGCACTTCCTCAGAATAGGACACCCTCTAGGGTTTGTGGTTGAAACCCTAGGGCGAAATTTTAGGGTAGACCAGAAATACTAAATCACGACTATTTTTGGATTTTTGAATTTATTTTGATTTTTAGGGTTTTTCCAGTAGAAAAATGTTTCTATGCATAAGATGAAATAAAACATGCAAAATTTGATAAAAAGAGGATTGATAAATAAGGTATTAAATTCTTGTCTCAAACTCTAGGGCTATGAGAGATTGAGGCTAATGTCCTTCCTCTTGAGATGGTATTCAATACTTGCAACTAGGGCTAAGCTAGCAACCCTAATTAGGGAAAATAGCGAATTTTAAGGCCCAACAAAACAATCCCCTCAAGGGTTAGGTAGCAAAACCCTAATTAGGGCAAATAGAGAATTTTAAGGCCCAACAAAACAATGTAGAGCTCCTTGATAGGGAGGTCCCTTCAAGCAAATTGATAAAATGCTAGAAACAAACCCTAACTCAATCCAAAGCACTTCAAGAGCAATGTTAAACTAGGGTTAGAAGATACACCAACATAAACTTACCATCATCAACTTAGCATGTGCAAAATCAAACCCTAGAACGTCATCCATTCATCCTTCAAGCAAAATGGACATCCACGAGAGAGATGTGCTTAGCTTTAAATGCCCCAATAAACTAGTAGGAAAAAAAAAAGAATACATAGTTTGAACCCTTGTCCATGATTTACAAATGAGGTGAGGTTGTCTTATTTATATGAGACAACCCTCAACCTTTTACAAATTTGAGCCTACATGTTAATGACAAAATATAAAAATTTTAGGTTAGTGCACTCACAAACTTGGGGACTAAACCATACAATGACATAAAATAAGAATAAAAATGTTGTGCAATTAGGCTCCACCAAGTGCAAAGTGAGCCGAAAGGAGGGCGTCATGCCCCAACTAACCCTGACAAATGCTTGTTCCTCAACGCCCTTCTTTTTAACAATGTAGGCTTTTTCTTCAAGTAATGACATCATGGGTCTGGAGACCAGGAGAAGGGGTTTTGCATCAAAATAATATGTCCTAAGTGGGCAAAATAAGTTGTGCTAAATAGGGTAGGACTACTCTTACATGTGCAATCACCTCTACAAAGCAAAATATGATTGTGGCCATGTGACCTAATGAGGATCCATCCCATGAAGCACTGGACACCAACCTAGGGCCCAAATGGCCCAATAAGATGGGAGATTTCTGCCCATCAAGAGGCAGTCAACAATGTCACTAAGCCAACACTTCCTGGAACGAAAACCAAGAGGACCTGCCATGACCTGATCAGGGGCATTTAGCCCCAAAATCAACACTCTACATAATATAGCCCCCAAAACTTGGCCTTTACAAAAGAGAGATAATCCCCTCACATTGGTACATCTTGAAGGAACACTCAAGAGACTTTGAGGTGTAACACTTCCAAAGTTTTAAACTATTTCAGTCCATGCTAGTGCATCCTTATAAGCAGGCATCTTCCCAAGGAGGAGGGAATTTTAGTGCTTTGAGATTGCTTTTCAAAAATTGCCTTGGCTACTTTGTTCTCAGCAAGATCATGAATAAAAGAACCAAAAACATCATCCATTACCTTATATGCATGGCCAGATCGTAAGTGCAGGGTTGATACCCTGTGGGAAGAATGGGCCATCTTAACCTTTGGGACTTCCTTATCATAGACACAACAAAGAATATCTTTGGATGAACTTCGGTCAATTAACTTATTTATAATTTCACTTGAACTTCCAAAAGCCTGGCCGTTCCATGCAGAAGGAGAAATGGGACAGAAAGCTGTAGGGTCCTCGTTTTCCTTGCTTTGTTCCACCATCATTTTAATCTCTGAACTGACAGCTAGCCCCTCATTAAATGTTACATTTAAAATATCTCCCAGAACACTGAATTGTTAGGTCTCTTGTTCAAACTCTAAAAATATTGGAAGTGTTGTGGTCCAATTAAGATGGCATGTCATCATCTGAGCTGTGTGTAAAGATTGGTTGGTTCCATAATGGATGTGGTGTGTAACAACATACAAGTGAGTGTTCTATGAACCCACGAGGAAAAGCACAGGTTGGCTTAGATATTGAAGTTTTAATCTCATTGAGTTTGTAAACCCCTAGGTCATATATTATTAATTGTCCTGTTTCTTTTAGTTTCTCTTACATGGGTGATTCCATGTAAAATGTGGTTATCATAATTAGATAAACTGCTTATTTTTTTTCGGTTGTGATTATAATATTATATTGCATTTTTTTAATGTAAATGACTGAATGTATACCTTTCTTTGGGACTTTGCATAAGTACTTTTGTGGTCATTTGTTGCACATTAATAACATTATCTTATCTTATCTTATCTTATCAATCTTGTCCTTTGTTAATTTTACAGGTCCCAAGACGGTAAAACTATATGCAAATAAGGAGCATATGGGGTTTAGGTGTGCACTGGATTTTATGGAATTCAGAAATGTTCTGATATTTTCTTCTAGGATACCTTGTCTTGAGATTGTTGTTTTGCAAGTGTTAATTGTATCGATATGGAATGATTTGCTGGCAGCAATGTAAATGACTTTCCTCCAAGTGATACTGTGGTTTTATCACCAGATAATCTTGAGGTAGTTCCCTGGCCTTATACATTCAATTGAGGGAAAAGCTATATTTCCTTCATAATAAGATGGTGATTTTTTCTTCAGTTATGTAGGGCAATTTTGTTGTGACCTTTTGTTTAGAATATCATCTCATGTTATGCATCTTTGAGTAGTATCCTATATTTTTTGCAATCCATACTTGTGCTTTTGTTGATTATGCCTCGTTTCTTTTCTGTTGCAGGGAAAACCAGTTGTCTTAAAGTATGTAAAATTCCAGAATGTTCGCAGGTATGGTCAAGCAAATGGAATATATTTCTCTGTTATCTCTGCATCTGTATCTTGCTATAAGGATGCATTTACCCTTTAGTTCCTTGAATTTAGTGCGTGACAATCTTAATTCTTGACATGGTTGCTGTAAAAAATGAATTGGGCCAGTTTGACCATCTTTATAGAGGACAATCAGGGTGGTGCCGATGTTACCCGAGTTCAGAAGCTTGTGCTGTATGGAAGCACGTAAGTTGGCTCTTTCTTCTACACGTGTTTTAATGCCATTGGTATCTTTATATACGTAAATCCTGAAAATTATGAATGCTGTCACTTCCTTGATCATTGACATTTTTTCAAAGTTTGAACTTTTGTTAAAATTAGTTCTTATGATAATTAGGCCTTTTTTATAATTTTGAGCCAACCTTCTGTTTTCAGACTCTTATTTTTATAAACTCATATTTAGTCTCAAACATTTGTATTGGCTGGAAGGATTAGGAGATGGTTAAATCCATATTTCACTTCATTATTGACAATTTGATTTTGAACACCATGATAATACAATATTGACTTCTAATCAATCTGTATCATTTTCTTTTTAGATTTCAAAGTAAAAAAATTGTAATTTTTCAACTGGAAATTACTTCCATATCTTTGGTTCTGGCAAACATTGCCAAGGTAATGAGGATTTGCACAGCATATATTTGTTCTGGCAAAGTTTGTTCTACTTTGGTTCTTTAACAAAAGGCGATACAGACTTTTGATCAATCTATATCATTTTCTTTTTAGATTTCAAAGCCAAAAATTTGTAGCTTTTTAACTGGAAATTACTTCCATATCTTTGGTCCTGGCAAACATTGCCAAGGTAACGAGGATTTGCAAAACATATTTTTGTTTTGCTGACAATGTAAAAAATGTAAAAATTTGTGTTCTACTTTGGCTATTTAACAAAAGGTTTTGCCATGAACCCTGAAAACTAAACTTCATGGCATAAGCCTTAAGCATGGAAATTTAACTCATTAGCTTAAGATCTCAAGGTCAATGCACTTTGGCAAGTATGATGAGGAATACATAAAAGTATTTCAAGCATTTTGTCATTGATAGAGTGAACTGGTACAACAATGCCCATGCTATCTTTCAATAAAAAGATCTCAAGTGAAAAATATGGTGGCAAGGAGACGGAAGGATGTAAAGCACATATAATATAAGATAAGATATTTTTTTAATGTCAAATTGTTAACCACAAGTAGGTCAAAGGGGCTGCTAAGTACAACAGTTTGGGATACAAAGTGGGAGTGCAAAGGTCGCTCCTAAATTTCTCCTAAAAAAGGGATACAAAAGCAAGATAAAAGCAGATCTCAACATTTGTTAGATAAGATAAGATAAGATAAGATAATTTTATTAATGTCCACTAATGACCACAAATAGGTCAACGGGACTGTCGGTTACAATGATAATTTATGCATGTGGGAGGATTAGTTGATCTCCCTTAGAGGAAATACAATATAAGCAATGAAATAGTCTAAGACCATGAAACGAAAAAGAAGGGTGGTAATTCAGAGACACACAAGTACTGCTAAGAAGTCAATCACAAAACTCCAATAAGGGAGGGGGGTGGTGATGTCTTGCCTGAGGGCTGTTGATTAACAATCCCTGATGTTCTCTCTTCTAACATTTGAGGTTGAAGAGAAGAAGTTCATGATAAATGACTAATTGAAGGATTTAGAAGAGTTGGGGGATCTGTTCTCCTAAAAAAGTATATAAAAGCATGATAAAGCAGATCTAAACATATGCTAGATAAGATCTATAGTGTAAGACCATGAAATAGAAAAGTAGAGTGGTAACACAAAGACATGCGAGTACTGCTGAGAACCCAATAACAAAACTTCTAGTAAGGTAGCGGGGGTGATGTATTGCCTCAGGGGCTTTGTTCAACAACCCTCAATGCACTCTCTCCTAACATCCGAGCTTGAAGAGAAGAAACTCATGATAGATGATTGATTGATTGGAGGATTTGGAAGTGCCGGGAGATTTAGTATGAGATCTGTTTTTTGTCCAACTGATGTAGTTGTGTGCCCTCGTCTGCAAATTCTGTGTGAATTGTCCTGGGATTTGAGGCGACATTGTTGTAATGGCCTTGCTGGTTGAGTTTGGAAGGTCTCTTGTGCTCTCATGAATCTGACCCATACAGTTTCTTATAGATAAGAGAAGGTCAAATCTGAACCATGGTTGATAATAGAAAAGATCATCTGCCAAGAGATAGTGTATGTGCCAATAATACTCGAAGAAGTGTGCCCTCCATCTCAATTTGGAACAAGGAATGGGAATAAACCAAGCTCCTCTGAATCCATATCTTTTGTACCCACTTGATTGCCTTGAACACTTTCTGAGGAGAAACCATAGTCAAGAATATATACACTGCAATTGCTTCAAGGGTTGTCTTTATGAAAAGGATCCTGCCAATCAAGGTAAGTGTTCTAAATGTTTAGCTATTTCATTTTGGATCCTCCAATTAACCTTTTCCCAAAAGACAAACAACCTCTTCCCAAATGAGATTTCTCCTTGAATTCCTACTAGTGGAATCCCCAAATATTTGGTAGGTACAGAGCTTTATTGCAAGTTGAGATTCCTACAAAAATGCTATCTCACATCCATCATACTTTGAAGTTTTTTTTGGATTTGCCTTCATTCATTTGTCCTCTTGAGGCTGGGAGAAATAGATTGGGGGTCTTCTTAATCACTTTTGCCTCTTGAGTCCTATGCTTCTCTAGTGAGCATAGTATTGTTCACAAATTGGAGATGAGAGATGGTATTGATGTCTAGGGAAATATGAATCCCCTTCAGATTTGACAATTTTGCTGCATGCAAAGATCTATCTAGTCCTTTAACCAACATTATGAAAAGATAGGGAGATAGTGGGTCTCCTTAGCATATGCCTTTGCCTTGGACTAAATGATGTTGTCGGAGCTTTGTTAACAAGGATAGAGAAAAATATGGCGTTATTGCACTCATTAGTCATCTAGCGTAGCTGCCATCCAAACCAAACACCACCAAATCTGATTGTCCCGATTTAACCATATGCCTTCAACTTGTCTACCATGACTATAATCCTCAAATTTTTCCCAGTTTTTAGGGAATTGATTGACATCTAGGTAATGATTACCCCATGCCAAATTTGCTTGCCCCTTACAAAATATCCTTGCTCCCTGGAAATGTTTTGATTAAGAAGGGGCTTTAATTGGTTTGAAATCATGTTGGAGACCATCATTTAGACAATATTGTACAGAGCTATAGGTTGTAACTTTTCTACAGATCTAGAATTTGCTTCCGGAGGAATAAGGGTAATGAATGTGGCATTTAAAGTTTGCAGCATTTTTTGGAGCTTCCTCTAACTTGGCATATATTTTCACACATTGTATCCCATCTGTGCAAACTAAAGTTTGAGGGAAACCATCTACACTGGGAGCTTTTCCCCTTGCTAAGTCAAAGTAAACTTATTTGATCTCTTAAACATCTCTCTTGTTAAGTATCTATTTTGGGCTCACAAAATCAGCTTTGGAATATTAGCAGAAATTTGCTTGATGGCTTGTCAATCCTAATTGGGTCGCGAAACCAGATTTTAAAAACAGTTTGTTTAGCTTTTCTTCATTCTCCTGTGGGGACTCCAGTTCATCTCTTGATACTTTTTTTATTTGGGTGATTTGTTTAATGCTCATATTTGTGATAGTGACATGAAGAATATTTTTTGTAATTTTATTATCTTCTTCGCAGTGTTGCAAATATATCTGATATCTCCCAGTTTTTCTGAGTTTTTAGGTTGCTAATATTTTTGACTTTTTCTAGTCTAAGTTTATGCTCGTTGATATTTCTGAAAGCGTCTTTTTGGACCCTTGACAATATATTCCAATAAATAATATTTGCAACATTGCTTCTTGCAACCATTGAATTCGATACTTTTGCTTCCAAATAATCTTCTCTTATTGATCTTGTTCATCCAGTAGCCAAAGGAGTTGTTTTTCTTGCAACTCTAAAGTTGTTGAAACAACCTCCATTGTCTTTTCCTGTGAGACTTTCATAACTTGTTCCACTTGTTGCTTGTGCTGGAAATGTTTCTAAAGGCCGATTGATTCCATTCCTTGAGGATTTGCTTCAAAGTGAGATGGTGATACAATTACTGGTATATGTTGTATTCAAGCTATGATGATTACAGTACTAGTTATCACCTATATATTTGTAATAATGGTCATGAGCTATACCATTAGTACTAACATATACTGCACAATAGCTACTAGTATAGAGTCATAAGTACAACCATAAGCTAGACGCAATACATCATGTAAAACGTAGAACTAGTGTACTCTATTAATACGGTCGGTTAGTAATATTACTTTCCCTATTCAATAACGTGTAGTAAGTAATGTAACTACTGCAATTTTTGTTGTAGACCAAGCATATTTTGAGTCGGCCTTGGAGATTTTCTACAAACCACCTATGCTGGTTCTTCTACTTAAAAATTGGGTGTGGAAACCACTTCTCAAATCAAAGTAGAATATTTTGAGGTCTAATTTGGTTTTGACATATGGAAAAGGATCAGTTGGTGATCCAAGCTTGCCCTTTAAATGTTGATAATATCACCTCCACCACCATATCATGATTGAATATGTGTTCATCATTTAGAAACCTGTCAAGCCTTTCGACTATCAGATCCTTGTGGCCTCTTTGGAAGAGCCCACTCTCTGGGAAGATATCCACTTAACAATTTCACTGAGAAGATATTTCTCGCAAATGTTGTCTATTATTCAGTTGACTAAACTTATTTTGAATAACTCTGAGCTCATTCTAAATAAGAGTCCAAATATGGGAATCAAGTCTCTAATAAAGATATTTCAAAGTCAATTGTTTTGATATCTTGTTCTATATCTTTGTTTTCTTCAAACTTCGTTCTTCTCAGTGATCCAATTACTTCCTTTCCATTTCCCTTAGGCTCCACTCCAATTGTATTGATTGCAGGGAAAATTTTAAGGATCCATACTTTGGATGCTTAAAATTTTTAGATTCGCCGAAGTGTATAAACTTTGGCGAATCTTACCAATTCTTAAAAAGCCAACTATAAAATATTTGGCGATATTTTTCTAAAAATATTTCAATTTCGAAGGATTTAATATAAGTTTATATTATAATTTGGTGATTTTTAGAGTGAAAAAATTTTACCCCATCAAAATTGGGAAAAACAAAGCTTCAAAAAATGTAAATTGGCGTATGTTTTTTTTGGAAAAAAACATGGAAAAATAACCCATGGGCTAAATTTCGCCCCGAAAATTTTCCTTGATTGATGGTTCAACCTTGCTCATTTTTCCTGCTTCTCTACTCATCGTTAAGTGTTTGGATTCTTTCTCAAGGTTCTCATTTTGATGGTTATTATCTTGGAATCCTTGGTCCATAACGGTTATCTCTCCCATTTGGTTGGAGTTACTTGTCTTCGTAACACACTATTGATAGTTAGATTGGTTTTTAAGAGATGCATTGCCCATGCTAGTTCCTTTGGCTTGATTCTAGGCCTTACTCTACTTTGACCCCCCTTCCTTACCTTAATTGTTCTTATTATTTTCCAGGTTGGACAACTCTAGGAAGTGATTTAAATAGTGATTTTCAGATTGAGTTTGTGTTGTCTTTTTTCTTCTTACCCCTTTTATGGATCTTTTGACTTCTTGGAACCTATCTCTGTGTTCATTCTGCAGTGCTATGTTTAGTGAGCAGTCCCACATGAGATTTCCTTGCTCATGGCATTGTTTGCATCAGAATGGAACATTCTTATTGACATTTTTTGAACCCCAACCCGGTTTTAAGTTTAGTTTCATTTGCATGTAGTTTGATACCCAAACCCCAGCATGCGTAAACAAATTAAATTTAAAATTTTGACTTTTGCTTGAAACACATGGAATTCTTTGAACATAAACAACTCAAAAATTTAAATGGCAGCCAACTTTTTCACACTCAGAAAATTATAACAGTCAACACACTCAAGAAATTTAGACTCAGAATTTTGACAAAAAAGGTCCAGGGAAAACCCCGAAGGAAAAACCTGTTGTAGAGAGAAATTATATTATTATTTTCAGGCAAATTATGTTGCCATCTCCTAGAAATCTGTGCTGCTGTACGGTCTTGTCCTCAATTTTTGTGCCCAGACTCTTACTCTTCCTCCTTGAAATTCGAGCTAGGGTTTTCTCTCTCTTTCTCTTGGAAGAAATCAATTCTCTCTCTTTCTCTCCTTTTCTCTCTTATTCTTCTCCTCTCAAAAATCTCATTTGTGAAAAGTGAACAATGAATCTCTCAATGCCTTCCCTTAGCCTTTTTGTTTGAGTAACCGTCACTTTAAAATCAATGGCTATGATTAAAATCCAATTAAATGAGATCTAGTGCCTTTATTAAATCTCACTTTTTAAAGTCACTCTATAAATATAAAGTCATTCTCCCTTTAAAAAAAATACTAGGGACCCCAACTTTTCAGTGTTCATGTCCACCCCAAGGCATCACAAGGTGGATAAACACTTCCTTGGTAATTTTCAACACTCCCTCTTATCGAGGAAGCTGTTCTTCACCACCCCCAACTTGTCTCTCAAATGAATATGCTTCCCTCTTCTTAAATACTTTGTGAGAATGTCAGCCACCTGCTTCTCAGTAGATATGTACTGCAACTCAACAACTCCCCTCTGAACATAATCTCTGATGAAGTGATATATGATCTCAATATGTTTAGACCTATCATGGAATACTAGATTCTCAGAGAGCCTAATACAACTTTGATTGTCACAGTATATAACTGTAGGCCTCAACTCTTGAATAAACAAGTCAACCAACAACTTGCGAAGCCACAATGCCTCGCAACTAGCCTGACTAGCTGCCATATACTCGGTGTCAGCAGAACTCAAAGCAACGAACTTTTGCTTTTTCCTGGACTACGACGTTGCTGTTGAGCCCAAACTAAAACAACCCGAAGTGCTCCTTCATTCCGATGTAGTTCCTGCCCAATCTGAATCTTTGAAGCCAGTCAAGCCCACTCCATATGATCTCTTGTAGTCTAGAACATAGTCTATTGTCCCAACAATATATCTCAAAACATGTTTTCCAGCTACCTGGTGCACTCTCTTGGGCTTCATGATGAACTGGCTGAGAGTGTTCACCGCAAAACATATATTTGGTCTGGTGTTAACCAAATACATCAACGAACCAATGAGCTGCTTGTATAAGGTAGGATCAACCAACTCTCCCTCAGAAGCATGAAGCTTCTTCCAGTTGGTGATCATGGGTGTGGACATCGGTCTGCAACCCTCCATCTGAAATCTCTTCAAAACATCGACTACGTATTTTCCTTGCCCCAGGAAAACATGTCCATCCTCCTGCCATACCTCCATATCCAAATAATAATGCATCAGCCCAAGGTCAGTCATCTCAAACATTGAAGCAAGATCTCTCTTGTAAGCTGCAATCAGGTGCTTCTCTTCTGTGATAAACAAAACATCAACATATAGCAAAAGAATGAGCGGATCACCGCCAACCATAATGAAATACAGGTTGGGATCAACCTCACTCTTTTGGAGCCCAATCGACAACAAGTATGAGTCAATCCTTGAGTACCAAGCTCGAGGAGCTTGCTTCAGCCCATACAAGGCCTTTTTCAACCTGCATACATGTGAATCTCTCCCATGCACATCAAAGCCCTGTGGCTACTCCAGATATACCTCCTTTTGCAGAAGGCCATTCAGAAATGCGGTCTTCACATCCATCTGGTAGATCTTCCAACCCATCTCTGCAACTGTGGATATCGTTGATTTGATGGAAGAATAACGAGCAACTGACGCAAAAGTATCCTCATAGTCAACTCCATCAACCTGTGAGAACCTCCGTGCTACAAATCGAGCCTTGTGCTTCTCAATGTTGCCATCCGTAGCATGTTTGATCTTGTACAACCACTTGGAAGTCACAATTGACTTCCCTTCTGGTCGTGGAACAATCTCCCACACATCATTCTTCATGATGGAATTGTACTTTTCCATCATGGCATCTCTCCAAACCTGATGTGTAAATGCCTCCTCAAAGGTAGAAGGATCAAACTCATGCAAGCTAGTCACCACCGCCATGTAACCGGAAAATCTCTATGGTGCCTTGCTCTCTCTGACCTCCCTCTTGGGTGGCCCCACAGACTCAACTTTCTTCACAAATCCTTAAGCCAACTTGGCTCTATCTCCCTGGAAGTAGCTTCTTGTGGCAGACTCTCCTCATGAATCTCCTCATATGACAACTGTGTCCCTGAAGAAGTACCTGTGGTCTGAGATCCCGTGCATGGTGAACCTGAACTTGAACCAAGTGAACCCGAATCACACGAAGGTATAACCTATGAACCTGTAATCTGAGAACCTGTCCTTGTACCAGAAGTCCTTGTAGACTGTGTCCCTGAAACTGATGATCTTGACACCTGTGGACTAGTCACACCCATGACTCTGTACTTTGAGATGCTGTCACCTGTGGAGTATAAACCTGTTGCTCCTCCATCTTAGACACTCGAGATCTCCTAAAGGTTTGCTCTTCCTCAAATCTCACCTCCCTCCTCACTACAACTTTCTTCTATGTAGGAAGGTATATGTGGAAGGCCTTTGATGGCTCATCATACCCAACAAAGATGCCTTTCTCTGCAGTAGCCTCCAACTTTGCCCTCTTCTCAGAAGGGACATGTGAATATGCAAGGCATCCAAATACGCGGAAGTGGCCTATCTCAGGCTTCTTCCCAGTAAACATCTCCTTAGGAGTTTTACTCCCAATGCATGGTGAGGACTCTTGTTCTGGATATAAACAACAATATTACAAGCATCAACCCATAGAAAGAAAGGAAGACTCTGATCATGCAACATGGCTCTTGCGGAAGTGGCCTATCTCAGGCTTCTTCCCAGTAAACATCTCCAAGGGAGTTTTACTCCCCAATGCATGGTGAGGACTCCTGTTCTGGATATAAACAACAGTATTACAAGCCTCAACCCATAGAAAGAAAGGAAGACTTTGATCATGCAGCATGGCACTTGCTGCTCCCACTATCGCACGGTTTTTCCTTTATGCAACTCCATTATGCTATGGAGTGTAAGGAACCGTCAACTGCCTCTTTACCCTTCCTGTCTGCAATACTCATCAAACTCCTTGGAGGTATACTCACCCCCATTGTTTGATCTGAGTACTTTGATCCTCCCCCTTGTTTGGTTCTCCACAAGAGCTTTGAACTCTTGGAACCTCTTCAAGACTTCTTCTAACTTCTTGCTTAGGAACTAGATTCATCAATGAATGTGATGTAGTACTCAAATCCTGTCAAAGAGGCAGATGACATAGGACCACACAAGTCTAAATGAATCAAGTCAAGCACTCCCTCTGATCTGGTGTCGCTGCTTTGAAAAGTAGTCTTGGTGTACTTTCCCAAAGCACACCCCCTACACACAGCACTATGCTATGTACTGAAATCTGGTAAACCTGTAGTCATGTCTCTCAACATCCTCAAAGCTTAATTATGAAGATGAGCCATCCTCCTGTGCCACAACTCGCACAACTCGCTGCTGCTATTGTGTGCCAACGCATGATGAGGTTGGAAGAGAAGCTTGTACAGTTTCTCGCATCTAACTCCAATATCATATGAAGTAGATGGTTCTGTTGCCTTGGGAAACCCATGCACTTTCCCATGAAGGACATATACTCCAAAACCCCTGTCCTTAATAGTATAAACTGATACAAGATTCTTCCTCAGTCTAAGGACGTAGAAGACATCCTTTAGAGTCATGGGCTCCATGGACTCCCTTTGAAAACTGACAGTCCCATGCTCGACTGCCCTCACCACTACATCCTCACCCAACACCACCTCCAAATCCAAGCCTATCTCAGTCATCTTGGTAAGCACATCATGTGTACCTGTCATATGGATCGAAGCCCCACGTTCAATATACCACGTGGAAGGAGTGGTGGAAGCACTTAGTGAATGCCCAACTATCATGGAATACTCTGTCTCATCCTCCATATCATTCCTGGTGATAGATGATGCTCTCTCTATACAACCACCAGCAAAGAGAGAAAACTCTCTCTCAAATCTAGCAGCATACTCATCGATCTCCGTTGTTGCTGTTGTCTGTTGTTTCTTCTTCTTCTTCTTGTTTGGACACTGCCTAGCATAGTGCCCAAACTTTTGAAAGGCAAAGCATTTCACTTTGCTCATGCCCTTCTTTTGCTCACCTATCTGCTGCTTGGTCCCACCCTTAGGATCCTTCTTGGACTTCTTCTTCTTACCCTTCGTTGCTAAATCCATGTTCTCCTCATCATCTTTGTTGTGAGATGTACTCCCCTATGCATACCCTCTTCGGGTCTCCTCCTGGATGAAATCATCCCAAAGACGATCCCATGAAGGCATGTGCTCATGAACAACCACTGATTCCACAAATACAACCCATGGCTTTGCCACGCCATTCAGAGCTGTGTGAACCAAATCAACACCCTATGCTCTCTCCCCTACCGCTCCAAGCTCATCTCGAACTTGTGTAATCCTGGTAAGGTAAGAAACCATGTTCTCCCCCTTGTTCATCTAAGTACCCTTCAGCTTCTCCCTTAACACCATTTTCTGACTTTCATTGGAACTCTGGTATAGGTTGGTCAAAGCTGTCCACATTTGATGAGCATGGTCTTTCCCAAATATATGTAGTATCACATGGTCTTTTATGGCATCAAGTATGATTCCTTTTGCTTTAATGTCCTGCTTGTCAAATACGGCCTTATCAGCTGCAACTGTAGGAACTGTGAGTGGATTGGCAGAAGTATTGTTCACTATGTCCCATAGTTCATTCTCCTACAATATCAACACTATTCTAGCCTTCTGTGGGCTAAAATTCACGACCCCATCCAACCTGTCTTCTATCCTAAGTCTGGTAGCCATCACCTCAAATCAACCCAAGAACCTATTTCTTCACAAAACCTTGTTTTCCCTTATTTCTCCAAGTTTGAAATTTCTTTTTGAATTATGTTTTTTAACCCTTAACTCAGCTTTGATACCATGAAAATTGTTGAACCCCAACCCGCTTTCAAGTTTAGTTTCACTGCATGTAGTTTAATGCCCAAACCCTAGCATGCATAAACACATTACATCTAATTTTTTTTCACTTTTGCTTGAAACACTTGGAATTCTTTCAACATAAACAAGTCATAAATTTAAATGGCAGCCAACTTTTTCACACTCAAAAAATTATAACAGCGAACACACCCAAGGAATTTAGACTCGGAATTTTGACCAAAAAGGTCCAGGGAAAACCTTGAAGGGAAAATGTGTTTCATAGATTTTATTATTATTTTTAGGGAAATTACAAACTTAATAACAACAGTACTTATCTCCCTTATTTTGCTACAAAAAACGTGCCAGCATCTCACTGACAAACTGCTGTATGATTGCCTTGAAAATTGTGCTAGTTAAGACTTGTACAGGCTCGCACGTGTGCATAGTACGACTTGTTTTCTCGATTTTTGTGTTGCAGATTTTCCTCGATTTCTGTGCTTGTACGATCAACAATAAATTATGTACCTTTTGCCTCGAAAAATGTGCTTGTACGGTCTAAATTTATTGCTGTACGGAACTCGAAAATAGTGCTTCCATCTCCTCGAAATTTGTACTGCTGTACAGTCTTGTCCTCAATTTTTGTCTTCCTCCTTGGAATTCGAGCTAGGGTTTTCTCTCTTTCTCTTGGAAGAAATCGATTCTCTCTCTCTCCCTTTCTCTCTTTTTCTTCTCCTCTCTCAAAAATCTCCTTTGTGAAAAGTGAACAATGAATCTCTCAATGCCTTTCCCTAGCCTTTTTGTTTGAATAACCATCACTTTAAAGTCAATGGCTATGATTAAAAGCCAACTAAATGAGATCTAGAGCCTTTATTAAATCTCAAATTTTCTCATTAAAAGCATTAACTCACTTTTAAATAATAATTGAAACATTTAATACTCATCGGCCTTTTTAATTCCCATAAAGTCGCATTTAAAATTTTTAATAACTCAAACTCACTCTATAAACATAAAATCATTCTCACTTAAAAAAAAATACTAGGGACTACAACTTTTCAGTGTTCATTTCCACCCCAAGGCATCACAAGGTGAACAAACACTTCCTTGGTAATTTTCAACACTCGTAATCTGGAGGTTACCTCCATTCCTACTCTTGGTAGTGAGGGTGGGAGACATTGATACACACATATGGGGGCTTATGAAGTATATCTGTTTTATCTATCAACCATCGATGCCTTGACATAAATTCCTAACGCATTTCCAATCCTTTTTTTTGTTTGAATGCCACTCAGGTCCAATGTATTGAATCATTGGTTGAAATGACAACCTAGGGGCATCCAAGCCGTCAAAGTCACCTGGGGATTGCACCTGGCCTAGGCCACACCAACCCTTAACATGGCTGGACTTTTTTGGTGTCTCCTCCCAACTAAGTCACCCCAAAGAGGAATTGAACTCGAGTCGCCTTGCAACAAAACCCACACCTTAATTGGATGAGCTAGTGGAAATTGACAACATTTCCAATCCCTTCAAAAACATCCTTTCTCTAGAATTCCAGAGGTAAGGATTACAATTGAACCCATATAAGGGCCTTCGAAAAATCCTCTTTTGCAGGATCAAATCGTGCTCTCCCACACCTCATTAACAAAATTGAAAAAATATGGGTTGCCTTCAAATATTTGATTCCTTTCATGTGTATTGGAAAAGACCAGAATGAAAAGTCCTTTGGGGCACAATTACACGCCTATTGATCCTTTAACTTTTCATTTTGCATTGATCCATCCTCGCAATGCTTGCTTTGTTGGTTAGAATATACAAATGACCGCATTGTCTTTCATATATTGAATAGAACCTCCAATCACTGCCTTCACCGAACATTTGCTTGGATTTCTTTCTAGAAATATAGATACTTTACCATTATTTGGGATAGTCGAGGGGTAGTTTACGTTTGATTGCGTCTTGTACAAAAGAGGGGTGGATGGTTTCCCCTTCCCCCTTGACTACCTCCAATCCATTATAAGCCATTACCTCCAATCCTTTGCCTCAAACCTAATTAGAGCCCCTTATAACTAGGTATGGCAAAATCTCACGAGTCTCTAATTTGAATTCCTAATTTGCATAGATACAAATTTATGAAGATCTCACAACTAATCCACACATATATGGATTCAAGTACAATGGCCAGTATAGATATGTTAGAACAATATAGATTTAGTATGATTAGGATACAAGAATTATATATATATATATATGTTTTCGAGGAAAACCTCTATAGTGAAATCCAAGGGGATGCTCACATTCGTGGATGGCATCCCTAGTAAACCTTTCAGTGTAGATAAGTGTGCCTCACCTAGGGTGATTTTTATCTGGTAACAGTAGGCATATAACTAGCCAAATGCCCAACAACATTGGCGACAACCGTTTGAGCTAACATCTTGGGCTATATATATGTATGTATCTATTTCCAAGGAAACAATTCGTGGAAACCCACGCGCTTCTATGTATGTATGTATGTATGTATGTATGTATGTTTGTCCAAGGAAACAACTCGCACTCTTCCATGCTCTTCCTCAGGGTTACCGGATGGCGTGCAGATTAACCACCGACCGCAACAGTGGTCGGTGACCCATGCGAATTCGGCAGGAATGGATTCGTGGACTTGCTACGTCTGCTTTGAGAGACTTTCGCCTTGTTGACTAGTTGAGCTATCCACTTGGGATATATATATATGTTTCTACGAAGTATAACTTCTCAGGGAATTGCAAGGGATGCTTCCCCACATTCATGGATGGCACCCCTAGTAAACTAGTTGATATAGATCAATGTGCCTAATTGAGGGGGATTCAAACCGGGTAGCAGTTGGGACAGAACTAGCCAAATGCACAACAATGTTGGTAAGAACTAGTTGAGCTAAACCCTATGTATATATGCAAAAATATACGATACAAAAATATTTTATATGTATATATGTATACCTTTGCCAAAAAACTATGAAATGATTTTTTTCATCTTCAGAATATCATTTATGAAGTTGAAAATAAAAGGGAGAGATCTTCTCAATATTAGCTTTTAGGACAGATTTGTAAAGATTGCATACAAAACGAGTGTCTCGTCACTCTACTATCTCGACTCTACATATTAAATTTGTTACAAATTACATAACTGAAAAAATGTCTTCATCTATGTACCAAAGCTCTTATCATTAATTATATTTGGAGGACCAAGAATGTTGGCTCTAAAGGCTATTATTGATGCATTGTAATCTAGCAAGTTCAAGTGAAAAATTGTGTTCAAGTACATCTCCAAGTCAAGGAACTTTAGCTTCAGAATCCAATATTTATAAGCCCCTTGAAATGACAAAATCGTTTCTTAAGGAAATAACCAACACAAATAAGTCAGATTGCAATAATCCATGAATAAATAAATATATGATTGATAAAATAAGGGACATATTTTACAATTACATTGCCTTGGGCTTTATAAGCCATTTTGTGCCTTTTCAATATAAGTCATGTCTTTTGACTTTTCATAAATATTGAATTAATTATTTCTTATTTAATAATTATTAATTATTAATTTATGTTATGTTATATAATTTCTTTTTATAACATTGCCTTCCCCTTTAGAGAAGCTTTGTCCTCAAAGCTTAGAGAAGACAAGGCTTACGTCTGATTTTTTGTTTGTAATGACATCTTCTCGATCTTTGTGTTAGTAACTGCGACACTTGATGAAACAAAACGATATGAGTGACGGATTACCAAGAAAAATTGTCACATCGTTTGTGAAGTCATCCATCCGAGATTTGTCTTTATTGGAGTTGTTTGTTGACCGCTTAGTGGATGGAACTTCTTGTTTTTTGCTTAGCTTGTTCATTGGGTGTTCTTTCTCTTCTGAAATCATATGTCCTCTGTTTGTGTTCATTTTGACCTTGTCGTTGGTCAAAATGCTTTTTGTAATTTCGGCGTCGATAAGGAGTTCTTGGTGTTTGTTTTTTTGCTGGATTGACTTCCTTTTGAACTATGATGGAAACCGAATTTGTATTTGTTTCTTCTTCCTCAACTGGAATTTGTTTTCAGATAGTCTGGATGCTTCCTTCTGGATTTGAAGTAATTTTTTTTCAGATAGTCTGGATGCTTCCTTCTGGATTTGAAGTAATTTGTTTTCTAATAGATTATTATTATTCCGAATCTTCTCAAACCTTTCGTCTTGCGATTGTTTGTCCTCTTTTAACCTCTCGATTTGTTCCTCTAGTCTTGATTAACCTTCTTCAGGGCGGAATTTTCTTCGTCTTTTTCTAGTATTTTTTTTTGGAGAGCTTGAATCTTCTCTTCTAACTTTTGACTGCATTGAACTTTATCCTTTGTCTTCTTGATTTGCAGAAGTAATTTCTGATTATGATCTTTTAAACGAGAGATCTCTTCTTCTTTACTGGAAATAACCTTGTTGAAATCCTTGTGTATCGTCTGTATTGATTTCTCATTCCCTTGCGACAACATCTTTGATATTTCTTTGAAGTCTTCAGATGATGCGACTTCTGATTTTAACTTCATGTGAATGTTTTGCAATGTGATTTTCTTATATTTGTAGGGGAATGCAAAAAACTTCTTTTCAGCATTTAAGATAAAAGTCCCCAATGTTTCTATCCACGGTAATCCCAAAATTAGGTCATCATCACTGCTCCACAAGGATTTAATCATGAATTGCGAGACGCCAGTATAATCTCCGATTTTTAATTGTAAATTGCTTATTTCATATTTTTTTGTATTCCAAAAGTCTAACTTCTTTTCAGCAAGTTCAAGACTAATATAATTATTGCATTCCATGGGAGCAATAGAAATAGTAATGTCTTTCCCTCTAATTGTTCCTTTTATTTGAAATTGTTCCTTTCATTTGAAATACCATTGAAGCATAAAATTTTGAAGTACTTGGGAATCTTCCTTGTTTTTCTCCATAAGACTCCATTTTATTATGCTTTCTTAAAAATAATATCTTTTTTTTGAATAATAATAATTATTAACTTATTAATTAATTAATATTATTATTATTTATTTATCTTTTGTTTGCTGCAATGCCCTTTGAGTTGCTGGGCCAGCCTTGGGTCTTAGAAACCACAACCCCGGGGCATCTCAGGCGTCAAAATCACCTGAGGATCACACTCGGCCTAGGTCGCACCAACCCTTACAATGGTTGGATTTAGATGTCACCTCCTAGGAGCATCGAGTTTTGATATCGGGCCGCGTTATAGAACGAAACTCGTCTTGACTGTTTGCTCTTCCAGAATTTGACATTAATATTATTATTATTATTGTTTTTATAAACTATATATATATAGTTTAATATATAGTTTTTTTTTCAAAAATTAAATATTATAACGCTGTGCGTGGAAGATGGTCGTGGTCGAGGTGCATGAGGGAGCTGGGGCTGAAGGATGGAGTAATGGGGCGTGGGGGTAGGAGAGGTGTGAAGGCAGGAAAGGTGGAGGGGAGGCGTGGCAAGAGAGGGGTGCGCAGTGTTAGAGATTTAGCTCTGGAGGCACTCCGCATGTTTTTGTCTTGTATGCGGAAGTGACCATGCACTAGCTAGGCTACTTTACTTTGTAATGTTGTTTTATAAAGTTTAAAGTGACTCTTATGTAAATGGGACTTTTTATAAAGTATTCCCTTGTTTTAATGTTATTAAGTGACTTTATGATAAAGTGCACTTAGTTCATAAAGTAAATATGACTTTATTAAAATTAAATGTAACCACTTTTGGGGGGAAAGTTTCTCAACCCTTGATCTTGAAAATGCAAGATTTAATCTTGGCCTTTGGATTTAGGGATTGGGAAGATGAAAAGTCACTCTCAAGTTATAAGAGAGAGCCTAGGGTAGTGTGCAAAAAAAAGTTGAAGGAAAGCATTTCCAAGAGTGAGCATTTGGTTGAGTTATCTGCAGAGAGAGAGGGAGCTGCAATTTTTCTCAAGTGTGCACAAATCCCAAGGAGAATTTTTTTTGTCAAGAGGGCACGAATCCCAAGGAGCTGGGCAGTGCTCAAGGCATTTAGTTTCTGCCAAGTTGTAATGTTCCGTACAGTATGTACGATACAACAGTAGCACATTTTTCGAGGAAAAATTTCTGGGCACGATTTTCAAGAAGCGAAAAAAAATATTTTTTTTCAAGCACAGAAATCCGTATGGTGCATACATTTTGCTGGTGGCACAGAAATCGAGGTGGGAACGAAAATCGAGAAATTTTGGATTGTATTAGGGACCACCTTATTCACACGTAGCTGAGAAGGAGATTGCTTATGAAATGTGGAATATATTGAAAGGCTTGTATGAAGCTAAAAATGAGAACCGGATAATGGCTCTCAAGGAAAAATTGCAGGGAACTAAGATGGCCAAGGGTGATGGTGTAGCATCTTTTCTTACCTGGGTGGCCCAAGTGAAAGATGAGCTTGCTGCAGTTGGAGAAGTCATCTCTGATTCTGAGTTAGTGCGGATAGCCTTGAAAAGCTTCACTAAGGAATGGGAAGTCTTTGTGAAGTGTGTGGTTGCTCGAGAAAACCTTCCAGATTGGAGCAGATTATGGAATGATTTCACTCAAGAGGAGATTCGGAAAGGATCTGAAGGCAGTGGACAGAAGGAGGGTGCTAGTGAAGAGAATGTTGCTCTTTCTGGTAAGAGCAAGAAGAAGTCCAAGAAGGACTTGAGCAAAGTTCGATGTTTTGCTTGCAGCTAGTATGGACACTATGCTTCTCAGTGTCCTGAGAAGAAGAAGAAGAAGAAGAAGGAAGAATATATAGTTGTTGCAGCTACAACAGAGGAAGCAGACTTTGTGGGAAGATTCGAGAAGGAATTCTTGTTGTTCTCCCTTATTTCTAGTGCCGGCAGTAATGGAGTAGTTCAGAATGGTACTTGGTATATTGACAGTGGAGCCTCACGTCATATGACTGGAATATGGCATATATTTCGTATCATTGCTGAGACTGGTCCTGATCGATTCGTTCAGTTAGAAAGGGGACATGCATGTGTTGTGCGAGGAGTTGGAAAAGTTAGATTCCAACTTAGTCATGGAGGATACCTTGATCAGGATGGAGTCCTCTTTGTTCCAGGGATGAGGGTAAACTTGCTCTCAGTCTCAGCCCTGGAAGATGCAGGGTATTCGACATTGTTCCAGAGGGGACATGTGTACATTTTTCCAGATAGAGATGATTTGGGACATGTTTAGATATACACTCCGAGAGAGCAGGACTGATTGATCCACAGCTGATTGGTGATCGGTTCGGTGAGTTGTACAAGTTCAGTGCACAGCCCATGGTTGATGATTCAGACGAGGAGCAAGAGGCTCTTGAAGCTACAGTGGCGCCAAGGGTACAGTCTCGTGTTCCGATGGAAGAGAGGGAGTGTCTTATGAGTACTGGTAGCAGGCTCAGCCAGTGTGAGCGAACCAATGCTCAAGAGTGGGGATTTGATTCTCCTAGGAGCTCAGGGTTCAAGGTGGCTGCCAGAAGGTTGTCTTCAGATTCGAGTTCAGTGCAGGTTGTAGCATTGGTTTCAGGTTCAGAGGGAGCTCCTACAGCGGACAGTGTGATGGATTTGGGGACAGGACCTGATGATGATGGTAGTTTGTACCTCCCTCGCTAAGAGGGAGTGTTAGAGATTTAGCTCTGGAGCCACTCTGCATGTTTTTGTCTTGTATGCAGAAGTGACCATGCACTAGCTAGGCTACTTTACTTTGTAATGTTGTTTTATAAAGTTTAAAGTGACTCTTATGTAAATGGGACTTTTTATAAAGTATTCCCTTGTTTTAATTTTATGAAGTGACTTTATGATAAAGTGCACTTAGTTCATAAAGTAAATGTGACTTTATTAAAATTAAATGTAACCACTTTTGGGGGGAAAGTTTCTCAACCCTTGATCTTGAAAAGGCAAGACTTAATCTTGGCCTTTGGATTTAGGGATTGGGAAGGTGAAAAGTCACTAGTTATAAGAGAGAGCCTAGGGTAGTGAGCAAAAAAAAAGTTGAAGGGAAGCATTTCCAAGAGTGAGCATATTTGGCTGAGTTATTTGCAGAGAGAGGGAGCTGCAATTTTTCTCAAGTGGGCACAAATCCCAAGAAGAAATTTTTTTTCTCAAGAGGGCACGGATCCCAACGAGCTGGGCAGTTCTGAAGGCATTTAGTTTCTGCTGAGTTGTACTGTTTCGTATAGTCTGTATGGTACAACAGTGGCACATTTTTCAAGGAAACATTTTTGGGCACAATTTTTGAGAAGCGAAAAAACATATTTTTTTTCAAGCACAGAAATCCGTACAGCCTGTACTATTTCGTACAGTCCATACATTTTGTTGGTGGCACAGAAATCGAGGTGGGCATAGAAATCGAGAAATCTAGTACAGTCATTAATGCTAAAATAAATGTTGCTGTAAATTATTTCTTTGCTTGATAAATGCTGCAATAAAATTCTCTTGGACTGGTTTTCCCCGGGGTGGGGTTTTTCCAAGGTCACATTGACCAAAAATCTAATGTTTATGGGTTTATCAGTCTACTGTTTTTTATGTGTATTTCCGTTGCTACAGACTTAGTTTTTTAGTGTTTCAGCTTCATGGTTGTTGGGTTTTATGCATGTGAAGTATTTTTACTTAATGACAGTTAAGTCTGAAATCTGGGTTTAACTAAGTGTTTGGCAAAAGTCTGATTTTTTGTCAATATTTCTACATGCAGGGTGTAGGGTCGGCTGGTTGGAGTGGTTGAGTAGGTGTACGAGGGAGCGGGGAGATGTGGCGTGCGAGGGGGAGCTTAGGGAGGAGGGCGAGTGTATGGGAAGGTGGTGCGTTGGAGCAATGGGCACAGACGAGAACATGGAGCAGTGAATGTGTAAGCGCGTGAGTAGAGGAATGCAGGAGTGGAGAGTAGACGAGGGAGAGTGAGAGGAGGCAGCGAAAATAAGTGGAGGGCGTGGGAGCAGTGTGTAGAAGGAAAGTTGGGGAGGGGGAGCAAATGATGTGGAGGCTTGGAGGATGAGTGGAGGAGTGAAAGAGGAATGGGGAGGCGTGCACGAGAGCAGAGAGGTTGTTTGGAAGGTGAAGGGAGTGAGTCGGAAGCACGTGGAGGAGAAGAGGCAGCGTGGAGGTGCAGGTGGACTGGCGCTGGAGGAGACCGCGTGGGTATTGGAATGGGCGAAAGTGTCGAGGTATGAAGGAATGGGATGATAGAGGTGGCGGAATATGGAGCCGAGGAGGGAAGATTGTAGTGAGGGGCATGAGTCGGGTAGCGGAGTGAATGGCCAAAAGCCAAAAAATCTGGTCAAGGACCAACCTCTAGAAAGATTCTAAAATGATGGCCACAGGCCAGATCAAGCAACGCGGCTTTGATACCATTGAAACGACAAAATCATTTCTTAAGGAAATAACCAGCACAAATAAGCCATTTTGCAATAATCCATGGATAAATAAATATATGATTGATAAGATAAGGGATACATTTTACAATTACATTGCCTTGGGCTTTATAAGCCATTTTGTTTCAATATAAGTCATGTCTTTTGACTTTTCATAATTATTTAATTAATTATTTCTTATTTAATAATTATTAATGTTTAATATTAATTTATATTAATATTAATATTTAATATTATTAATTTATGTTATGTTATATAATTTTTTTTATAACACCCTTCATGAAATTTGACAAGTGAATGAACATATTTTTGTTCCTCAAACTTCTTTGAGGTCAATAAGTTTTGCTTCACCTATTTAATGAAGCTATATGCACTAAACTTTGAATATCAATGGTACCCACAGCATAGCAGTTTTTCCGTTTAATTGCATCGATGGTTCCTTATCCTCCAAAGATTTGAAATCTGCATATAGGCCCTTTGCATATACAAATGCGGAAAACTCTCAGCTGATGAGGCTAATGAGTGATAGTAGAATTTGTAAAACAATTTTCTCGTAAATTTCCCATATCACCGATACACTACCTTGTCCTTATTTGGTGCTGTTCTTTTTTAGTTGTGCTAGGATTAGCATGATTGTTTTTGGGATTCAAAGCACTGGCCATAGTTTTTGGGAGCCCTTTCAATTGGGGATTGCCTCTAAATAGTGCAAACACTGTTGATTACCATATTTGTGAAGGCCTCTTTTACCTGCACAAATCTCATCAAGACTATATTGTGGGGGAAAAAATGAGTCTTAGCAACTTGAAATTTTTTAGTATTTAAATAAATCATAAATAACATATAGCAATAGTTTAAAAGGAAACATAAAACCGGAAATGTCATAAATTATTGATTGATGGCCCAGGATATCAAACAATGATTTGTGGTAAACATCCAGATCTTCTTCACGTCCTCATAAATTTTACTAATCCAATCCTTTTTCCCTCTCTTGTTGAGCATGATGCTCAAAGAATGTACAACCCAAGGGGATAAAAAAATATATTCATATTTTCCCTTAACAATTAGGCCTTCATCTCTGCACATGTTTACTTTCTCTGTGATGTTTTGGACAACAGTTTGTGCTTCCACTACTTCAATTGCCTCAATTGGAATGCTAGCAATGAATTGGAATTTCTGCACCTGTCCTTTGTAATCAATCGATTTCAAAATTATTGCCCCAACTTAGGGCTCATTGCAATTATATTAATTAGTGACCTATTTCGTTTAGCTTTCTACTAGTCAGAAATTAGAGATACATTGAAATGTGCCATGAAGCTTGAATCCATTCTATTATGTGTTACATGTTTGCCATGAAGCTCGAATCCATTCTTTTTATACACTTCTCAATGTTTAAACGATTTCCTTTGTCCCATTTGGTTTGGGTGGGATATTTAGATGTTTTTATTGACCAAACAGGGAATACATTGCACATTAAAAGACAAGACACACAGGTTGAATCACCACTGTGAACTTGTTTGATTGAAAGAAATCTTTAGATGTTTTATTGACCAAACAAGGAAGACATTGCTCACATAAGTACATAGTATATTGAAGAAAACATTGTTGGAGATTAAGTCAGTTGGTTCGAGTTCGAGTTCGGCAACCTTGAAGTTAAAAAAAATGATATTGAAATTTTGGTAAAAAAATTCGGCATCAAGTTCTAGACTAGAAAATTTGAAAATATATGTAACAAAATTCAATATGCTTATTAAACACATCATAAAATGAAAATAGCATGTGAACATGATTAAACATATATTTCCAAAGTACTAGAATGTGTTCAAAATTTAGGAACATGCCCATGAAACATCGTGAAACACATGTTAGAAATGAAAATAACATGCTAACATGATTAAACATATATTTCAAAAACACTACATCCTGATCAAAGTTTAAAAACCTGTCCATAAAAAAACATTAAACACATGATAGAAATGAAAATAGCATGTGAACATGATTAAACATATATTTAAAAAACACTACATCTTGTTTAAAATTTAAAAACATGTCCATGAAACATAACATTAAACTATTTTACAAAGTTGAGCATCCAAAAAGATAAACTAGAAAGGGACTGCAAGTTTTATTCTTGGTGTTTATGTGGTCTACTTGTTACATAAAAAAGCTCTAAATTTTCAAGAGCACTGAGGGCTGTGAAGCCACTAAAAGCACGATCAAGATCACCTTTGGATTCACCACTGACTCTATCACTGTCAATGTCAAGATCATGTTGATCTCCTGATGCATCTGGAATATACTTGAAACGTGGAGTCTATAAATCGACATGTGAAGAGAATTTATTGGACGTCGAATAAGCCTTCCACTCAATTCATATTTCAAAATGAAGATGAAAACAGCAGACTGGTCACTGCAGTTAGACAATAGACTTACAGGCTGGGTCCCTTGAAAACTAGGGACTGCAGTTCAAATCCTTGCCTCCTGGGTCTTGTCATTGGTTTTTGAAAGAGGTTCAGACTCCACACCAAAATACTTGACCAGAGCAAAGCAAATGCGTGGGTCTGTGAGGGAGGGTCAAGGCAAATGTGTCGAACTCTTACCACTTGGAAGTTGGGCCTTGTCGTTGGGTTTGTGCAAGAGATCTGCTGCTCTGCACCAAACACTTGAACAGTCTGAGAGAAAATGCATCGAGTTTGTGAGAGAGGGCCGAGGCAAACACATCAGGTTTAAAGACTGTGAGAGAGGGACACGTTTGGTGAATGGTATCAGTGATACTGGGTTGTGCTTATCAAAGCACTCAATTGTTGCCGGTCAGTTTGGATTCTCTAATTAAAACTGATAACGTGGGCGGCAGCATTAGCTACTAACAAGGTGTCAAGGATACAATGGAATGCAATGCAAGATTCAAGATGAGAAAGACTGGGTGTGTGGCAGGAGCTTGGAGATAGGAAAGAATGGACAAGTAGGCCTGTGTGGTTTAGCCTTAGGGTTGGGTTGGGCTTCAATTTTTAGTTTTAATTTTTTAAAATACCCTCAAAACGAACATCAGCGTATCTGAAGCAGTGTTATCGGAACCGGACCAGAACTGGCAAAACCGGCCGGTCTGACCGGTTTACAGGGTTGGCCGGTCCGGTCAGCAAAAAAAAATTCATAAAACTGGATTTTTTTCCAAACCTGGTACTGAACTGGCCGGAACTGAAAAACCGGCCGAACTGGCCGGTCTGGACTGGGGACTCACAAAACTCAATTTAAAAAAAAAAAACCAGAAAATAGAACTTTGTTGATGTACTTTGGAGCCTCTTTGTTAATGTACTTTGGTTCAGAACCTCAAAGATGTATTGCACTAGGTGCTATTTTGGATATTTACACCCATATTTGCTATTTATATGAGAAACTTTGCATATTTCTGCATATTTCTGTATTAATGGTTTGGATTCATATGTATGCACATGAATATATATGTTTTTTACAAAATATGAATATTTTATGTATTTTTTAGTCAGCCGGTTTTTTACCTGGTTTTTTGCCGGTTCTGGTCCGGCTCACATTTTGGGCTTTGCCGGTTCGATGACCGGTCCGATTCCGATAACATTGATCTGAAGGAATTTATGTTGAAGTTCATGATAATTTTATTTGAATTCGAAATCTTGTTGAAGTTTGCCTTGAAGTTTGGCAAACTTAAATGAATAAATTCAAATTTGCCAAACCTGATGACTTAGATTTTCCGTCATTGAAGTAGTTGTAACTTTTGTAAAGTAGACATAAATTTGCTATAATAGATGCAACAAATTTTGAACAGGCAAGCAAATTCTTCTATAACAACACTTGCTAATCTGTTGTAACACCCCTGGTTTCTCATGAACTTTCAAGTTTCTACAAAATAGAGCATGATAAATCTACATACACAAAATGTACATCAAATATGCAATGCGGTGCACAATTCCCAGAAGTACAATTATGATGAGTTACACAATAACTCTCTCGATATTAGGGGAACTTCAAATACATCCCAATACAACAATCATAAGCCAGTGTGTAGTGATAATTCTATTGATTTTTTTATATATACTAGTTCTCACTTATTGCCCATGTACGACAACTGCTGGTTCAAACCACTATTACATATTCATTTCACCCTTTATTCCTTTATGTAGCACCATTAGGTTCATTGCATACTATTCACCTTTAAATAGTTTTCTCCTCAATGCTTTAAGGTTATACATATGATGAAACCAAGCAATAGGATTTTCTCAGATTTTTATTCTCTTGCTGTGACTGTAGATTATCTATCCATACATATCTGATGTCAATTGTCAGTCCTTGATAGTTTGATGTTAGATAGTTTTTTTTCCTTTGATTCCATGTAATGTTTTCACTTCATCACTTTGTTATAGTTGTTGGTCTTTGATAATATCTTCAAAATTGTTACCTTGACTCTTCATATTCCATGAATGTCCATGATTCTGCCATCTACATTCTTTGGTAATGTTCATTGCACCTCCTTGTATTTCTTGTAGACTTTCTTGGTAGTAAGGATGTTTGTATGGTTGAACCTTTGTAGTTTTTACTTCTCTTCTTTCAATGTATCTTCAGTGTTTTCTTCAATCGTATGATCTTGTTCTATCTTCTGTGAATTTTCTTCATTCACACTTAATTAGGAGAGAATTCATTGATGTTTTCTTCTGATCTTCTATATTGAAATTTTACCTCCTTAAGGAGGATATCAATTTCTTTGATTATCCTTTGATGCTACCTCTCTTTTCTTTCTTCTGAAGCAGAAAGGTTACACTATCCTTCAATTTCTTCCGTTCTTTTTCAATTTTGATTTGACCGCATTGTTATTTAGGGCTTCTTTAAACTTCTTATGGATTTCCTCAACTCTTCTTGTTGCCTCTTCATTTATGTCTTCAACTCAACTTGAGTTTGACATGTTTCTTCTCTTCCTTTAATCTCTTAACCTATTTAAAGAGTGTGTGGCTTTGGTTTTGTATTCTGGAAATTTCTTTGTTCTTTCTTCTGGCACAGAATTGGGTTCAAAAGAACAAGAATTCATTATCTCACACATGAGAGAAAAGTTAACAGAGTTTGCATGTTTATCTCGCCAACCTTTCAGATATCCTAGGTATTGAAGCCTCAACTTCTTCTTGCTACTTTTTTGCATACTAGTTTTCTTCCACTACTTATTTTGATATCCTCCTATGGGTGATCAATGCCTTTCTTTTTTTCCCAAGGAACAATCTCGTGGAAAACTCTTTGAGTACTTCCCCATGATTCATGTATGGTAAACTGGGTAAACTGTCAGCTTTTATTACAAAGCCTAACCCCAAGGAGATCAACTTTGGGGGGAGAGATCTCATGTCTGGCTCATGAGTGCTTGAGCTAACCCTCTGGGCTGGGTAATCAATTCCTTCCTTATAAGAACTTAAGAAATTTTTTGTGGACGACTGGCACCACTGCTGTCCTTTGATGCCCATCTCCTCCACCACTGTGTCTACAAGTTAAAAAAAATATTACTACTGATAAGCATCTTTTTATCAACAGGGCCATATAACTTATAAACTTCTGACTTGTCGCTATAGCCAATAAAGGTGCACTGCTTACCTTTGTCAGTCAATTTGTTTCTCTTTTCTTACGGACATACATAAAGGCTTTGCATCTGACTTTTTTAAAATGTTGGATATCATGTTTTTCACTCAACCACATCTCTCTAGGAGTCCCACTTTCACTTGCCTTAATTGGCTATCTAGATTCTATTCAATGTTGAATTTTAGCATTAGCATGAATACTTTAAAATTTTGCAGACTATCAGATAACAAAAGACAAGTCCAGTAGAAACATCAACACATCACATACATTGAACACAGTAGTTTTTCACGGGGAAACCTTTAAAGGACAAAAATCCCAAAAGCATTAGTAATTCATCTCTTAAAATGAGATGACTGAGTCTTCAAGAAAATATCAAACCCTAATGGGTTTGAACTTTGTATGACAGATAAAAAATTCCACAATAATGAATTTCACAACAAAACCAAATTAGGGATTTCTGCCCTAATTCTTCACCGCTGCCTGGAATCTCAGATCTGCTGCCCGAGATGATTTCTTTGCTGCCCAGATCTGTACAGATCTACTGCTCCCTGCCCGAACTGCCCAGAAGACCTGCCCGAGCCTCTGCTTCCTGCCTGGAACCTTGCCCAAGTCTGTACCTGTCTACCCGTACCTGTAATGAGCTTCCCAGTTGCTGGTACTGCTGCCCGGTAGTCTGCCCGAGCCTGTACCTGCTTGCCTGTACACTGATGCTGCTGCCCGGAGTCTGCAGCAGCCTGCCTGGACCCAGAATTGACTGCCTGGATCTGTGAATAGATGCCCGGAAGCTAGCCCAATTCTGCCCGAATCTTCTGTGGCAAGTTTGGAGCTGCCCGAGATGAGTGGCAACCAAATGAGGGCTGCCTGGAGCAGAGAAAGGCATCCCGTGAAGATATCCAAGCTGCCCTAGGGTGGTAGGATACTACCCTTGGACAAATGCAGCTGCCCGTAGGTGAAGAGAGGCTACCCAGAGCCTTATACAGATGCCCAAGTTGAGAATGGGCTGCTCGGGAAATAACTAGATTGCCCATGATGGAGATGAATGCTGCTGGAGGTTGTTGTTTGACTGTCTGAACTTATTTTGGGCTCCCCAGAGGAGTTAGAGCTGCCCAGGACTGTTCTCGGTCTGCATGTGGATAGGAAGAGTCTGTTTGTGAACATAATCACCCTGCCCAAATGAAGGATCACCTGCCCGTGAGTAGAAGGAAGTCTAGGGTGAAACCCTAGCCCTTGTTCTTACTAGCCGTGAAAAGAAAGAAGAATACCCTAGCAAATTAGGGTAGGCAAGAAGTGATAATGCCCTAGATAGAAACCTCCATGCTAGGGCATAAACCAATATCAGAAATCTTCTCTCCTTCAACTACCAATGAAAACCTCTTTGGAGCAGCTTGATAATGAGTAAGTGTGTATATCAAAATGAAATGGATTGATCTTCTTTTATATCCTTTGAATCACCTGTAAGTGGACCAAAAACTTAAAAGAACAAAATAATATTATATTATTCTTTTATCTTTTTGACTCTTACCTTTAGTGACAGTAAAGGTCTTTTTGCACTTTCACTTTGACTCCTTAGTGGTACTAAGGGTCCTTATGTCTTTTTGACTTTTACTTTAGCCTTCTTCAAGTGCCCTGTGGTCAAAACGAGTGGTCAAGGTGGTCTTTCATCCCCACTCAAAGTACATCATCATAAACAGAGAGAATTACTAATGGTTTTATCTCATACTCTATGTGACATCAAGGTCGGGTACTAGGTGTCTTAACCAAGGTTAGCTAAGCCTTGGAGAAGATCACAAAGCCCACAAATCAAGGTTCATAGTGTCTCACATGCCCAGACCCGGTCTCGAGCTTATAGTGATATCCTGGTAACAGACCAGCTGCCTCAGCCATAGGCTGCATAATTTGACCCCAGGTCAAATACTTGGTAACAACCCAAGCGCCTCCATTCTCTCGGACTCTCGGAGAATGGCCCTCAGCCCCAGGCTGAGTCCCTCGTCTTGGTCTAGGTTAAATTCTTGGTAATTGACCAGGTGCCTCCATTCAAAGAATGGCCACTCAGCTTTAGGCTGAGTCCCCCAGTGCTGGATTGGTTCCACATCTTGGTCCTTGACTAGATGTCTCCACTCAACAGAATGGTCACTTAGCTCTAGGCCGAGTCCCCTAGTGCTGGACTGGTTCCACATCCTGGTCCTTGACCAGATGTCTTCATTCAATAGAATGGTCACTCAGTTCTAGGATGAGTCCCCCAGTGCTGGACTGGTTCCACATCCTGGTCCTTGACTAGATGTCTCCATTCAACAAAATGGTCACTCACTTCTAGGTTGAGTCCCTCAGTGCTGGACTAGTTCCACATCCTGGTCCCTGACCAGATGTCTCCATTCAACAGAATGGTCACTCACTTCTAGGCTGGGTTCCTCAGTGCTGGATTGGTTCCACATCCTGGTCCTTGACCAGATGTCTCCATTCAACAGAATGGTCACTCAGCTCTAGGCTGAGTCCCCCAGTGCTCGACTGGTTCCACATCCTGGTCCTTGACTAGATGTCTCGATTCTCCTAAGAGAATGGCTCTCGATGTTGCACAGGAAAAATCAACACTCCCTCTTAGCGAGAGAGGTATTCTCTGCCATGCCAAGCTTGTCACAGAAGTATACAAACTTCGTTGTTGTCAGTGGCTTGATTAGAACATCTGTAATCTGTTCATCTGTACGGATGTATTGCAACTTCAGAGTGCATCTCTGAACGAGGTCTTTGATGTAATGATACTTCATTTCAGTGTGTTTCGATCTCTCGTGAAACACCAGAATTTAGGAAAGCTTAAAGCCACTAAGATTATCATAATGGATAATCGTAGAGTCAGGCTTTCCACCAAACAGACCAGAGAGTAGTTTCCTGAGCCAAATTGCTTCCTTGCAAGCATCACTTGTAGTGA
>LPNX011181954.1:117706-130315 GCA_001517045.1 Pseudotsuga menziesii | reverse complement strand
GCCCTGTTTCCTGCTGGTCCAAGAGATCATTGCAGATCTCTTACTGAAACAGTAACTAGAGGTACTTTTTCGGTCTACAACACTGCCAACCCAATTTGAGGAACAAATATTTGATCTCGTGTGTACGACATACATCAAGGATCCAATGAGCTGTCCCTCTTAGTGAGAGAGGTATTCTCTGCCATGCCAAGCTTGTCACAGAAGTATACAAACTTCGTTGTTGTCAGTGGCTTGATTAGAACATCTGTAATCTGTTCATCTGTACGGATGTATTGCAACTTCAGAGTGCATCTCTGAACGAGGTCTTTGATGTAATGATACTTCATTTCAGTGTGTTTCGATCTCTCGTGAAACACCAGAATTTAGGAAAGCTTAAAGCCACTAAGATTATCATAATGGATAATCGTAGAGTCAGGCTTTCCACCAAACAGACCAGAGAGTAGTTTCCTGAGCCAAATTGCTTCCTTGCAAGCATCACTTGCAGTGATATACTCTACTTTCCCTGTATTCTAAGCCATGGAGCCCTGTTTCCTGCTGGTCCAAGAGATCATTGCAGATCTCTTACTGAAACAGTAACTAGAGGTACTTTTTCGGTCTACAACACTGCCAACCCAATTTGAGTAACAAATATTTGATCTCGTGTGTACGACATACATCAAGGATCCAATGAGCTGTCGATACAGAGTAGATTCCACATCTTGTGAACTGGTGGCTGAGTCTCGCAACTTTGTAAAGTTGGTAGTCATGGGCACCCTCATGGACTTGTAGTCCTGCATCCCAAATCTTTGCAAGATGTCCACTGCATACTTCCCTAGTGTTAGGAAGATCTCGCCTGGCTTTTGCCAGACTTCTAAACCAAGAAAATAGTGCATCAAACAGAGATTCTTCATTTCAAATTCAGAGGTAATCTCCCTCTTACACTGAGCTATCAGTTATTCCTTACCTGTGAGAAACAAATCATCTACATATAGAACAAGGATCAAGATATGATTATGAACAACCTTAAAGTACAAGTTGGGGTTAGGAATACTTTTGGAAAACCCCAAGCTGTGAGGGAATCCATCCATCCATCCATCCATACCAGACTCTCGGAGCCTGTTTGAGCCCATACAAGGCTTCCTTCAGTTTACACACATGGGTCTTATTCCCATGAGTCACAAGGCCTTCAAGTTGTTCAATGTAGACTTCCTCATTAAACTTGCCATTGAGGAAGCCTGTTTTTACTTCCATTTGATGTAACTTCCATTCGAATATTGCAGCAAGAGCCTCATCAAGCTCTATGCCTTCTTTTTGAGTAAAGCCACAAGCTTTGGCTTTGTACTTCTCAATGCTGTTATCAACAACATGCTTGATTTTGTAAAGCCATCTGGATGTTACCACTGACTTTCCTGTCGGTCTAGGAACAACTTCCCATACATCATTCTTCATGATTGAACTGTACTCTTCAATCATGGCATCAACCTGTACTTGTTAACTTGCTGCTTCTTTGTATGTGGAAGGTTCAGCATCGATGAGATGGCTCATAAGACCTGAGTACTTCTGTGGCCTTATGCTTTCTTTGAAAGTCCTGGGAGGAGCTTTATTCTCAGCTTCTTGTATCGTTTGTTGGTGCTAGGCAGGTTTTCTTTTGGAAGGAGGAACTTCAAGCAGTTCTTCTAGTGGACTTTCAGTTTCCTTAGGTGCATCTGGAATTTGATTCTCAAATTCCTCTTTCTCCCTCTGAACTTCTGAATCTGGGATCTCAGAAGGAAGTTCTTCATGTTTGGGAGAAATCTCAAGCATACCAGTAACCATCTGTTGTGGACCTGTATAGTGGAGGTGTCCAAACCTTTGAAGCCATAGCTTGCATGGATCAACTGTGTGGTGAACCAAAGCATGAGTGGAATTGTTGGAAGCCTTACACAAACCTCCCTCTCGAACCCCAATCTGTACAGCTGGGCTTAGTTTCTCATTCTTTGCCCATAGAAGGACTTTCTTGTCCATGACGAGGACTCTGTAGCCCTTGTCCTCTAAGCCAACAATAGAGAGAAGGTTCTTCTTCAAACCAGGAACATATAAGACATCATCAATATGCAAAACCGTAACTGAATCAAGTTGAAGTGAAGTTGAGCCAACTCCTTTAGTCTTAGTCATCTCCAAGTTTCACTTATGTAGTGAACTTCTTGTTTCTGTAGCTGGTGAGTGCTCCACGATTTCCTTCATATGTTTGGAGGCACCACTATCTACTAACTAAGAGTTAGCATTGTCTGTGATGGATCTAGAGAGAGAAAAGATCATGTAGTACTCTCTTCTAGGTTCGTCTTCTTTGGTAGTCTTGATGTTCTTCTTCTTCTTCCGCAGCAGAAGCTTGGAATCTTCTTTTGTAATTCCTCTTGGGCTGCCTGCAATCCCTAACAAAGTGCCCAAACTTGTGACAATTGTAGCATTCCACTTTTTGAAACATCAATGTGCTTACCTTGAGGTTTCTTTCCCTTCTTTTGCTAAGGGGAGGGCTTCTTGAACTTCTTTGTCTTTGCTGTAAGGGCAAGGTTTCCTTCCTTAGTGCCAGGTGCCTTGCCTGAAACTCTTCATTCTTCTTCCAAGCAATCATGTCAAAGTCTATCAAAGTATTCTTTGGCAGTCTTCAACGATGTGATGTTGGGCATCAGGGCTTCCTTGATAGAGTCATCGATGTTCCTTCTAGCCTTTGCTTGTTTCTTCTTGAAAGAAGTCCTGCCAGCATTAGATGTTGGCTCTTCTATGGTGTTGAACACCATGCCATCAAGGTCATTTTCCTCTAGTATGGCTGTAAGCCTAGATTTCCAAGAATTATAGTTGGCTGAACCTTGAAGCTTCTCTTCTGGTTTGAAGATGATGGTAGCCATCTCTGCTGCTAGTCAAATGTCAAGTCTGCAAAATGTCCCAAGGTCTAGGAAGACAACAATTATTTGCCTTTTACTGGGTCTTCACATGCTTAGCTCTGATACCATGTTGAATTTTAGCATTGGCATGAATACTTTAAAATTTTGCAGACTATTAGATAACAAAAGACAAGTGCAGTAGAAACATCAACACATCACACACATTGAACACAGTAGTTTTTCATGGGGAAACCTTTAAAGGACAAAAACCCCAAAAGCATTAGTAATTCATCTCTTAAAATGAGATGACAGAGTCTTCAAGAAAATCTCAAACCCTAATGGGTTTGAACCACAGATAAAAAATCCACAATAACGAATTTCACAACAAAACCAAATTAGGGCTTTTTGCCCTAATTCTTCATTGCTGTCCGGAATCTTAGATATGCTGCCCGAGATGATTTCTTTGCTGCTCAGATTCGTACAGATCTACTGTTGCCTGCTTGAACTACCCAGAAGACCTTCTCGAGTCTTTGTTGCCTGCCCAAAACCCTACCCAAGTCTCTACCTGTTTGCCTGTACTTGTATTGAGCTGCCCAGTTGCTGCTACTGTTGCCAGGTAGTCTGCTCGAGCCTGTACCTTCTTGCCCGTACACTGCTGCTGTTGCCTGGAGTCTGCAGTTACCTGCCCAGACCTAGAATTGACTGCCCAAATCTGTGAATAGATGCCCGAAAGGTAGCCCAGGTCTGCCCGAATCTTCTGTGGCAAGTTTGGAGCTTCCCGAGATGAGTGGCAACCAAACGAGGGCTACTTGGAGTAGAGAAAGGCAGCTCGTGAAGATATCCAAGCTGCCTGAGGGTAGTAGGATACTACCCGTGGACAAATGCAGCTGCCTGTAGGTGAAGAGAGGCTGCCCAAAATTCTTTAGTGGCTGCCTGGAGCCTTATACAGATGCCTAAGTTGAGAATGGGCTACCTGAGAAATAACCAGACTGCCCATGATGGAGATGAATGCTGCCGGAGGTTGCTGTGTGACTGTTTGAACTTCTTTAGGCCTGCCCGGAGGAGTTAGAGCTGCCTAGGACTGTTCTCGGTCTGCCTGTGGATAGGAAGAGTCTGTTTGTGAACATAATCACTCGACCCAAATGAAGGATCACCTGCTCGTGAGTAGAAGGAAGTCTAGGGTGAAACCCTAGCCCTTGTTCTTACTAACCGTGAAGAGAAGGAAAAATACCCTAGCAGATTAGGGTAGGCAAGAAGTGATAATGCCCTAGCTAGAAACCTCCATGCTAGGGCATAAACAAATATATGAAATCTTTTCTCCTTCAAGTACTAGCGAAAACCTCTTTGGAGCAGCTTGATGATGAGCAAGTGTGTATATCAAAATGAAATGGATTGATCTTTTATATCTTTGAATCACCCATAAGTGGACCTAGCTGCCCGAAATTCTCTGTGGCTCCCTTGATTTTGGAGAGAGAGAAGAAGATGACTGTTGAAGAAAAGGGTTTGTTGAGAAAACCCTTGAGACAGAAAAGATGGAAAACCCTAGCTTGGGGTTTGTTGATGGAGAATGATGATGCCCTAGTTAGACTCATCCATGCTAGGGCACAATCACAAAATCTTCTTCCTTCAACCTTGAGCAGTTGTACATGTGAGAGCAAGTGTGTATATAATAATGAATTGACTTGATCTTCTTTTATAGCCTTTAGTCACCTGTAAGTGGACCAAAATTAGGAAAGACAAAATAATAATATTTTATTCTTTCCTAATTTCACTTTTACCTTTTTACCAAAAAGGTCCTTTATGTATATTTGACTTTTACCAAAATTCCTTATTTATTTTTGACTTTCACCTGTGGTCCTTTTTCCTGTGGTCCAAAAGTCCTTATGTATTTTTGATTTTTGCTTTTATCCTTTTTCCAAGTGCACCTATGGTCATCACCTGTGGTCTTTTGATTCCATTCAAAGTACATCATTATAAACCAAGAGAGTTACTAATGCTTTTATTCCACACTCTGTGTGACACCAAGGTCAGGAACTAGGGTAACTTAACCAAGGGTAGCTAAGCCTTGGAGAAGTACACAAAGCCCATAGATTAAGGGTCAGAGTGTCACACATGCCTAGACCAAGTCTAGGGTTTACAGTGCCTTCCTAGTAATAGACCAGGTGCCTCAGCCATGGGTTGCATAATTTGACCCTACGTCAAATACTTGGTAACAGACCAAGCACCTCCATTCTCCAAGAGAATGGCTACTTAGAACTAAGCTGAGTCTACTAGTACTAGACTGGTCCACATCGTGGTCCCGGACCAGATGTCTACCTTTCAACAGAATGGTCACTCAACACTGGGTTGAGTCTACCCAGGGCAGAGCTGGGTCCATATCATGGTCAAGGACCAGATATCTACCATTCAACAGAATGGTCACTCAACACTTGGGTTGAGTCTAAACCGTGGTTCTGGACCAGGTGTCCCCATTCTCTTCTCCTAAGAGAATGGCTCTCGATGTTGCTCAGAAAAATCAACAAAAACAAGGAAAAACCTACCAATCTTCCAGACAACAAGGAGAAGATAATCCCACATAAGAAATGGTTGAACGAGGACACGCAACGAGATTTGAGAAGGAAGAACTTATGTTTCAATTGCAAAGGCCCTTGGGTACCCAGCCACAGATGTATGGGTAAAGGGAAGGTACACCTCATCGAAGTACTTCCAGATAGCAGTGAGGAAGATGAGTTGGAGCAGAAACCGGATGGAGAACTACACAATATAGAATTGGAACAATTGCCACAGAGAGCGACTATTGCTACCCTCACAGGAGTCCCCACCTTCCATACTATTAGGATAAGGGGAAGTATCCAGGGACAACATGCCATTGCTTTGATTGATGGTGGGGCCACCCACAACTTTATAGATGCCTCTTGGGTAGAAAGGAAAAGATTTCCCACCGGGGACTTTGAGGGCTTTACCCTTGCCATGGATGGCAATCACAGGATGAAATGCGCATAGAGGATACCTCAGTTACAGGTACAACTTGGGAATTATACATTAGTGGATGACTTTTATGTGGTAGATGTGCTAGACACGAGCATTGTTTTGGGAGTGCAATGGTTGTACTCAATTGGGGAATACTCAACCAATTACCAAACATTAGAGATGGAGTTCTTGGCACCAGATGGGAAAAGGGTAGTCCTAAGGGGAATGCCTAATGAAGCTTCAGGGTTAGCCACAACAAAGGGGATGACCACCATATTCAGGCATGAGGACAAGACTTGCACGAGAAAATGGCCAACTCCAACACATAAGACTTCAAGGAAGGACCAGCGGTATGAAAAGGGACTTTTGGGTAGACCTCCAGACAAAAGTATGATGCGCCCTAGGGAATTCGGACAAGGATCCAAATCTAGGATGTTCAATCCTTACAGGTTCCCAAGAAGATACAAGGAGGGAATACAGAGCATGGGTGAGAAGAAACATAAATTCAAAGAAAAAGAAGAGCCACCCAACAGTGGAATAAACTGGTTGTTAAAAATGGACGAGAAGAGACAGGGACAGGTAATTCGGTATAGTGGTCGGAGATTGCTTGAGGATAAGCAATTTCGAGCGGGGGAGACTGTAATGTCCTCTTTTTATTAAATCACCAGAGACACCCGTTAATCTATTTTATTCAGTATTATTAAGTCATCCAGGTCTACCATCGACATTCATCATATTCTTCCGTATTCAGTGATCCAACACACACAAGTTTTTTTTTCAGGTTCACGTTTTGCGGCCAGGGAATAGATGGAAACCCCCAAAACAATTCGTTGGGACCCTAAAGCTCAGTTTTTCCTCCGCATGTCAGCTTCATATTTCTTGGCAGGCTCATCACCCGGCATCGGGTGATTATCAGCGTCTTGTTTGCACAACTGGAGCAACTACCAGCAGAAATGTGGGTGAAGGGGACGTAGGCCCTAGACAGCTAGTTCAATTCGCTAGGTGCCTTAGTGAAGGCAAAACCTCTGCATGTGACAACCAGTGTCTCCAAAGGGTATAGACCATCATCCCAACAAAGTTTCAGCGGAAACGGGCATCTCCTCCTCCAAAAATGTCAACATCATCTAGACGGGGGCACACTTGCAGTTGAGCATCAAACTGAGGAGAGCAGCACTATCTTTCGGCACACCTTGCATGCATCATATCTCTGGAGTACTATCAGCTTATTTATCAGTGGTAAGTGTATATCTCTCTCCTGAAAGTCTTTGCCCTATAATCTCTCCAGATTAGCTATATTTTAGGGCCATTTGGCACGACACCTATGCATGCACGTTTATTTCAGTGTTTTGCACAATTTTGAGTATATGAACAAACAACCTAGTAGCAAGAACAATACAATATCAGTTTGGGATATTACATTATTTCAGTGACAGTTTTAGAAGACAAGGGATTCTTTGTAACTTTCTCAGAAGGAAAGGTTTTGATATGGCTTAAAGGAAGAAGTATAAGTTCACCCATTGTGATTGGAGTTCATGAAGGTGACCTCTATAAGGTCCCAGGACATGTTGTTAAAGCTTTATACCTCTACAAGATTCAGAGATCAAGAGGGAGCAAACTGCACTCTTCAGTTCCCAACCAAGTGGGGTTGCAGAAAATGAAAATGTAAATGTAATCTTCCCTCAATCCTCTAGTGACTCAAAGATAGAAGCCCATGAGATTTCTTGTTTAGAGAAGCAGAGGGAGAAGGCCAAGAAGCCTTCAACTGAGCCAGAAATAAAAGAGTTTTTGGTGCTTGGATTCTGGGGTCACAAAGCACATGACAAGATGCATGCAGTTGGTGAGCAATCTGGATACAGACCTGCAAGGGAGGGATGGTGACTATTGCAGATGATGCTCTCCTTATGAGGTTAAAGGAAAAGGTAATGTCCAAATAAAGATACCAGATGGACAAGTGAAGCACATCAATTACATATGGTATGTACATGCCTTCACAAAGAATCTACTCTCTGTATGAGATTACTAAGTTGAATTTCAGGGTTGTTTTTGATGGAAAGGAATTTCAAATACAAGTCAAGTGAGAATTAACTGAGTGATTAAGATTCAAGAAAGCAGCGAAGGCTACCAATTCTTTATCCTTAAGAAAGAAGTGAATTCTACGTGTCATATTTAGGGACGGTTTAAAGGGTTATAAGACATTGGTAGTGACTGCAAGGTGAATGCTACCAGAGTTGTTTTTAATTTTATTTAATCTTTGTTCCTGCAATAGCCAACTCATTGAACAATCTGAATCTGGAAATGAAGTTTTAAATCTTACTACCTACATAGTGGTAGCCTACTAAATACAAAAAATAATTTAATTTACTGCTTCAAATATATTTTTCAAATTTTCCCATGCTACATTGGTCTCCTTAACATTCCTAAGGTGTTTAATTCCACTCTCTGTGAAAGAAAGTTAGAATCAACTTGGTGTCCTTATTTGTGCTTTCGAATTTAATAATTCCATCTATATATGGAGGTTTCTGTTTTGTCTCTTTCAGTAACCCCTAGATATTTTTAAATGACTATTTTTAAATAAATTTTCTTATTTAATTTCTGTGATTGCAACAGAGTAAATATTATCACTTGACATCTTTTAAATTTCTAATATCAATCTGAGTTAAGGGTTCACCTCTTCACGTCAATGGGTCCTTTTTAAATTTTGAGGACTTTTGTTCCTGCTAGGGCATCAATTCGTCTGCTGCTACTATTCTTCTCACATCAATCTTGCCACCATGCTTTCTAGTGAACATTTTTCTACAAATTTGTCTTCCATGCTGCAATTTATCTTCTGGCTGTAAATGGACTGTTCTACTAGGGCACGTTTTTATTATTCTCGCTTTGACTACAAAATGCCTCAATTCTGTCAAAGTAAACAGATTTTAGTCTAGTACATATCTGCAACACGCCTCTAACTTTCAATTTTTGGACTGACATGCTCTTTGTAAAATGATAATTTGTTTCCTATTTGTCAGAACTTCTGCTGGCCCTGCACATGACTTTGTTTGGTATTTTTATCGGGCCTCATTTTGCTTTTTCATCAGATCATATTGATTCTTCTGTGTTATTATTTGTTCTCCTGGAGTCCTGTCTCAGTCTGCTGCTCACATAATTCTTTTGCCTGGTCTGTCTTCCTGTCTTCGTTTGGTGGTTCTGTGTACTCACCCTCAGCTGTGTCTTGGTGAGTACACACAACAATATTGAGAACGATATTTTTAAGCAGGGAAAATGAATGAAATTGCACACAGGAAATACAAAACAATAAGAACAATATTGCAGTGGGAACAAAAGCTTCACTGATTGAGAAGCTGAGTACAAAGGTATCAATCCATGGGAAGAGTTGTGAAGTTATGAGCACCACTGTTATATTATATTCAGAAAATGAAAAGTTGTATCATTACTATGCAACACGGAAATAAACAATCTAAGAATATGACAAGCCTAAGAATGTAAAAGGCCACGTTACAAGTGGCCCATCAAGGGTTTTCAGGACAGGACAAACGGTCGATGCACTAAGCTTGATGTGACTGGGTTGTCAGTAAACTTGTTGGAACTGTAAATTACCATAGCTTGGAATCATGAAATATCCTGGAACTTAGTTGGAGGATATTGGGACCCCAAAAGCCACTTGGAAAGACATGAAAATTTTAGTTTTCTGTTCTGGAGCTGATACCAAATATAGGATTGAACCTTGTCTTGAATGGTCATGTCAACGATCCTTAAGGCTTATGGTTCCCTAGATCATGCATGAAATTAGGTTTCTGAAGAAATCAAGACTTCTCTTCCTATGAAAACGAGACTGCTTTGTTACAGGTCTATTTTTCTTCCTTAATGTTTTTCTGGTACAATGCGTTGATGGCTGACCACTGCCTTGTGACTTCGCTGACTCCTTGCCATTAAATGTTTTTTTTTTATATTTCTTTTAATTATCCAAAGGTTTCAACTTTTATCCTTTTAAATAATTTAAAATTTGATTTAAATTAAATGATATTAACTTGTTTGTCATGTACAACTTTGCTCTTTTAAACAAAAAAAAAAAATTAGTGTCATCTGTCAGTTCTGCAAACTTTTGTTCTTGTATGTCCAGGGTCCTAACATTGCAATGGGATTTGGTGTCCTTCCTGGTGTCTGATCCAAGATCTAGATTTATTGTATTCAAATTTGATATGCTCTAACCAAATTCAAATATTTGTATCTACAACATATCAACCCTGTATTTGATCCAATTTAATAGTGAATACAATATTGGTCAAGTAATTCATCTTAGTTGATCTTTGCTGGACCTCTGTGAACTCTTGTCAAACTGTTTTTCTATTTGATCCATCTTTTTGTGTGCTTTGGTTTAACATGGCATTTAATGTTGGTTCAGATATGTATATTATTGATCCAGGATCCCAAACATACCATGTTTAATTAAACATAAAAATTCATATTGCTATCCATATTGAAATCAATCTGAAGGATTATCTTTTGAGTTAATATTGAATATACAACTTGTCACAAAATGCTAAATAAAATTCACAAAAAGGATCCGTCTCATAAACCTAGGTTCTTTCATAGGGAGACTTATAAAACTATTGCCAGAATGATATATAGCTTTAGAAAACAAGAATCAACAAAATGACTTATCCTCTTGTCTCCTATGTAATGTCCCCATTTTTTATAATTGCATAGCAGGACAATTCCATCAATCCTACTAGTTCCCTAGGTTGGATGGATACATTTGGAATTTTAATAAGGGAGCTAATAAATGATGTTCAGACATTAGAATGGAATAAATATTTAATAATGGAGCTTATTAAATAAATACAAGAGAAAATTGAAGTGACAATGGAGCATGGAGACACATGGGGGCCCACACAAGCTAGAAATTATGTGCCACATGGCATCCTCCTCTTGCAATTTTGAATCCATGGGAAGCCTAATGTTCTTGGATGAGTTAGAAGGCTAATACACTTGGCCATATGCCTCATAGGTCGAATTGGGAAGGAAATGTAACTTCCATGGGGGAGGAAGAGTCAAATGGGAGCTTCTTGGACACTTGGGCTAGATTTCCTAACATCTATGACACCAATGATGGAGATGCTATGACATTTATGACATATTGCAGACCTGAAGGCTGACATCTGACCATTCTAACATGTTAGGTCGAAATAGGGCATTCAAGAGGGTGCTCATGTGAGTTGGGGAAGCTCAATGGGTTCCCACTCGAATTGGGGGAAGATGGAAGGCTTGGAAAGAAAGGACACTTGGCAAATCTTGAGCACACACCCTAATTCGAATTGGCTTGAGTTTATGGATGGATTGGTAACCTTAGAAGGCTAAGGATGTTTATAAAATACATGGATGAACCAAGAGAAGAGCTTTTGACCATTTAATAAATTTGCATTTGTGAATTGAGAGAGCTAGTGTATGACTAGTTTCTTTCCTTAGCCAATTTTGAGGGTGAAGGATTCCCATCCACGTTGGTGTTTGGAGAGGCCACTCAGGTCTTTCATGGAGCTGTAATGGAGTTGTATTTGCAGGTGTAAGCTATATGGCAGCTCATGGTTCCTTCTAGTGCAGCACTTTCTTTCGACCATTTCCAGCTTTTATTGCATATTCTTGCTCATGGAGGGATTGCGCTTTGGGTGAGCTATTGATCTCTTTGGGGAAGCTTCTAATGCCCCATTATTTTATGTTCTGATGTAAATGCTCTATATTTCTGATTGTAATAAGCTCAATATGCTTTGTTCTTCATTCTCAGAAAGTATCAGGTCGAAATATCAAAGGGTTGTATGTAAAAGTGACTATTAATGAGCGAACAATGACCATTTCCCCACTATATTGATGTATGCCATGATAATGATTATTTCGAATGGAAGAATGTCTTTGATATATTTATGATGACTGGACTGTCATTTATGAGTATTACAAGTTTCATGTTCATCACTTAAGCATTTGAGGTCATTTTACTCAGTTTAATTGCATTCGGAGAAGATTTGGTGCCATTTCCCCAAGGGTTGAATTAGTGATTTTGTAGCTATTTGGGAGAGGGTCATAACAGCTTGTACAAACTGAATAATGATGCACATGAGACCTTAACAATGTCCCTTAAACATACTCTGCCTCTGTTCAAAAATTTGAGTGGGCTTGGGAGCAATGTTTTAAAACTTGGACTCGGACTCAGAATCGGCCGAGGGTCAACTCGGACTCGGACTCGGACTCGGCAATGACTCGGGTGGTTTGATTTTAATGACTCGGTTTATTAAAAAACATATAAAATATTTAAATTTTAAAGAAAAAATATATTTTAAAGATTATAATCCATCATTCCAAAGCATTAGAGACAAAACATCCAAAGTATGATCATATATATACCATATAAGGGTGAACATATCAAAATTGCACGAATGGTACTGTGCCAATGTGCAAGGCTGCAAGCAACAAATACATAATACATATATGAAAATCTGAACAAAATGAAAATACATAATCAAAGATGCCTAAATGGCATGTAATGTATATGATGTAGAGTGAGTCATGAAAGAGTCCAAAAAACAAAATGCTATGATGCCAGTAATAAGTATGTCACTGCATCATTGATCAACATGATCAATAATCAATTATCAAACTCAGGAGTCAGCACCACTACTTCTAGGTCTATGTGGACCAACCCTAAGGAGGTGCCTTTAGAGTCTAGACGCTAAACCATCTTTTGCATTTACCGACTATCTATAATATAGGCATATACAAACTTGTATTTGTGTGGTATTTTTTAGAC
>LPNX011181954.1:0-117478 GCA_001517045.1 Pseudotsuga menziesii | reverse complement strand
CTTGTATTTATGTGGTATTTTTCAGACTCTGTATGAAATAAGTACAATAACAAAGTGGTATTCCTGTGTGATTATAGAAAGAGGAAAAGGAGGTTATGACTGATCCACTTTTACTAACCTCCTAAAACTTTGCCTTGTTAGCTTGTACACAGGTTAAGGAAAATGTGTGTGAGACACAATTTGAGGAGGGTTGCCATTAAAAGGGCAGTCGTGTAAGGTAGAAGGGGACTGTCACTAAAGTGGCCGTGGACTAATGGCAGCCTATCATATGAGCATAGGCATTATTAATTTTTAATTTAAAAAAAAAAATTGAAATCTGGGAAAAATCGGCGAGTTGGCCTTTGACTCGGCCGAGTTGACCGGTTCGGTACCGAATCGGGCCGAGTTGATATCAACTCGGCAGGTTCGGTACCGAACCGGCCACCCGAGCCGGTTTAAAGGCCGGTTTGACTCGGTTGACTCGGGCTGAGTCCGAGCTGACTCGGCCGAGTTTAAAAACATTGCTTGGGAGCATTTGAGAAGCCATTTCCAACATTTACCCAGGGGGAATTGGAGCCCCAATTTGCTAGTAAAGACTCCCACTTTGGTCAGAATATTAGACAAGTTTGCAGAAGTAATTGGAGGGTAATAAATCATCCTTGAACATCATATTCAAGTCTTAATATCATTCATACACCGTATCAGAAGATTTGGGAGCATTTGGGTCAATTTGGAGACCTAGACATCAAAACTAGTCAAAGGTCGAAATTGGGAAAAAATGAAAAATTGGTCATTGTAATAAAAATTCGAAAAATGGACATTACATACTATGCCATGGGTTCCCTTGGATAATCTAAACTACTGGTACATTTGCCTCTTTCGTTCATGAGTGTGTCAGGCAAACCCTATCCTTTTTTTTTATCCCAAACAATTTAGGAAATGGTTACTGGTTACTGTATTCTTGTCCATGACTACAAGTTCCCTTAGATATCTAAATTGCTGGTCCATTTGGCTCCTTTGTTCATGGGTATTTTGAGTAGGACCATAGAAGGTGCATGGTTCTATTTTTGACATTGGGCGAACCCTATGTGTACCTGTATCCCAAACAGTCCAGTATATGGTTTACTATATTCTTCTCCACGACTACAACTGCATTTTTCAGGTGCTGATATTGCATTTGGAGCCTCAAGAACTAAGTGAGCGTTCATGGAATATCTCCCATTTGATTCAACCTCACTCTATTTTTGCAATTTTATAAAATGATAGAACACCTCCATGCCAAATTTTTATTCCTTGTATGCATGAGTACAATACATTCAACATTGTCGTTCCTCTTGAGTATGCATGAGCATAGTACATTGAACAACTTAAATTTTATGTCATAGGGAGTTGCTTTATAGTTGTTGAGATTGCACATAACTTACTACCATATCCTGCATTGAACAAATTAAATTTTATGTCATAGGAGTTGCTTTGTAGTTATTGAGATTGCACACAATTGTGTGAAATTTTTTTTGAACCCACGATGAATTGAGTAAGCCACAAATACTTGATGATTGATATATTAGAATGTTTTTTACAATAGGAGAAAAATACCTCTTATAGGTCTGAACACACCATTTCAATGGAATGGTGTGACCCTACGATAATATTACATTTAATAATTAAAATATTTGTTCTCTAACTGCTTAGATACATAACATTGTCGCCGTCTTTTAAAACGCTTTGTCCTCAAAGCAAGGGTAAGGATGGATATTGTTGACGAAACTGTTCCGTCTCCCCTCATGCATCTTCTTTTGGAAAATTTTCTCACCTAATGAGATATTCCTTGAGTGTTCGAGAATGAAGTCTTCTTTCTTTTGTTGCAATGATCGCCACTGGTTCCAAAATGACCCTTCCTTCGTCATCTAACATAAGAAGTACTGTTTGCACTGTTTGATGTTGCCCCAACATTTTTTTTGAGACATGATACATCGAAGACATTGTGGATACGACTTTTATCAGTTAAGTGTAATTCATGCACAACTTGACTAATCTTCTTGGTGATCTGGTATGGTCCATAAAATTTTGGGGCCAACTTGTTTTTTCCTCCTTGTTTAAGAGATACTTGTTTATAGGGTTGGAGTCTTATGAACACCCAGTCTCCTACTTCAAATTCTCTCTCTGTTCTGCGTTGATCTGCTTGTTGCCTCATACGGTTTTGTGCCGTGACTAAATTATCCTTGAGTAATTTAATCGTTTTTTGAGTTTTCTCTAGTTGGTTCCTTACTTCTGGAACATTAGTGTCGTTTAGAACCAACTCCTTCCAATATTGATGTTCATACCCATATAAAGCTTCGAAGGGGGTCATTTTTGCGAAGGTGTGGTACATTGAATTGTACCACCATTTTGCTAGGTGTAACCATTGAGACCAGTGGTTTTACTTATCTGTTACGAAACCACGTAGATAGGCTTCTAAGCATTTATTTACGACTTGAGTCTGACCATCTGTTTGGGGGTGGTAAGCTGAGATCATATTGAGTGACGTGCCCATCTGTTTGAAAAATTCCCTCCAAAATTTTCCATTAAATTTCGCATCTCTGTCGTTGACAATGGCTTTTGGGAAGCCATGTAATTTGTAGATATTCTTGCAAAACATATTTGCAATTTGTTTTGCCGTGTCTGTCTTTTTTATTGCCATGAAGTGTGAAAATTTTGTTAATCGATCCACCACTACAAAGATTTTGTCCTTTCCTTTTGATAGAGGTAACCCCTCGATGAAGTCCATTGATATCTCTTCCCATTTCTAGTTGGGAATGTGTAGGGGGTGAAGTAACCCTAGGGTTAAAATATTTTCGCTTTTGTTCCTTTGGCATTTGTCATATTCTTCCACATAATGCTGGATATCATTTTGCATCCCCTTCTAGAAAAAATGATCTTCTTGCATTATAGTAAGATTTGAAGAATCCCACGTGTCCCGCGGCTGGTGAATCATGAGATTTCTTCATTACCTTAGCCTTGAATTTAGAGTTTGAGTTTAAATAAATCCTCCCTTTATACCAAAGGATATCATTTTTCCATTCAAACTTGGGGTCATGATTGGAATTGTTAATTATAGTGCTTGTTTCTGGGTCCTTGACGTATTCGCGTCGTATTTCATCTAGCCATTCTAGAATTACGATTGAAATGGAGTAAGAGGTCATATCCTCATATTTTCTTGAGAGTGCATCTGCGACTACATTTTCCTTCCCCTTTTTGTGTATTATTTCCATGTTGAAAGCATCGATTTTTTCTATCCACTTATGTTGTTCTATGGACAATGTTTTCTGTTGAAGTAGGTATTGAAGACTATTGTGGTCTGTGCGGATCATGAATTTGCTCCCTAGGAGGTATTGTCGCCGCTTTGCTAATGCCTTGCATAATGGCCAACATTTCCTTATCGTATGTAGAATTCAATTGTTCTCGCTTATTTAATTTCTTGCGCAAAGGCTATCGGGTGTTCATCAGACATCTTGCATTAGTATTGCTCCCAACCCATAACCTAAAGCGTCACATTCTATTACAAATGGTTTGGGGAAGTCTGGGGTAGCTAGTATAGGTGTGGAGGACATAATTCCTTTCAAATATTCAAAACACTTATCTACTTCTTCACTCCACTGGAATGCATTCTTTTTTAGAAGGTTGGATAAGGGCGTGGTTATGTGCGCATAATTTTAGATGAATCTTCTGTAGTATCCAGTTAGTCTGAGGAATCCCCTTAACTTGGAGATGTTAGTGGGTTTGGGCCATTCTGTGATTGATTTGATTTTTTCTGGATCCACCTTGACTCCTTTAGATATTACATGACCAAGATAGTTCACTTCTTCCTTACCGAACGTGCATTTGGACATCTTGGCGTGGAACTGATCTGCTTTTAAAATAGAGAGTACTTGTTCCAGATGTACGAGATGGTCCTTCCATGTCTTACTGTATATGAGGATGTCATCGAAATAAACTAGTACAAAGTTCCTTAGGAATGGCTGAAATAAGTTATTCATGGTTGCTTGAAATGTCGCTGGAGCATTAGTTATCCCAAAAGGCATTACCTTAAACTCATAATGTCCTTCATGGGTTCGGAAAGTTGTTTTATCCCTATCTCAAATCTAGTTTCGAGAAGTACCTTGTGCCATGAATCTCGTCCAACATTTCATTGATGAAGGGAATAGGGAATTTGTCTTTAATAGTTATCTTGTTTAGTCCTTTGTAGTCGATGCATAGCCTAAATGACCCATCCTTGTTTCGTACTAGTACTACTGGTGCAACATAAGGACTCCGATATTCTATAATCACTCCACACTTCAGCAAATCGTGGATTAATCTTTCGATCTTTGTCTTATGATGGTGTGGATACCTATAGGGCTTAACATTGACGAGGCTTGATCCAGACTTGATTTCGATGACATGCTCGATCTTTCTTTCTGGTTGTAACTCCATAAGGAGATCTTCGAATACCTTTTTGTACTTTTGGATTAGTCCTTGGATCTGGTTGACCTGGTTTAACCCCTTCTGAAGTAATAATTCCATCTCTTGGCATTGTGCGACATATGCTGGTGCTCCCTTTCGAATTAGCTTCTCTATTTTGTGGGATGACACAATTTGTGTGCGAGGGGGTTGGAACCCATGCAACTTGTATTTTTCTCCTTGCCACCTAAACTTTAAAGTGTTCTTGGTGGTTGGCTGAGTAAGTACCTAGTGTTTGCAACCACTGAACTCCTAACACTGCATCAACTCCTCCTAAGGGTACTGCATAAAATTCTTACTCAAGGTCATAGTTTTGTAATTGCAGCTTAACTTTGTGGCATTTTCCCACTTTTTCGATCTTCTTTCCATCTGCGACCGTTACCTTCATGTTAGGTACTGGATTTATGAAAAGGTTAAGCCTCTTTGCAACACTTACGCCAATGAAATTATGAGTACTTCCTGTGTCGAATAGGATGACAACATTGTTATTTTTGATATTCCCTCTAAGTTTTAAAGTCTGTGTTTGGTGTATTCCTGTTATGGTTGTGATCGATATCTTTGGTGTTTCTTCATCTTCTGAATCTGATGGAGGATTTTGGATGTCACATATTTCTTCTATGTCGGATTCCTCGCTGTCTGACTTGCCTTCCTCTTCTGCTTCACATTGATATAGGTTCTTGGTGGTCTCTTTTTTCAAACGTCTATGTCTTGGGTCCCACTTCTCTTCGCAATATTTACACTTTCCTTCATTCATTGGGCTTCTAAATTGGGTTTGTTGTCACTTCTTTGATGTTGTGGCCGGTATTTAGTGTCGGTTTTAGTATTTTGGACAAGATTTCGATCTTTATCATGGTTTCTGTTCCAAGTCTTTTTTATTTTTTCCTCAATGATTTTTGCCTTACGTCTTGCCTTGTCCAGGGTTGAGACATCTAGTAGTTCTAGTTTGTCCCTAATAATATAGGGTTTTAGTCCGTACACATATGTTTGTAGATGTTGATTGTCTGTGAGTTCTGACACATGTGTCACTAGGGTTTCCCACTCGTCGGTGTATTCATTGACGTCCCCCTTCTACTGTAATCTGGTGATTCTTGCGAAGAAGCCTTTTTCCTTTGTCTTCAAACCTTTAAAAGAAGTCGTGTTTGAACGTGTTCCAGTGGAGTGTAGTTTCTCGTGTTGTAACCTTCCACCACATATACCAGTTATATGCCCGACCTTCTAGTTGCATTGAGGCATACTTTATCATTTCTTCGTCGGGTATGATATTGTGTGTGGAGAAAAATTCTTTTGCCTTGTTGATCCACGCCACACTCTGTTTTGTTTTGTCATCAAGTTTGGGCAATTCTAACTTGGGATTCATTTGATATCCGCCTATTGGTGGCCTTCGAGAAAAGAACGGTTGTTCAATATTTGGGGAATGATCATGATCGGTCTCTTCTTGTAGGATTTCCCCTTTAGGTGGAATTGTCTCGTGATGTTTTGTATTTGTTGAACTTGAGGATGGTTGCTCTTTCCCTGACACAATGCTAGATTTTGTGATGTCTTTTTCATCTAAAAACCACATGATTTTGCTTAATCTGGTTTCGAAACCTAATGCTATCTCTCTTCTTACTCCCTCCATCTCCCATGATACAACTTTGTTGACTTCCTTTTTTACGGTGTCTGATAATTCTTCTTTGCCTTTGTTTAGCTCTGCTTTGATTTGGTTGAGCCTTGAGTGTAAACCTTCGAGATTTTTAGAATCCTGGACTTGGTTTTTCTCCAAAATATCCATTCGTTCCTTAATTTCCTTAATTTCTGACATTTTTCTTGTGCAAGGAGGAATTTTTGGAGATATAAAGGTAAAATTCAATATATATATATAATAATAACTAAATATATATATTAACTTGGAAGACTTTAATAAAATAAATTATTATATTATAAATTATTATTATTATCATAGTAAAATTTTTATTTATTAATTTGAAATTTGTAAGTGTGTGCAAGTTTCGTGGAATGGGCGTAAGCAAAGGTGGCCGCTACTGGAGGAAGGTTGTAGGGTTGCGTGGAAGTGGTGGCATGGAGTGTGAAGGGTCGAATCAACGCACAGGTGGGTAAGTGGAGAAGGGAGGACGAGTTCGCAGATGGAAAGGGGGGGATAGTGGCGCGCACGAGAGGAAAGAGATGGGGGTAGGCTGCGAGCAGGCGAGGGAAGGGTGATGTGTAGGTGGCGTGAGGAGGGGTAATGAGCAGTCGGGAGGAGGTAGGTGCATAAGAGGAAGGGCGATGGTGGGGCAACGTGAGTAGCCAGGGGGTGGAGCTGGGAAGAAGGGTTGGGAAGAATGGAAGGTGCTGGTGGCGGGAAAATACTGATGGCGTGGAGGCGTTGGAATGGAGGGCAGTGAGAGGATGGAAGCTGGTGGTGGTATGCGCAAGGTGGTGTAGATGAGATGGGAGATAAGATGAAGTGTGCAGGGTTGGACGGAATGGATGGCGGAGTCGAGGAGCCCAACGTGGCTCTGGCTCTGATACCACTTGGTGTGAACGAATTTCTGAACCCATGATGAATTGAGTAAGCCACAAATAATTAATGATTGATATATTAGAATGATTTTTATAATAGGAGAAAAAAACCTCTTATAGATCTAAACACACCATTTCAATGGAATGGTGTGACCCTACAATAATATTACATTTAATAATTAAAATATTTGTTCTCTAACTACTTAGATACATAAGACACAACTTACTACCATAGCTGTCATCACACATTGTGCCTCCACAACAACATAGTATACACTTCCCCTATCTTGAGTGTGACAAGGGCTGTCTTTCATATAATTGGAAAAGGTTTCATGTGGACAATCGCCTTACTCTTGTTGGCATGGATCTCTCTCTTTTGTTTCAACCTCACTCTATCTTTGCAATTGCATAGAATGATAGAACACATCCATGCCAAATTGTCGTTCCTTCCGAGTATGCATGAGCATAGTGCATTTAAATTGGTCATTCCTCCTGAGTATGCATGAGCATAGTACATTCAACATTGTTGTTCCTCTTGAGTATGCATGAGCATACTACCTTCAACAACTGAAATTTTATGTCATAGGGAGTTGCTTTATAGTTGTTGAGATTGCACACAACTTACTACCATATATGTTATCACCCATTTGCCTCCACAACAACATAGTATACACTTCCCCTACCCCAAATGTGACAAGGGTCCTCTTTCATATAATTGGAAAAGGTTTCATGTGAACAAGTGCCTTACCTTTTCCCTAGAGGCTTCTGCCTTGCTTCTCCAACATTGCCACATACTCTCAAGCCATCTCCGAATGGTTAGCCTTGCAAGTGCGTTTGTGTTATTCAATCTTTGCTTGAAAGTAATTGAGGGATTCCTTGGCTCTATGACTTGATTCTTTGCCATCCATATTGCTTTTGGCTTGTCTCTTTTGCATCTTGGGTAAATTTCACCTTTTCCTTTCCTTGTACATCCTCTTTGACTAGAGGCACTACCCTTTTTCGGTGGAGGATCCTTACTCAGGCTCCTTTTGCCACTCCCTAGAGATATGGTGAAGGCCATTAGAATATTGACGATAGTGGGAATATTGCAAGCATTTCAAAACCCACAAAGTTCTAGTAAAGATTCTTGGGTATAATCATGCGACCATTTTAAATTCGTGGAAGTATTAACTTAAAGAATCGGCTCAACGAAGCGCATCACAAACTCCAAAAGACCCTCTGATGCATGCTATATGAGTGGCTGTCTTTATATAGTGCCTACCTAATATTTTCCATGGTGGCTTCTCCACAGACTAGTCTTACCCTATTTGGTCGTCAAAATTTACACCTAGAGGGAGGTCATGATCATCCCATTTTTGGAACTTTCTTTTAAATCTATTCAGAGCCGACTTCCATTTTTCCCTTGGTGAAACTTCTACCAAGGGGGATGCCCTGGTACTTGATAATATGTCCCAGTTGGATAATCTTCCATTTTCTTGGAAGCCAATCTGGGTAATTATCTTGTCTGATAATATAATCTCTATTTTCTTCTCAAAGACTAATGCCCCTCCTGCTTGTGCAAAGGTGAGGTAATGCAAGGTTCCTTCCACTAACTCTGAAGACACTGGACATTTTTTGGGATGTGGGTCATTCGCAAAGTGAAATCAAGTATTTGAGTACTTCATTGGTAAGCCTCTGGTTTACTTTACCATTGGTTTAATTTGTCATTATAGATTCACTTTTTGTCCTATATACATATTGGTTTACTCAATTTTATTTATTTACCTTATATTTTTTCTCACAAAGCTTGGTTTACTGCTAATCCTTGTGCTCCGAGTTTGTATTTGTTCCCTGTTATGTACCAAGTTATTCACTCTTAAGTATCTATTTGTTTATTACTTTAATATACATTTACATTGCCAATACATTCCTTTGTAATTGTCGTGCTAGTTTACTACCCTGTTATTTTTGTTTTCTTAGCTTTTTAAATGATTAGTACTTTAACATACTAGTTGACTCGTTTAACTGAATTTTTAATAACCTAAACTGAATTTCATTTATCTCCGTTGATCACTTTTGCTAGTTTTTGTTTTTAAATTTTAAATTTTATTTTTTATGACTTGTGTTACTGATTATTTCCAACGCTGTTTTCAAAATTCAAATAAATCTGTTAAGTGTTTTCCATGTCAATCTTCAAGTCATATTGCAACTACTTTTTCAATGCTTGATTGCACTCTACATGATGATAGTATGAATACGAAGTGATAGTTTTGATGCTTCCATGAATGGACTAAATAAATTATTTTTGCAACTTGGAGGTTATGTTGCTTCCTGTTTGTGTTTCTCTTGTTAACTATGGTATTTAATCTATCTTGGAAAGGTAGATAGATAAGTGACGTCTCTGGCATTGGAAGGGGTGAATCTGAGTGGTAAGATTTATAGAAATGTGTCTTTTCTCATTGCACTTTTCTTTCACTTTGTGCTTATTTGCAGTGTGGAAACAACAAATATGAAGGAGTTGAAGAAGATCAACGAGGATCAGTAGATGCCAAGAAAACCCTTCATGCATGTGGCATATCTGCATGATTGGTTCTACATTTATATTTGACCTCAAGGCCTAAGTGTGTAAGGAGTGTAATATCTACATCCATTTGTATCTCCATTCGTCATGGTTGCACTTCCAAATTTGTGTGCCTTGGATATTGTAATGATTTATGATGGTTTTATATAAAAAGACACCACCATCTTTTCAGATTCATGCCATGGGATAGTGTTACTCACCATCTTTTTGGATTCATGACATGTCATAGTGTTACCATATTTTCAGATTCATGCCATGGGATAGTGTTACTTTACAGACGTTTATATGTTTTCTATGATTTTTGTATGTGTTGATAATCCAGCTGGTAGAGGCCCCACTTATTTGATGTGTTTTCTAGTAACAAGCTATTTCTGTAAGTGAATAGAGCTCAATTTATAGAATTGTAAAACAATCGCTGATGGTCAATCCTACAGATTCGAAATATGATCTTTCTAAAGAGGTCAATGGGCTTCTTTGGATGAACCACAATGGCAATGTTTTCATTGTAGTTTTTTTCCAAAGTACTATCTTCAACAGAGGCCCAATGGTTTATCAGGCCGGTTCAAGTCCTTGAGATATTGATATTAGAGAGTTGATCATGTTATGTTTAGAACGCTTCCAACAAACCTCCAAAGCCCCTCTAAAAAATAGACACTTCTGATAATGCCTTTGATATGTCTTGCTTTACAAGGGATATGGGGAAATATTTTTATATGTGCTAAATTGATGGTTCTTTTCCAAAAAGCTTTCTATTATTCATTATGGAGTCCTTGTCTCAAAATATGAAGTTGCAACTTTATTTGTAATGTCATCCAAATGCTGTTTTGTGCTTTCAATAAGGAAAATAGAACAACAAAAGCTCGGTCTTTAGTTGATCTTTTGGAAAATAAAAAATAAACATAAAGCAACTTACTAGACTAGTTAGTCTAGGCCAGTTACGGTATACACCCTAAACACTATGCTTTATTAGATAAGGATATGGCACCTCTTCGATGAACAATCACACTTGGGAGTTGACCCCTTTTCCACTAGAGAAAGCTTTCTATTATTCATTATGGAGTCCTAGTCTCAAAATACGAAGTTGCAACTTTATTTGTAATGTCGTCCAAATGCTGTTTTGTGTTTTCAATAAGGAAAGTAGAACAACAAAAGCTCGGTCTTTAGTTGATCTTTTGGAAAATAAAAAATAAACATAAAGCAACTTACTAGACTAGTTAGTCTAGGCCAGTTACGGTATACACCCTAAACACTATGCTTTATTAGATAAGGATATGGCACCTCTTTGATGAACAATCACACTTGGGAGTTGACCCCTATTCCACTAGAGAAAAACAATGTCAAGAAACAAATGGTTTAACAAAACCATGTTCTCTTAGGGCTGGTTCTTGAGAGGAATAAAGCTTGCTTGGTCGGTCAAGGGTTTTCTGAGAGGCTACACCATTCAATTTATTTTGTCACTTGCTGCTAGTTCCTAGTAAGAGCTTCACCAGATGGATGTGAAGTCATCCTTCTTTAATGTGATCTTCATGAGGAGATATATTGCAGAATCCTCAGTTTTGGAGGTTTTGTTGATGATGGAATTTCTAAACTTGCCTGTAAGTTGAAGAAATATTGGTATGGGCAAAACAAGCCCCTAGGGCATTGTTTGAGAAGGTTGATCACTTATTTCTCACTAGTGACTTCATCCAAATCTTTATGTAAACATATTTTTCATACTGTCATATATGCAAATGATTGGAGTCTTATTGGCAATGCTATAGTATTTGACATGAGGCAATACTACAGTATAGACATGATCTTTGACATGAAGAATCCCTTCAGCACTTTAAAAATAATCAATGTAGCCCACTCGCATTACTTTCTTGGTATTCAAGTTTTTACGAAGACATTTGCCATTTTACAACAAGCGTGCTCTTGATGATTTGTAAAAAGGTTTGCATGGAAGACTTTAAATTTTATTTTACCTCGTTTCAATCTGAAGTTTGCCAAGGTTAACTTGTTGGCAGTGTATTATATTGGACTCTTAGTAGACCAAATATCACCTATGTTCTTCATTTTGTTCCAGATATATGCAGGGGTTGAAGGAAAGCCAAAGCCATTGGCTCGCAAGAAAGCAGATTCTGATATATGTTAAGGGTACATATCAATTTAGTATCCAATGCCCTTATGGGGTCAAGGGGCTTTGGTTGGATACACCAATCCACACTGGGCTGGAGGTATAGATGAGCATACATCTACTAATTGTTATGCCTATTGTCTTAGCTCTGGTTTTGTTGCATGGTTTAGATGCAATGTATGATTTCTCTTTTTTTTTTGTTTTCAATTTTTGAGGTTGAATATAGAGGCTATGTGACCACTGGGCAGGGACCCCAAGGATTCAAACACTATTGAATGAGCTTGGACTTTATCAAGACCAAAAAATGTTGAGCTTCATTGACATGATATTTGACAGCCGATCTAGGATCAGATTATTCAGATGGAGTATTTATACTTTTAGGACGATATTATTCAATGGAGTATTGGCGCTTTTAGGACCAGATTGTAAACATTTTCACCAAACCCTTCATAGTCAAATTTCGTACTTTTTGGGATGAAGTTGTCATTAGGGGTAACTATGATGCTCCTTTTTCTGCAAATCAGGCTCAAGGGGGTAACTATGTCCTGCAAGTCAGGTCTAAGGGGGATGTTTGTGTAATTAATTTACCACCGTGTATAATTTATGCAATTTCGACTTTTGGTCAGAGTGGCCATAAAAGTCGTGTGACTCACTACCTTTAGTTGCTCAACTTGGACCACATAGTTACGGTGATCGCAGTCGTCCCACGTTTAACAGTTGGGGTTTGACGATATAAATCTAACACTATTTATGAGGTAAAACGGTTATTGACATATCTTGTGCTCTGGTTTTGTTAATGGGTTTTATGTTTCAAGATCTACTTTAGATCTTTATGGTTCACTTTGAACTTAAATGCCCTTTCCTGCCTTCCAAGTCAAGCTCAAAGGGATGATGGTCTTAATGTACCATCATGTGTAGTTCAACCTCAACTTGTAGTCCTCGTGACTAATCTGATTAGGTTGTAGACCATGTGTAATTCAACTTCAACTTGTAGACCTCGTGACTAATCTGATTAGGTTGTAGACCACATTGGCAGTTGGTGGGTGACCCTAGTGGTCCCCGTTTCAAAGGGTAGCGGACGTAGCTAATCTAAATTTACCAACTATTATACGAGGATCTTGTATCATTTGTAACACCATGTGAACTTCTCTTCTCTTAATAGATTATTTGGGTAAAATGTTACACATTATTTTTTTGGTTGGTGTGGGTTTGCTCATATGAAGACTTACTTTATCCAATCCAATAGGTGGCATGATGTATAATTAGTCTCCATTTTATCTTTCTATTATCTCAGCACACAACTTTTGTACTTGGAGCTATATAACAAAAAATAAATAAATAAAGGTCACAATATAGCAAATCTAAGCACGCAACTTTTTATTATCTAAGCACAACTTTTGTAATTGGAACTATATAACAAAAAAATAAATAAATAAAGGTGTCAAAAATATGGGAGGGTGGATTTACCATTCTAGATTATATAACCTATTTTTAATTATCTAACCAAACTAATAACCTATTTTTAATTATCTAAAAGTTAAATGATATTTAGTGGTATAGTACGAAATGATATAAAATGATGAAAAACCTTATAGCAATATAATAAAAAGGGGTTCTAAAATGATGAAAAATTACATATGGAATAATACTATTATAATAGTCAAATGATGAAAAACCACAGAGATAAATAAAGTATTATATTTAAATGAAAAAAATAAAAATATAGTATTATTCATCAAATAAAAACAAAGATTGAAAACAAAGAAAACCTAAGATAAGATTAAAATGTAAAAAAAAGGAAATATGATATCTTAATATGTAAAAAATATATATGCCTATTTTTATTTTTACTTTTTTCATTTCAGCTATATTTCAGCTATATACTGACTGAGCTAACCCATAACTATTTATAAATTATAACATCTATTTTTTATTATTATAAATTATAACTATTTTTTTTATAAATTATAAAAGTTAAAAAAATGTAAAATGTTTTGTTAATAAATCATTATTTTGTAACACTACATGATAATAATATTGCAACAATTTTTTTTTCATCTAAATTTATTATTGATCTATTTAAAATACATCATCAATATAACATTATAAAGAAATTATAGTTTATTTTTAAATTTATAATTTAATTTAAATTTATAATTAATAAATTACAATTTATTTTTAAATTTATTTTAATCCTTATTAGAGATCCATTATCTTATTCAATTTGATTTTCAATTAAATTTATTAAAAATGTGAAAAGTCCGGTTAGGATGATATTATCTTTTAACACCATATTATAAAGAAATCCCGTTTTAATATGACATTATTTTTGATACCATATTATAAAAAATCCTAACAACTTATTTTTTGATTTATTATTTAATTTAAACATATTATATTGTATAAAATACATTATAAATAAAACTTTATAGACATTATATTTTATTTTTAAATCCATGATATAATTTAAATTTGTTTAATTTTTTTTTTTGGTTGGCAAAGTGGTGGAACCCCTCTGACTAGCAGGGTTGCCATTGGTTAACCCGGCATGGACCGCATCAACCCTTAACATGGTTGGATTTTTTGGTATCTGACGGGACCTTTCAGCTTAGAGAGCGTCTTAACCATACCCCACCACCAACTGTTCTACATCTTGCAGATAAATTTGTTTAAATTTTTAAAGTTCATTATTTTATTCAATTTGAAATTTGTTTTTTTTTCTTATTATATTTATTAAATGACAAAAAAACATTATTATGAATAAAATATCATAAATATCATTTTATTTTTGAATTTTAAAATTGAAAGTTTGTTAGCTTATTCAATTTGATTTGGAAATAAAAAATATTAAATAACATTGCACAACCATTAAATTACTTTTCAATTTTAAGCCTATATCTAATCTCAATTTTATATGGTTATATTACATTAATTTCTATTTAATATTATTTCTTGTTTGAATTGTTTTTATTTCTTTTCCCTTTTTAAGTTATATTAAATTGTGATGCTATCTCAAGGAATTTTTTGTTGAATTATTATGTAGAAAATGCCTTTAATTTTCAAATATTTTCATATTTTATGGACATTAAAGAACTTAAGAGTAGCCTTAGATGGGTTAAATTTCATGCTTTGGTTAAGAGACATGTCTAATTTCAAGGTTTTATGGATGAAAAATCACACTTTGAAAATGCTTTGTGAGAAATGGACATGAAACTCACAAATAGGATCTTGTTGAATCAACTACAAACAAAGTGGGTGTCCCTTATTGTTATTATTGACAATTAATGTACAGATTTAAGTCTCTTAGTGTTATAATTTAAACATATGACATGGTTCAAAGTATAACAATTTAACTACAAGATAATGCTCTTAGTGTTGTAATTTGTTAAGGTGGTGGACATCAAATTGGACCAACATATACATAATTAGGACTTTTATGCCCTTGAACCTAAGTCATTGTGACAATACCAATAACCATTAAATTTTTGTGTTCATTGAAGTAGACAATTTTCCTTACATTGGGATGCACGTTAGGTATGCCACATCGTAGGGATATGCCATTGTAGCAATAAGACATGATAGTGAAGTCACTAGTGATTTTATTACCATAGTAAGGAGGATGTTATGATATCAACTTGGAGAATTGATACCCAAAACATTTTGTGTTGATAATGCCTATAAAGCATCTTTGTCTCACAATTATTATGTATGGGAGATCAATTTTAAGGGACATCACAAAATAAAGGTTGGGCCCTACATGAGATAACTTACATCAAACATTAAATATATTAATAATATAACAAATTCTAAATATTAGACTTTTTAATGCATATTTAATCACATACATCTAGCCGGTGTGGGTCATTGGCATTGCTTGATAATAAGTCACTTGTAAAGGATGTTATGAGATCAAATCCCACCCGGGTTTACCTATGTCCCATGTCTTGTGGGCGGGTTCGGGGAACCTAGGGCTATAGTGGTAGCAGGAATGGATCCTTGTACCTAGTGTCACGCAAGTACCTTCCCAACCCCATTTGTCGATTCCCCTAGTATAAAAAAAAACATACATATATCGCCTATCTAATTGGCATTTACATAACTTGAAAATCAATATTTTCATGATCTAATTTGCAATTACACATTTTAAAATAAAATAATAATTATATTCATTGTAAAATCAACAATATTTAGATCAAAATAAAATGCAATGATACACCATGTAATTACATCCATCATCATTTAAATAGTAGAGGCAAAACATAGTTATAGGAAATAATAATAATAACTTTTTTCTTTGGAAATAATAATGCTACTACTACTACTAATAATAATTATTCGAACAAGTTTGAGTGATTAGTTGCGATCAATTAACCTTTGTGTGTTCCTTTGCATTCTATGTATAGTAAGAAACTATCAACATCATCTAGATGGAAATGTGAAGATAGTCGAACACTAGTTTAGATCTAATCATTGTATATACGTTTCTTCCTTCAAAGAATTCTTGCTCTAAAAATTAACTTCAACCTCCTTAAGGTACTCAAATTGCTGTAGACCTCTAACCAAATAAATAATGGACGCAATCTCCTTTAACTGTAGGGGATTGTGATATAGGATTAAGATAGAAGCATTAAAATATCTTATCAAGGAAGAAAAACACTTAATCTCGGTCATCAAGGATACCAATGGAAGAGAAGGAGGTATTGGAGATAAGTTTATAAGTATTGAGGAAAAGTGAAGGCACTGGTGTCAGTTCCAGAGGGGCATTAGGGGATATAAGCACTCTGTGATATAACAGGATCATCAGAAAGAGACCAATATTCCACAAAACATTGGTTGATGGTAGGGTTTGAGAACAAAGACACGAGAGTTGTATAAAAGTTTGTAATGTATGCTCTCTTCTACAACATGGGGTCAAAGTTACCTTTTGGAAATTCTTTACACTTTTGAAAGAACAAGGCTTGAGTCAAAGAGACAATAGTTGGGGATTTTAACACTAACCTATCCCAAGAAGAAAGAAGGGGAGGGATGTTTGTTAGAATAAGTTTGGGGAGACCATTAGAAGAGACAAATATTTGATGCTATCATTCTTGTTCAAGAAATGATCCACTCCAGTCAAAGTGAGGATAGGTATGGTAACTAAACTTGATATTGCTAATGCATTTGATATAATTCAACATGTTTTTTTCTACGTAATTATGAAGAGAGTTGGCTTCTCCAAAAAATCATCAAATGGATTAAGGCTTGTATTGGTAACCCATTGGTAGCTCCCCTTGTAAATGGAAGGCTAACATTTTTTTTAGATATCTAGAGGTATAAGGTAGGGATGCCCTCATTTCCCTCTATTGCATATCATTATGGTTGAATCTTTAAGTAGAAAGTTAGAGAAAGAAAGGCCGAAAGGAAAGCTGGAAGGAATACTTGTTGTTAGGGAGGTCAGGGAAATCAATCATGTGTTTGTTGATGATTCATTACTATTTGGAGGATATTCCTTGACAATAGCTTCAATATTAAAAAGTGTTCTAGATTGTTTTATTGATGCTTTTTGGGGGAAGGTAAATGATGATAAAAGTCAAGTTTGGGGATGTAATTTATCTCTTGTTTTATTTTAGCAAATATCAAGAATCTTTAGTTTTGTGGGAGTGCAAAAATGGCCATCCCTAAAGTATTTAGGAATTCCTATAGCATTGAAGCAAGCAAAGGCATTTGTTTGGATCCATGTTATCCAAAAATTCAAAGCAAAGATTTAAACTTGGGGAGCCCAATCGTTAAGCCTTGTTGCTAAGATCAACTTGATTAAATCCATTCTCTCTTCCTTTCCTATTTTTCAATGTTCTTCCACTCTTGATCCAATTGGTATCATGAGTCATATCAACAAAGATATCACAATATTCTTATGGAAATGACACAAGTTTAATACAAAAAAATTTCATTTGGTTAAATGGGGGATAGTCAAGCTTTTCCCGAAAATGTGGTTCTTGGAATAAAAGACCTAAGATTAACGAATTTGTCCATGGGGCCCAAAATCCTATGGATATTAACCTTGAGGGAGAAATAATGGTGGAAATACGTACTTACAAAAATATATTTGAGTTCCTCAATGGAAAGATGTCTATATAAAAACATTAAAACTGTTAAAATATATAACACTTGGAATTTTTGTAAGGCCTCAATTAAAATCATTTAAGACATGTATTGGATACCAAGAAATGGAAATAATATTAAGCTTCAATATGATAAAATAATGGTAAATGCCCCCCTTCTCATCTATAACTACATTTTAAGATCTTAAAGGTTGGTTGAGAAATCATTGATACACAAGTTTGTAGGATCTATCATATTGAGACTAAGTGGGTTGATGGAAGTGTTGGAAGCACTTGGAATTCCCTCCACATTTCTACTCCTAGTGTTATATAAAAAATATAACATAATACTATATATATAACAATGATAATATGATATTAATTAGTGAAAATGTGTAACTCTTAATGAAGAGTTGCATTAGACACCCTTTAAATAATTATATATATGGGCAATTCTATCTTGTAATAAATCATATCAAGTGAAAATTCGAGAAGTTCTAGTAAACATAATTTTTCCGTTAGAATATAAATTAATATATTCGAAATCTAGAAGTGCATAATAATTCCTATGGCTACTACTAAGGAGCAAGTGAGATTTGAACTTGGGTGGGGAAGTTAACAATCATTTGTCCCAACCACCCAACCTACAAGAAGTCTTAAGGGGAAAAAAATAATTATTGAAGAGTATAGTATACTATACAAGATAAAATATGCCTTTCTTTGATATATATTGGTATAAGAAGCATATTAAAATGGAGTCTCATGACAAAAAAAAGGAAGATTTCTGCAAACTTTTAAAAAACATGTGGACCCCATATTAAAAACTTATGGGCTTACTCAAGAGAAGTCTGTCCGCATCGCTATTTTCCCGACAACCAAGAAGAATTGTATAAACGTTGACCTAGCAAACCAATTAATGCTTTCAGAATAAGGTATAATTGAAAATAACATGATTCTTTCTAATGATAAATATGAGCTTAAGAACCTACAACTATTTGTTAATGACTACAATGTCCTAACTCAATTCAGTATTATTTCAGTGGTATCATTGGATCAAGACAAGGTTGATATAATTCTAGGGTCACCTTGGTTAGATACATTGAGTACCTTCATGTTCAACACAAGGAAAATGTTTTTGACATTTCCTTACAAAAAGAGGAATGTCACATTCCAAGATGTTACACTGAAGACAAGTTTAGGAGTTGTGTCGTCTGGAGACTTCAAAGACATCTCAAAAGTGCTTTCACAAGAAGATCAGAAATAAATGAATAATATGCAAAAATAATTTGATAAAGTCATCATGGACAAAGAATAATAGACCTCTCATCTACGAGATCATAATCAGAAGTTGCTTCTTCAAATAAAAAAAGGCTAAGGATAAGGCATAATACAATCAAAGGCTAGAAGAGGAGAATCAATATCTTCAAAATAAACTATTAGAAAATATCGAAGAGCATGGTCACCTTAAGAAGTGTAAACAAGATCTAATAGATCAGATTCATAAGCTTAAAGATGATGAGAAATTACAAGATGAAATGTCTAGGAACCTTAAGAATGATAAAGATTCATTGGAAAAAGAAGAAAATACAAATCTAGTCCTTATCACAGTCCAAAAAGAAGCCAATCTAGTAAAAAAACAACAACAAGAAATCCTTATTGACACCCAAATTATAAGACTCATTTTGACCAACGACAAGGTCAAAATGAACATAAACAGGGGAGTTATGATTTTAGAATAGAAACAACACAAAATCTACAAACTAAGCAGAAAGCAAGAAGTTCCATCCAAGAAAGCCATCAACAAACATCTCCAATGAAGATAGATCTCGGATGGACCACTTCACAAAGGATGCGACATTTTTTATTGGGAATTTGTAACTCATATCATTTCGTTTCATCAAGTGTTGCAATTACTAACGCAAAAGATCGAGAGATGATATTATAAGAAATAAATCAATCGTAGGCCTTGTCTTCAATAAGCTTTGAGGACATTGCTTCCTTAAGGGGAAGACAATGTTATATAAAAAATATAACATAATATATATATATATATATATATATATATATATATAACAACAACAACAAACAATAATAATATAATATTAATTAGCGAAAATGTGTAACTCTTTATGAAGAGTTGCATTAGAAGCCCTTTAAATATTTACATATACGGACAATTCTATCTTGTAAAATATCATATGTTATTTATCAACTTTTATATCTATTCATGGATTATTGTATTTTCGAAAGTGGAAGTCGAGATGTTTTAGTAAACGGATTTTTACCGTTACACCTAGTATAGTGATTTTTTGTCTCAATTTCATGGGGAAGTTCCTATAAGTCTCTCACATAAAGATAAATGAGGTTGGGATGATGTCGTAAGGGTTTATTTTTTCAAAGGTTATCGATCTCTTATCATCAATCTACCTATACCTCCCATGTCAATTCTATGGAAGAAGTTGTGGCATCTTGGTGGTCTTCGAAATATTTTAATGCCTTTTGTTGGGTTATTTATTTTGGTGTACATGCACACTTTTACTATTTAAACCTCTTTCTAGGGTCAAATGCACTCCTAACTAGAGTTATACCACTTCCTAGGGTCAAAGGTGCTCCTAACTAGAATTAACCCCTTTTTCTAGGGAAGAGGGAAACCTCACTGCAGTTCTACTCTATTTTTAGGGATCCTACTATATTTTCCCCTTATCTAGGATGACTACACCATACTAAGCCAATTTTGGCCCGTTTTACTTCAGTTAACTCATGCATGACCTAGTTAACTACCTATTTGGAGTTCTAGGTATAGTCAACACTAGTTTCTTATCCATGATTGATAACAACTTCAAGAGGCTATTCTAGTCTAGTTAAACACTAGACAACTCATGCATGGTCAACTCACTTCTTAAGAAGGGTGCACTTGCATATTCTGGGCTACTTAATTGAAAAACTCATGCAAAGGCTAGTTAACTACCTCATAGGGGTGCACTAAGCTATTTCGATCTAGTTAAACACTAGAATACTAATACATGGCTAAGTTTAATTCCTAGGGAGGGCACACTTTCTATTTAGGGTAATTTTTTGTTGAGTTTACACTATCTCTTATGTGTGTGCATGTAATTAAGCCTATCTTGGTTATATATATATGTTTGTATGTATGTGTATACACACACACACACACACACACACACATGCATATATATATCTTGCACACACGCACATATGTATATGTAGACACACACACATCTTACATCTCATTGATCAAGTATTCATTCATGTGTCATGTGTTATATGGAACATCCAATTGATTAATAAGAAATATATATACAAGCATTCATTCATGTGTCATGTGTTATATTGAACATCCAATTGATAAATAAAGACTACACAGCTTAATATTTACTTGAATTCTCTATTGCACGCTATGCAATTGTATTGTATTCTCATATTTTACGATCTCTCTTTGATAGATTAATCAAGATTAGGTTAGTTTGATACTTTTTTCTTCTCTTCTCTTCTATGGATTGCTAGTTGTATTACTGCCCCATTTAGATTCTAGATCCATTGGTTCAAAATATCACATTGTATCAAATCCTTGGTGATTCTAAACAAGTTGTATACATGTTTGTTGGTGGACGTCAAAGATTAGAGAACATAAATCAAGAGGGAAAAATATCCCAAGTTATTCCTTACTCCATTCATCTACTGCGAAAGTAAGACTAAAGTTGTGATTATATTGTCGTGGTGGGAAAGGCCTTATAGATTGAGCCAAATTCTGTCGTGGAAAAGGAAAAATGGTTTAATTGTATGGATGAAACTTTTTGATTGATATGTGTCTCAATTCAACCCAACCTTGTATATCACATTGATGTTAAAATATCATAATGAAATTTGGATCAATATGGAAGGACTCTTGGGAAGTAGGATGAGATGAGATGACAACAATTGGAGAATGAGATCATTAGTTTGAGGTTGAGTAGCTTTGATACTATCCAAGAATTATTCATAAATTTCAAATAATTATTGTTGAAGATCAAGTTATTTGGTGTAGACAAGAATGGCTGGAAACTAATTATCTCAATCCTATCCAAATTGATTTCTTAGTACTCGTTTGTTTCTACCTTCTATGCTATGAAGTTGGCATTCGAGGAGCTAGTTGGAAGAATCCTACATTGGATGATTTTTCTGCCTCTCTTACCCATGAGAAAGATAAACTTGTTCAAATGGGTTCCCTAAATTCAAGTTACTGGTCTAGGTCAAAGGAGCATGCTCTTGATGCATATCAAAGAAACAAGAACAATAGTGAGCATAATCCAAGATCTGCACAAGATATCTTCTCCTCTAAAAATTGGAAGGCAAAGAAGGACAAGATCATATGTGATTATTGTAAAAAAACTAACCATAAAGAACATAATTGCATGAGGAAATAAATTTATCAACTGAAGCATATTCTTGTATATGGAAATATAATGGCTCCTCATAATATCAAGAAGAACAACTTAGTTGAAAGATTTGAAAAGCACAATATGCAGGGCATGAACTTGTTTCTATATTTCCATTAACATCTTCTTTATGGGTTCTTGATTCAGGATCTTTGAATCATATGGACTCATAAAAGGAAATGGTGATTCCATACTAGTGCTCTCCCATCTTACTAGGAAATGATGCATTGATTCAAACCAGTCATTTAGTTGAGGAAGGACCTACCAAAGTTCTAGGTCTTGTTGATGCATATCTAATTGATGCCTCTTCGATTGTCTGAAGTAATATTTCAGATTTAGATAGTGAAGAAGATGTTGAAATTGATGAACATGTTGCTTTTGATCTAAAACCAAACCACTTTGGGTACTACAAACTTTTCATGCTACATGTGAATTAGTTGGAGATCAAACATATACACAAATGAATTGCTCGTAGTATCAAAATGGTCCTCAAGAATTCCCTACTACATATCCATTGATTCCCATCCATAATATATGGTTGGTGGAGGAGATCCATAGTATTTTATAAAAGCTACATGAAATCCATATTTGTATTTTTTCAAGAATGAGGGGCATGAGTTTTTTATGAAAAACCAAGCTTGGGAGATGGGTCCCTTACATCCTGGTAGGAATATTGTTGGATGCAAGTGTATTAATTGAAAAAATATGGTAATATGGAAATAAGAGTGATCATAGCTGAAGTAGCCTACCTGGCCTTCTCAATATCATCCTTTTTCTCTTGGGGGTAGGTTCCTATTGGGGTTTTCCTTTTTTCTTGTTTTTTGAGGATATTTCAATTTTGTACTTTGGTACCTAACATGGCTTCATATTTGTTGGGACTCAATTTTTTGTGTGTCATACTCACCTAAGTTAGGCGTAAAGAGGGGTGTTGGTGTACATACACATTTATACTATTTTTACCAATTTCTAGCGTAAAATACACCAATATTGGAGTTATAACTATTCCTTGGGTCAAAGACACTCCTAATTGGAGCTAACCACTTTATTGGAAATGAGGAAAGCCACACTATAGTTCTCCCCATTTTTTACAGTTCATACTGTAGCTCTCCCCTTGTTTAGGATTAATGCACCCTTCTTGGATAATTTTGCCCAGTTAGACTTCAGTTGACTCATGCATGACCTAAATAACTACATATTTGGAGTTATAGGTCCAATTAACATTGCTTTGCCATGCATGAATGAGTTAACTACTATGTGAGGCTATTCTATCATAGTTAAACAAAAGATTACTCTTGCATGGTTAGTTCACTTCCTAATAATGGCACACTTGCATATTCTAGGGTAGTTAATTTCCTCAATGGGGAACACTAGGCTATTTTCGTATTACACTAGATTACTAATGCAGGGCCAAGTTTACTTTCTAAGGAGTGTGCACTTAGATATCCAGGTTCATTTTATCTTGGGTTTACACTAGCTCTTATGCTTGTGCATGTAATTAAGCCTAGATTGGTTTCCTATAGATCAAGGGCTGCATCTCATTGATAAAGTATTCATTCTTGTATCCTGTTGAGCATTCAATTGATTGTATACCTTAGAAATTTACTTAAATTATCTCTTGCATTCAATGCAATTGTATTATATTCTCATCTTTGATAGACAAATGGAGATTATGTAACTATAATACTTTATTTTATTCTCATTTCTTCTATGGATTTCTAAATATATTATTACTTCTTTTGTATTCTATATCCCTTGGTTCAAAATTTCACACTTTCTCAAACCCTTTTATGTATTCTATGAAATGGAAATGACACCTGCTATTTTTGTAGAGAGAAAGTTTTAAATTTTTTTGTCGAGTAATAATAAAATTTGAAGTTGCCATTCCCTCATGGTTTTACTTATGCATAGTAGGGTTTCCACATAAATATCATGTTCTCCTTTTAATTTTGTTTGCTTCTATTTTATATTGTCATAACACGAGGCCAATTCAATTTTTGATGTTTAAGTCTTCAGGAAGCACTTTCAATGAGGTATTTTTAGGCAAGTTATTTTAAAGGGGTTCAATCTTTCAAGGAGCCTCGATGGTTCATCATAGCATATCAAAATATGTGTTCCTTTCAATCTTTTGAAGATCCTTGATGGTTCATTAGGGCATATTCAAACATGTATTCCTTCTTTATTTTGAAGAGCCCAAATGGTTCATTGAGGCATATGAAAAGATGAATTAATTTCGATCTTTTGAAAAGACCTGATGGTTCATGGGGGCATATTGAAATATTTACTTTGCCGATCTTTTGAATATCCCTGATGGTTCATTGGGCCATATAGAAAGATGTGTCCCTTTGATATTTTGAAGAGCCCCGATTCTTCATTAGGGCATATTGAAAGATGTGTTCCATTGATATTTTGAAGATACCCAAATGGTTCATTAATGCATTGACGATCCCTTAGCAACCTCCCAAGTTTTTTGATCTTGGAGGATTACCTGTTTTCTCCTAACATTTTGTGAACCAATGATTTGAACAAAGTCCCTACTTTGAATTCATCTTGACTTATGGACTGATTTTTACCTAATTCATGATTGCTTATGTCATTTACTAATATTTGAATATGTTTGAATCTATGCTTGAAAATTTTCCTTTGTTTGTTGTGGACTCTGACCTTTTATTTTGCTTGTTTATTTGTTTGAAGGATCTCTTCTCTTAGAAGTGTTTTTCAGTTCGTTTTGATATTTTGGCTAAGTACAAATAATATTTTGAATCTATTTTATATATTATCGAAGAAATTTCAAACATCAATATTTATGATCTTCCAATGGGATATCGAAACATTTTTGAAAATATATCTTTTGATTTCTATTGATACCTTATCGAATGTTTTTTTTTTGGTTTTGTTTTTTGTTTCAATGGTCTATTGGAGCATTTTTGAAATCAATGTTTTTAAATTGCGCAATTCACTATCAAATCTTTCCAAGCTTCAACCTTTTTGAACTTTTTCATATCTCATCATAACCTTTTTCAATTTTAGATCCTTTGCTTTCTTTTAAGATGGATGATGGTCTATCAGACTTAACCTTACCTCCAATTTTTCAATTCCTTTCGTCAATGGATCAAGGAATTTTCAGGGTCACCATTGGGATAGTTGATTCAATGTTTTTGATGGCTTATCGAAGTGTTTTTAGATATTGATATTTCTTTTTCTCTAATACTATTGGAATTTTTTCAAAGAACAATCTCTTATTATCTCCCAATTTTATCTGAAGTTTTTCATAAATTAATTTTTCATATTGATCCAATACCATTGGACACTATTCAAAGACCAATATTTCTTTGTGCTCCAATGCTTTTAGGAATATTTTGAACATTAATTTTTTCGTTTTTGCTCTGATGCTCTCAAAAGGTTTTTGAATATCGATCTTATTCACCCTTATGATGGTTTGGATGTTTTCTCAAGTGTTATGCATTTAAATCCATTGATAATTACACTATCACTATGTACCTTTTGATCTAACATAGCCATTCATCGCAAATTCTCACACGATCCATAATATCAATATCACATTTGAATTTACTAATGGTTCGTGTGATTGTTTTAAAGAAAAAAACTATTGTACATTATGATTATTTTGCATTTATTGTTTGATTTAGAGCAAATATATAAGCAATATTGTGAGCACCCATCTTATTGACATTATTGGTTACCTGTACATTCATGTCTTGATTTCTTTGTTGCACTTGCTAGGTGAATTTGATTCTATTTTTATTTTGAATTATCATTATATATGTGTTTGCGTGTGTTGATTTTGAGTATTTTTTTCAAATTCTTGGGGTTTAGTAGTTAAATTGGGATTGTCTATTCATTAATGTTATATCATTTTTTTTGAATTATTACTTCTCTTCAATCCATCTAACTCCCAATCATTTTGATTAACATTGAGAGATTCACAACTTAGTTAGTAGTTCTCCTTTCTAATTCCCTTGTACGTGATATATTAAATCCTATGTTTTAGAGCTTATATGCGATTTTTAACCTAATTTAAGCTATGGCCCCATATGAAATCAAAGATATCAAGTTTTTAACCTATAATCTATTTTGTTTACAACTTGTATTGATTATTATCAATATGCATTTAAAATAGGGATTTGTTTTGATCACACTTTTTCAAATAAATGCATTGTTAGTCTTCATATCTTAGATCTTACACACTAGCGTGTTACTTCAAGAAGAAGGAATTGTTTTTATTTTTATTTTTATATATCTGATTTGCCATTGATTCCATATTCTAAGTTTATAGTTTTAATATGATGTATAATTTAAGAAAACTGCTAAGATGATCTACATTCCTCCCAAAAATAAGATTCCTAAGCTTTAGAAGAAAGAGAAACTCACAATGGAAGAGGAACAAATACTTGTATAGGAAATTGTGATAGAGCCAAAGAGGGAAATTTTCTTTGATATTTCAAATAACCCAGGGTTAAACCATTTCCTAGAATGGTTAGATTTGTTTCATATATTCAAATATGGGACATATCCTCCATTGTCTATGATGGTATATCTAATTAATGATGATGAGAAGGATGAAGAGGTGTATTGAAAAATTGGGAAATCACAATTATATAATGCAATTGTAAGGCTAGATGTGTTTCCTTGTGTAGAAACAATCCAATGGATCATCAAGCATTCTAGTATGGAGGAATGGACAATGGTCAATGATAAAGGAAAATAAATTGCATATGTTATTTCAAATGACTTTTACGAGTCTTATAAAGTTTGTTATCCTGAGGTCCACATGAGATCAAAATGAGTGGCATGATTTAACAAGGAATGTCACAAGGTACTTGAAAAATGGTGGTAGGGTAAGCAATTTAAATCATGAAGTAATGAAATCTATCCAAAAATAAGCTTAAGAGATCCCTAGATTTATGATATGGAATTTATCAACAAGCTATATGGAATAATCCCCAACACTTCAAAGTTTTTTTGGTGCCTATAGTGCATGGTATTTTCAAAAATTGTTCAAACTTGGAATATATTATATCCCACAACTTGATGAAGGCCTCATCAAGATTCAATTTTTCTAAGATAAAATTTCCTTCAAAACTTTATATGTTAGCCTACCTCATAGATCATTTGTGCGAGAAACGAGTTCCAGGTATGGGCTAGTCTTGGAGTTCACTAGAATCTCCAATACAGGTTTATTACCATATTTTATGGAGACATAAGTACATGATACACTTCATTTAGATAGGCGATCAATCTTTCCTCAATTATATGAACTAGTTTGGAACACCATTGGGATTAGACAAGGCTACGATAGTATGAGTGAGATAGGTGACTAGTACATTGATGAACATTGAACTTACATAGGATATACGAGTAATGAATTCACTACATCGATTGCCCAACCTTGTCCTATATAGGATAGTGATTAGGGATATTTCCTATCAAACAATATTACATGCTTTAATTGCATCCTTAAACAAATAACACAATGAATGATGTCCAAAATATTATATTTAAATAGTAATGTATGATCTAAACAACTCCAATCTTATAGAAACATAAGAAGATAATACAATTTTAGAGATGGTATATTAAGAAGACATGATCGAAAGTTAATAATAGAGAAGCATGGTATGGAGGTAGATATCACTTCCCAATATACCATGAATATTGGGATGAAGAAAAGGAAATGGTATGGGGGAGAAACTTTAAGTAAAAAATTGGAGATTGAAGTGTTATACCATTATTTTCCACCATTGGGGTATATAGGAGGCTCATTATGCTTGTTGTGCCTCGACACTACCTTTATGGCCCTTGATTATGAGTATCATCATCATTTTCATCCCTATCACCCTCTGTGTATTATGCAGGGTGGGATAACCCCTTTATATCTCTCTTTGCACCACTAGAGAGAGCGACTCTATCCCTTATTGCACCACTGAAGAGAGCGATAGCTTCAAAACCTTTGATTTTGGAGTAATTTCGCGAGGATATCTATGATTGTTTGGATCCACATGTCACGATATTGGGAAATCAAAACCCCAACTCGAATGTGATATGCCCTAGATGTTTAGATTTATCCTTTTTTCCTCCTCCATATACCTATATAGTGAAGGTAATTTAAGGGAGAAAGGGAGGAGAGACTAAAGAGAGTATTGCTAAGATGTTGGATTCCATAGTAGATCCCTTTTAATCTCATTGAGATCATTGTGAGATCAAGGAAGTATTGGAACACGAATCTTGGAGAAGACTTGCATCATGACTCAAGTATATGGATGATGTATATTTCTCATTGATTTATATATAGACGTATGCATCCCCACACCTCCATTTAATGTATAAATTATTATATGAAGTCTTGCTTATGATTACAAATTTCATGTGCGGAGGATCAAATCTATCCTTGTGTAGATTAGATTATACTAGCTTGTATATTATTTATCTTGATATAATTAATATCTTGATAGTGTTATTTCTTGAAAGGGATCGAGGAAGGTATTTGTTTGTTTCATTGTGTGTAGGAAACATGCACATAGGAGTTGAAGCAAATATGTTAAATATACATTAGTAGGATCTACATCGATAGAAATCACTAAGTCCAAGGTGAGTTGTATTATTGTCCTTTCCTTATATGTTCTATGATATCAAGATTAGGTCTAGAATGAAAATCATATAGGTCTACCCTAAGTTTGTCTTGGATCTAGGGAAAGAGATCCAAGAGAAATATTATCTGTCCGCAAAGGGGAAATTTCCTTCAACAAAACTAGACACTCTATCGGGGAGAAAGGCTTGTGACATCTCCCTTGTTTGATTAAAAATTCATTGTTTCAATAAGCCTTTTGAAATTTATTTTGATCTTTGGGTCATCCATTGACATTGTCTGGGCCATTCATAACCCTGAAACCCTCAATATCTATGCCAAACTTTGAATTTTTTTCCTTTTACTGTGCTACCACCCTCTCCACTAAGACACATAAAGATATAATCCCTCCCCATTATTGTAAATAGGCCTATAGACCTAGTTTATCCCTCCCTACAAAACCTAGTGGGAACAATAGTCTCTTGTAGGTAAAGATTTTTTATTTTTGAGCAATTTCTCTTAGATATGGGTTGATTATTTGTTTGAGGGGCATGTTTATGTTTTGATTGCATGAGCATTACACTTGAGTAGTTACCCCTTCTTTTGAGTGGGATTTATTGTTTTTTTTCCATTTGTTTGTATGCGTTTTTATTCTCTTAAGTTAGTGAACAATGATATGATTTAAGTGTGTTATACTTCTAGTGATATTTTGATGCTTTTAGAGCCTCTTTTATTGCTTGATTATCTCTATTTATAGTGGTGCCTTAAGATCATTTGTGTCCTTTATTCATGTTTTGTCATTGGTATAGGGTTTGCTTGAAATCATGCAACATAGTGGTATGAGTGAATAATGATTTGTACTTCTATTTGTAGCCCCGTTTATTTTATTGAGAGTGTTATTGGCATATTGCTTTCTTTCATATTCATTTAGTCATATTAGTGAGTAAATAAAAGAACAAAAATAATGCATTTTCATTTTATAGGGTTTGATTTATTGGTTTAATAAGCATTGTTTGAATTGCATTGTTTTGATGATTGAAAGGATTTGTTTGGCTGTAATGTCCATTGGAAGTGTTTGATTGAATTCTATATTGTGAAAATAAAAGTTCTCTTCTCTTAGAAAGGTCTTCATTGAAGGGGCAATTACGTTTGAAATATTTGCATTCATTCTTATGAGAATCAAGAAGAGTTAAAACATCATCAAGTCCACTTTGTTTACACCTTTGAGTAATCAACAACCGTATTTAAAATTAATTAGACATTTTTTGTCCATAGAAAACCAACATTAGATTAGGATCTAGGGATTTGGTGTACAATTGGGGAGGAAACTCTTCAAGGCCACAAAAACACAAGTAGGGTCATTAAAGAGAGAAAAAACCATTAGTAACTAAGGGTGCTTGCCAAGAAATATTCTCTCACATAGGAGTTAAGCATGAAGTCAATCCAAACTATGGAAGATATATCCCCTCTCTACTTGTCTTGGTGGGACTATCATGTGTACGAGGGTTTTGGAAGAGAGGCAAGTTGTCGAGGTGACACCTCTCTCTCTAAATATTTGGGTCAAGGACTTTTGTTTTGAATTCCTTTCATGTATGTGTAGTATTGACTTATGGTTGTTTCACATGGTCATCATTTCATGATTTGGTAAACATAGCTCCTTTTCCTCAGTACCTACACAAGTTACTACAAGTGGGAAGTTCTTGTGGTACCTAAGGTATATGCATAATCGTCCACGTCCACTACCTTGAAGGGTACTTTAATATTGGATATTAGGGAGTGAGGGGTTACCGTAACTATCTCTTACCTCTTTATTGGTGGATTTGATGCATTGCCTCCAGAAGAGTTCTTTGATCCATTGGTTTTCTTGTTGATAACTTATTTTTAGTTAGGGGTGTGTTACTAGTTTTGTATATAGTTGGCCATATGGTTTTATTTTTCTTTTGTTGGAATATTATTATTCATCATGGACAATCTACCAGCCCTTCACTCTCGATGAATTCATGGTATTTATCCTATTGAGGAATAACCAACACCCATTAGATGAAGGATTACCTCTTCCATACAGGGACACAAAACCATTGATTCTGAAACTGAATCGCTCCCCATTGACTAAGTGGAGGTTTAAGTGGAGCATGTAGGTTTTGTACCACACATTAATCCAACCTATCTCATATTTACCTGATACTTTGGGAGGGACCACAATGGATCCTCCCCCACCTTCCATTAGTAGGAAAAATAATGTGACCACCACACTTGTTACATCAACACCCTTCCTTTGGAGAATGTCATTGATGGCATCATTTCAACTTGTGGTTCAATCAACATTAACCAGCTAGTTTCTTCGACAGAACCACCTACATCTACCTTTATCTTCCCTGATGGGAAAGAACCTAGTTTTCATGACGGAGGTGGTTTTACTTCTACTTATAATAACCCTCATAATATATTATCTATTTCTAATGTTGGATTCTATTTCAGTTGGAGCACCTCAATTGGGGTTGGTTCTACTCCTCCCATTGGAGGGAGCAATGTTTTTGGAAGTTTTCCTTTTCCCAAGATAAGTAATGCTTATTGTGGCTTCCCTTACCCCATAAGAATTAATGTTTTTGGAGGTGTTTCTTACCATAGTGGAAGTTCATCAGCTTGGGGTATTCAAATCACTACAAGTCAAAATTTCACCAAGGGTTACCAACCAGTTGGGGGCACTTACATCATTTGGGGGGGAAATTTTCCTAACAGAATTATGTTTCTCGGGAGAATTCATGCCTTTGGAGCCTCATATACTTCCAGAGGTCCATATGTGAGAGTACCTTACGGAACATATAATATTAACACTCAATTACCTTTGACACAAAATCCATTTGCTAACACATAGTTTCCTTTTTTGGTGATGTTGTTAAATTTCCATATGGCCACCCATTCCCATCAAAGTGCCAGCCAACTTACCAAAGTTTGATGATAAACCAGGAGAAGAGCCATATATGCATGTCACTACATATCATCTATGGTGTGTTTCTAACTCCATGACATAACGTAGTATCAAGTTATGATTTTTCCCACGGACCTTGACTATAAGCACCTCAAAATGGTACTTTGAGTTTCCTAGCGAGTCCTTGTTGGCCGAATTTTTTGTTTATGGCCAACTAAGGAGAACTAACCAACACAATGCTCTTAACACAACCCTCGATGTGTTTGTTGTAGCTAATTCTCGCATGTTATGGTCTTGCTATCATCTAAGTTTGCTCTCTTAAGGAGAGTCTCACTGTTTAAGTTTATAAAATGTTTTCACAAACTATTTAATAGATGAAAAACTTTAATTAAATTCTAATTCAAACTACCTATTTAACAAATTCTAAGTTAAAATTAGCTATTTGTCTACATGTTATACTAATCTATTTTTTAAAAGAACTATCTATTTAACAACTACTAAATTAAAACTTGTTATTTAAATCTAATCTATGTTAACCTATCTTGGCCAAGAGCAACTTTTAATAAATTACTAACAACTATTGTATTGTAAGTTATGATGTTGAAAATATAATATATTCTGAGAAAAATATTGTTAATATATCATAATCCCACTAAAAGAAATTACAATAATATGTAATAAATAATAATAACCAACTATTATTATCTATAACATAAATACTGTCACAATACAACAAGTTCTAATCAGTTTAATATCTAAAAAATGATAATAATAAATATTACTGAACAAACCATCTATACAAACATATGATAAAAAACAATAATACTATATAAATAATGACATAAAAGTTATATTAAATAATAAAATTATTTAACAATAACTATAAACAACATTCAATCAGAAATCTAGACTGAGCGTATTCAAAAGTAAAATATAATCAATACAATACACAATACATTGTGTATGTAAATTAAGATATGAAAATATACTGCAGGAAAGAGTTGACATATATGTATATAATTGTATCAAAGAAACTAGAAACAATAATATTATCGATTTTCTTAGACATCACCAAAACATATGCAACATAAGTATTATCACGACATAAACATCGGATTTAACATCACAAAAATACAACTTTGTATAACAATTTCTTTTCCCTCTTGAATCCCCCTATCTCAAGTCATCCTCATGACTTATATATCAAAACAAATCAACTATTTCCCGAATTCTATGGATCTATCTTCTAAAAAAAAATATTTAGTTTTAACAACTGTCAAAATAAAAACAAATGATTTTCATAATCATTTTGTTGATGAGATAATGAAGTACCACGAATAGCTAAACTATTCCCAAAATAGAAGGCACTTGGCATCTAGATCATTATAAGAAGTAATTGATTTAATAGCTAGTAACGAGATTCCCGTAAGTCTAACATCATCAACAAAACCAAAATGCATCCATGAAAGATATAAAAGATAGGTTATGATTAGATGTAGAAGCGTCCGCCATTGAGGCTTGAGACACTTTGCAGGATACCCATATTTATTGTCGAAATCCTCAAGAAAAAGAAGGAAAAGTTGTTTCCATTTGAATTTGTTAATCTCCTTTCGCTTAAACCACCTTTCACCTATTTGTGGCATCTTTATAGCTTTTGCTACGAGGTCTTCAGAGATGACTAAGTGCAGGTTTCCTACCTGGGAAACGTTCTCCTTAAGAGACATGGAAAATTTTTGGGTTACTTCTACATGATGCCCATTAAAACTTCTAAAGAAGTCGCCCCAACCAATTTTATCAATCAACTGTGCCGATTCAAGTTCAATATCCAGTAACTCGCTTCCGACTAGCTCGAATCTACATAGGGGAGCCATTGTATCAACACTCAACTGGTAAACAAGGTAATGGTGATCATCAATGCATGTGAAACACAAACCATGTTAAGTAATTCCTCTTTAAAAACCCCAATTTTGATGACCCACGCAGCCAAAATAATACCAGTTTCATCCTAGGGTTTGATAAAACGAGGCAAATACTGATACTGGAATCACAATTATGATTTTGTACAAGTAGTATAAACAGGGATGGCATTTGAGATCTCATTGATATAGTGAAATGACACGACGATAATGGTTGTACCTTGATAAACAAGTGTCAAACATCTCTTAATGAAGGTATGATTCAGGATTTAGATCCAAGCTAGGGTAACAACAAATGTCACAAAAATTTGCAAGTAGTTTCATTTGTATGGGTGTTATGGTGGTTAGGATAACGTGAAAATTTGAATAATCAATAATCATTTAGACATAGTTTTAAGATAATGTTTGAATTATAATGAATAAACATTATTAATCCATCCATGATATAAGATAAAAAATGCACTATATCACTTATAATTTACCTAAAATGAAAATCAAAATGTAAATCGTTGGTGTAATTCATGAGGAGATAATGTAGAAAGATGAAGTTAACATCATATAAGCAAATTTGACTTGGTTGAAAAATGAGATTAGCAAAATGCCAATTTAATGAAACATTAACTAAAATTGAATCATCATCAAACAATATATCAGTCAAGAGTTAATATATGCAAATAAAAAATGATTATATACTAAGTATATTTAACAGCTGCTAAATAGATTATCAATAATACCTCAACAGTCATGAAATTGAAATGCTTGCCACGATTTCTACATGAGTAATTAACATTTTTAAATTGAGAGTTACTTCATAATCATAGATTCTGAAGGCACTCTTTAATAATATTCTCAAAAATTTATTAGAGAGAGAAACCGATGCCATTTTATTTGACTAAAAACAAACAAAAAAAAGTGAGAAGGTTGTTGGATGCCAAGAGTCCCACGACAACTGTAGTTATCTTGTGATGTAATTCTTGACACATTTCCAATTGCCTATTTAACATGAAATTAGAAAAAATATCCTAAAGTCATTATCTAATAATACCAACCGCCATATCTATGATCATATCCATGAATGGATCCTGAGGCAAAGGCTTGTTAAAGATACTATTCCATATCACTTATTAGGAGACTAGGTCATGAAATCCATGTTACCTCCCATTGGTTGGGGTTGTAACTGAAGAACATGTTATTCGTCATGCCCAACACTTAGATTTGATTTATTCTCAATAAGTCACATTATACGATATTATTCTACATGATCCCTAACCATCAAATGATCCATCTAGACCTACGCCAAGACCACATGATGATGGTGTTGTTGATTATGTTTCCACTACTTATGTGGGATAGTTAAGTGGGAAGCTTAGTAGGTTTTCTATTGGTAATACTCCCACCTCTATCGCACCTGTTTCCAAATAAACTCTATTCCCTAATCGGAACTCTGAGGTGATATTGGTACAATCAACAAAACCATATAAATATAGAGGAGCGAATAAGAAGAATAATCAATAGAAAAACTCTTCGACTAAGCAAGAGATTGTACAAACCCTTAAATCTGATTCTAGGGCCAATACGAAGGAAAGGAAGTTCAAATTTCCTTGTAAGATTTATGGTGGTGATCACATGACACACCATTGTCCTCATTTGAAAGAAGCCAATGAGATCATTTCCCAAAATGGACTTTGCCGCAAACATTATCATTTTAACTAATCCTTTCCCTCCTCAACAGCAATCCCAAAAAATGGTTTCCATAAATCCTACCCCTCCACAAGGGGATGGATCTTCGAATGTGTTTTTTGTGAGGATACTATCACTCTATCCACCCAAGCTTATTAGTATGGAATTCCATATGGAAATATTCTAAAAAGGATTGCTTCTCCTTCCCAACATATTTCTTACACATTTGGTATGGAACATAGCCAACCTAGGTTCTCCTACCGGATTGAATTTCAGGTACAAGTAGTCATACATGGGATGAGCATCTTTCGCATAGTCATCGATGAAGAAGGATATACATGTGCTATGTAGATTTCTTATTGGTAAGCCATTGGATCTCTGACATTAGCATAATCCAATACCACTTTGAAATATTTTGACAATCATACTTTTACACCTCAGGTAATTCTCATTGATTTTCCCATCGATTTAGGAGGGAAAACATTTGATGTTTCATTGGATTTTAACCTCCTACTTGGGTGTAGCCTGTTTTATGCAATTAAAGATATATATTCATCGGTATTTCACGTTATTCATTTCCCTCATCAGGGGTAGGCCATTACTATAGACCAACTTGATTACTGCATGCTTGATTTGTGTACCAACACTAGTAGTAATGTGCCTTTTGTGGGCGATTCCGTGAGTAATAATGAGAGTGTTGGTGTTGTTTTATTCAAATATTGAGCATCTTTGATGGGTTCATTTTGTTTTCCTGTGCTCAACACCTCCAATAATGTACTCCCATTTGTATGATCACTTCCACTATTGATGACCACCTTGTATTTTTTGATCCTTGGGTAGTACCTCATGCTCCGAAAGTTGACACTTATGAAGAGAAAGAGCCACTCATACCGGTTGATATTACCTATTAGGTGATCCAATCATCTTTTTGATACCACTGATTCATATCTCTTTATAGATCCTAATCAATATCCCTTGAGTTCAATTGCTACTAAGAAGGAGCCTTTGCAATCATGCTCATATTCTTTATACTAGTTCCGATAGTTAACCAGGGGATTCATCCAATGGGAGAATTGGAACCCATTCTTTCTCCTATTGGTCTAAGTGGATGTTTTGACATATATTCCTTATAAGATGACATTCCTTTGGATAATACTCCCAGATTGGTCCTAGTTACAATCAAATACAGTCCTGAATTTTCTCTTGAGTCTAATCTCACTCTTAGTGGATCCTCACACTTTGACCCTCTTGAGTATATAGACTTGGTCATTGAGATGCAATTTGGTGTTCCTCATGAGTCTAATCTCTTGGTTGAACATGATTAATTTCTTGTAGACTCTAGCCTAAATTTTAGCGTTGATATTCCTTATGAGCTTGCTATTCATGTCTATAGATCCTCCAACCTTGGTGTTCTTGATTCTTCATTAGTAGACTCAACCAAGGTAGAAAATATTGGGGAATACATCAAAGTTAATGTTACCCTCACCCAAGTGGCCTGTACAAGATTTCTCATTTTTTATTTGCTAGATGTCTGGTTGCTTAAAGGTCGTGGTTCCAGTCTTGGAGCCTCCCAATGGGACCTACCACATGAATTACTATTATTATGCCTCAGTGTCAATGGTTAATTTGTATATTATTTATTTTACTTTGGTGTGGTGTGCATTTTTTTTATGTGTAGAAAAGGAAAAAATACAAAAATAAATCTTTTATATTCACTTTTCTATGTTTTTTGGGTTACTAATAGTTGTTTTTGGACCTGTTTTAGCCATTTGTGTAGGATGAAACCTAGAATATTGGTGGCATCCACCTATGGTACACAATTTTGACCTTTGAAACATAGGGATAGGTTTTATCATCTTCCAAAGTGCATTATTTAAATCACCATTATTCCCATTATTTCTTCATAGGGTTGATCCCGCTAGGTTTCAACATTAGCTATTCTTTCTTTATACACATTGTAACTTAAATTATAGTGACTACCTCACATGGATGTCCTATATTAGCACCCCAATTTCATTGTGGTTCCCATGCCACAGTTTTATAGGGATGAGAACCCTCATTAGTCCAACCACGACCTAAGAATGGAGCCTCGTTTTCTTTATTTTCTTAATAATTCTGGCCTTTCTAAAGGGGTTCCTGAACAATTTATATTCCTTTTTTACGCTTTCTTGGCTAAATATGTCCCATTTCTTGTTGCATCGCTGTCACTTGCCTCAATCAATTCTCTTGCACTTGACCTAGTGCATGATACCTCACATTCTCGCTACAGATATTTCCCCTCACATAAGCAAGGAAAATTTTAGGGGCGAAATTTAGCCCATTGGCTAATTTTTGAGAGTGATTTCCAAAAAATATTCGTCATTTACCATTTTTTTTTCCAATATGATTCGCCCAAATTCCATAGGATTAAAATAATTTACTCTAAAAATCGCTAAAATTGTCCAAAAACTATATTAAAACCTTAGAATTTTGGATATTTATTTTAAAAAATATCGTAAAACATTTTATGGTTGGAAATTTGATAACTAGTAAGATTTGCCAAGGTTTCTACACTTTAAAAAATTATGGATGTTTAAATTTTTCCTGCAACTATGGAGAGAACGACGGCATTAAGTGCTCCCTTTTATCCATATTTGCATCTCTCATCACATATTTGGTTCCACACACATAGAACCTTGCATTCCCATTATACCACTCGTTCTCTCCATACAAGCATACTTTTATCTATTTTTCACACTTGTTAAAACATGAAAAGACATTACTTAGAGTATCATTTTATCTCTTTCTCGAGGTCGTTAAAACTTAACAAAAGGACATTTATCAAGCACACTTTTATCTTTTTTTCGAGATAATTGTTAAATTTTTATGAAAAATATATTATTGAGCATACATTTATCATTCTTTTGTGCTCATATAACCATGGAGGAGACACCAGAAATTTAAAAAGACGGGGGGGGGGGGGGGGGGAATCATTGTCTATCCTTTGAGAACATGACATCAATCCATTACAACACATTTGGACATGGAACCTATTTTTTTCTTTGTCTTAGAGTCAAGTTCCCATTTGCTTCAAGAGATTACTATCCATATGAGTCATGGTATCTCTTCGATTGCTTACTCTTCCAATCATTATGGAGGATAAATAACTGTGATATGGTGTTCTTAAGTCTATGTTGTTGAGTCCTTCATGTGTTGTGCCATATGTTAAAAGGAATTCCAACCTAAGTCATCCATTTTGTAGTCCTTTTGACCTCATATGTATGTCATCCCCATGTTAGTTATGCTTAATATCGTTTTCTCTTCACCTTTACTCTCAGTACATGTGTCGTTTCGATATATGGGGGATATATTAACGACATCCTTTGATAGGTTCCTTCCTATTGACACCAACTACTCAGCCAGGAAGTGGATCTAGGAACCAATTATTACCTTGTAGCTTGTATACCTTAGTGGCAAGTATCCTCGCGATTGAATGCAAGTTTTCCACATTGAATATGATCAAATGATTCTACCAGTGTTCGACATAAAACTACTATATTCACACTTGTTATATTATACCAGGTACCTTGGGTCCCATTATCATCATTGATGGGTTCCCTCATGTTTATTAACAATTTTATCATTAATTTGTAATTAGAGGGTTTCTTACATGCTAGGCATCAATTCCTCTATTCACACGTTATAGAATTATACCATTGGGGTTTAGACAAAGACCCTAGTATTTTGAGTGGCACCACTCATTCATGCCACACCCCCCAGGTTGTGATGGAGTATGTTTCTTAGTACTATGGATACCATTTATGTTTTCTTTATATGCACTATGAATTATAAACATTGTATTTTTTCATGGCTATTATCGTTTTATGACATGGATCCACCATGTACTTATTCTTTTATCCATATGGGTATCGATGGCCACCCACCTATTTCACTGGATCAATTTTTTTTTCCAACTTGGCAGTTTTTATGGGTTTTCAGGTTAGTATAATAGTCTAGATGGATATTGGGAGACAACCACCTATCCCACTGGCTCAAAATAAATTTTCTAGTTTGCAGTTTTTACAGTTCTTTGGACTCAAAATTTTTGGGGCTATTTTGAGGCCTTAAATACATTTTTTGGAGATGCAGTAGTCTATATGTTTCCAAAGGTATGTGTATACATCCAAACAATGTTATCCTTGACTGGTAATTTCCAATGAGCTATTGAATTCCATAAATATATATCATATGCAAAAGTTATGCCCTCGAGAAGTTTACACCTCAACTAACCACCTCAAGCCCCGCAAACCTTTTTGTGGTTCATCTCTTAGGGTTAGGTTTTTTGGATGTTAGCATTTTCATCTCATGATTATTATAAAAATTCCCTTCAGCCTCCTTTTTGTAATCATATTTTCATGAATGAGCACAACTGCCACATCTTTTCTCAGATATATAGCTACCATCATTCTAGCTGCTTCTATTTTACAGTCTATTACGTTTCATTCATTTAATAGAATCTAAGTTTACTATACCACCGTGTTCCTTGCAATATATATGTGTATTCTATATAGGCTCTTTCATTTCATTCTCACATAATACATATAATTCGTGTCCATGGCCTATCATCTTATTACATGGATCCGCAATGTATTGTGTGGACACCATCCTTTGTTCTCTGTTACCAAGCATGGGTATATCTACCATTGGGGATGATATCTACACATACTTGGTTGATGATTGATTGTAGGTCATATCTAGTTCTTTGATTTTCAATTCCTCTAGAGAGCTTGTTATTATTGTAAAGTGTTTCAACTATCAATATATCTTATGAACTCACACTTTAGAGGGAATATGTTGTACCATTATTTTCCACCCTTTGGGTATATAGGAGGCTCATTATGATTGTTGTGTGTTGACAATACCTTTTTGGCCCTTGAATTTGAGTATCATGATCGTTTCCATCCCTATCACCCTTTGTGCATTATGTAGGGTGGGATAACCCCTTTCAATTGCTCTATGCATCGCTAGAGAGAGTCACCCTATCCCTCCCTGCACCAATGGAGAGAGCGATATCCTCATAACCTTTTATTTTGGATAATTTTTGAGGGGATATCTATGGTTATTTGGATCCAAATGTCACAATATTTGGAAATCAAAACCCCAAATTAAATGTCACAATCCTTAGGTGTCTAGATTCATCCTATTTTCCTCCTCTATACACCTATATAATGAAGGAAATTCAAGAGAGAAAGGGAGGAAATACCAAAGAGAGTATTGTTATGTTGATGGATTCCAAACTATATCCCTGTTGCTTTCATTGAGATCATTGTGATATCAAGGAAGGATTGGAACAAGGAGCTTGCAGAATACTTGCATCATGACTCAAGGTATGTGCATGATGTATATTTCTCATTGATTTATATATAGATATATGCATTCCCCCCCTTCATTTCATGTCTAAATTTCCATTTGCAATCTTTCTTATGTTTACATATGTCATGTGTGGAGGATCTGAGCTATCCTTGAGTAGATTATATTAGATATAGCTTGTACCTTGTTTATATTGATATAATTTATATATAGCTAGTGTTATTTCTTGAAATGGATTGAAGGTGTTGTTTGCTTCATTGTGTGTAGGCAACAAGTGAAAAGAAGATGAAGCAAAGTTTTTTAGATGTACATCAAAAGGGATCTATATAAACAACATCACTAAATCCAAGGTGAGTTATATTCCTGTCATCTCTTTCTATGTTCTATGCTATAAAGATTAAGTCTTGAGTGAAAATCATATAGGTATACCCATGATTTTTCTTGGATCCAAGGAAATATATCCAAGGGAAATCCAATTTGTCTGTAGAGGTGATGAAGAAAAGGAAATGGTAGGGGGGATCAATTTTAAATAAGTACAAAAATGATATTGAAGGAACATGAGAATAAAATTGTTATTATAGAAGACAAGAATAAAACAAGAAGAAGCCAGAGCTGCAAGTTGTTAGGAAATCTAAAGAGGAAGCTAAGAAGAAAGATGAGACATATGCTAAGGTAGATGAATTGTAAGAGGAGATTGATTTTTCAGTGTTGGGATAGGAAATGGAAACATAGAAGAGAACATTGATTCTGAGAGAGTAGTGGTGGTGTCTAAATACATTGTTACAACACGTAATCACAATGAGACATGATCCAATGTGTGTTTATCTCCACAATCTAGCGATATAATGATCCAGGAAGGATAATCTATAAATAGGTTTGGGTAGGGTCTTGAACTAACAACAGTTGGACTATGTTGGTTATAACTGTCCAAAGAAAGTGGATATGAAATCCAAAATGGAAACACTTTATTCGGTGGTCAGCTCCTTTCGACGGTCAACTCCCTTCATACGATAAGTTGAGGTTACATAACAACCATTCATTTGCAACATTCAAATGAGGATAACAAGGAAATACTTGTTGATGAAATTGAAGCTAAAGAAAAGATAGATGTTGATGCAAAGTTAGAAGACGAAAAGAAAAGTAATCAAGAGGAGGAAAAATAAAAGAAGGATGAGGAAGATGCCAAATTTGAGATATTGAAGAAACCTTAAGAGGATACGTTGGGAGGTATAACCATAGTTACTGGAAGAGGACTAATTGAGGAAGTTTATACTCAAATTATTTCAAGAATTATTGTCTCTAGGTTGATCAGTGGTAGATATATTCCCGCATCCACACTTGTAGATGTGGCTAATTTGGAAAGTTTTACATTTCATAAGAAAACAAAGAATATATTAAGGCAACCACACAATATAATAAATCTTATTGTAGATTGGGAGGTTGCGATAAATTTAGAAGATGTTATATATTGTTCCCAAGATAATAGTTTGGAAGTTTTGGCCTTTGTGAGATTGAATTTTAATGGAGCCATTATGGATAAATTTGGACAAAAGATTAATAATATGAGAGAACAACAATAGAAAATATCCAATATGGAAACTGAGGTGAATTACTATTTCTTAAATCAATTTGATCCTAAAATCTTTATTAAACATTGTATTCAAATCTAGGACAGACAGAATTCCATTCAAAGAAAGTTTTACAAGGAATTTCAATAGTTTCAAAAACATATTAATACTTTGTTGGATATTCAAAATCATATCGAGGAATTTAAGATCACATATGAATAGGTGCAATAACAATCTAATTCTACCAAAAGACTACATGATTATCTTGGATTATTTTCTGAAAAAGGTTCCTTGTTTCTGTGAGGGTGAAATAGTTGGCATTGGTTGAGGTATTAACTATTTCAATGATTTGGGTTAGAAATTTTACGAAAATATTCAATCATATATAGATGGCAGTACTAATGTGTGGTATATTATATAAAATGTTGTATATAAATGTAGTTTTCCTTTTTTGGTTCAACTGATAGTTTCTATCCATAGGAGGAAGTAATCAACACATTATAAGACAACATTTTGAAATAATTACACAATATTCAATCTATTCCCATGATTACCATCAAAGAACTTAAGGGTTACTTGGATGTTCCAACATAAGAAATCACAAATCTTGGAAACACTTTACCAAAAGTGGAAAAATATAATGAGAGATTAAGGTATAAACTTTCCTTGCTCGGATCAACGTTGTTTCCCCCAAGTTGACTATGCCAATGATACCTGGCTTGGAAATCATATATTGATGAAGATAATACAAAAGGACAAGCATTTACTAACCATAGAGGGATTCAAAGCAGTTGAGGTATGAAATAAATTAAGATTGTTTTGTGTTTACCTTTATGTATAAATAAAATTGATATAATGCACAATGGAGTTCTTCTCTTGACATTATGAAAGGAATTTCACTATTAATATGAGAAGCTTGTTGGCCAACTTTTGAAAGATCGATTATGGTGTATATGTCATAGTTCAAACTACTCTTTTCTTACATGTGTTTTAGAATCCATGAAATCTCTTTTTTATATGATAGAGACTAATATTTTGTCATTTACCATATCTTGTTCTTACAAATGGTTCTAAAAAAACCGATACACGGTTACACATTCATATCTTAACAATACGCTAACATTTGTTCACAATCAACTATTAGAAATCCATGCAAGTATAATTCAATAAACTATTTTTTGTTTATTCCTACATTTATTTCTATCAATCTCACATTTGTTGCTTTGTTGTTTTTATTGTTTGAGAATATCTAGCATAAAAATAATTTTGCATATTGCATAAGTAGTTTTAGAATTATAATTTATTTACATGTTTTTATTCCATAAACTATTAAAAATAGATGACCTAAAACCAATTGAGTTCCCTTTTTTAAATGGAGTGAAATCTAATTGGGTATTTTCTTCAGGGTGAACTTATGCAGTTGATAAAGGGGATTTACTCACATTAAAAACATATCAAATGAGGTGCTCCTTAAATATTTTGAATAACCCCAATGGTTTATCATGGATTATTAAAATGTGAATTCCTTTTAATATTTCAAAGTGCAGTAAGGGTTCATAAAAGGATATTGAAAGACATCCCTTCAATATTTCAAGGTGGCCCAATGGGTATGACTTTTGAAGGATGAGTCGAGGGGTGATGAACGTATAAGTTAATTTGTAGGAGAAATTGTTGTAGGGGATTTGAAGGGATCTTAGTGAGTAGAAAACAAAAACAAAAAGACAAAACAATTCCCCCTATTCCTCCATACGACTATAGAGGGGGATGGGATATTACATGATCTTATATACAAACAAGATACACCTTTATTCCAAAGTTGTAAGCATAATTTTTTTTGAATATATTATCTTTAACTTCAAATCACTCTAGATGACATCATATTGATTCCAAAGAAATTTATTCCATTATGTTTTCGAAACAAATTCATGTGAACATGATGAGAGTGACCTCAAATTTTCATTGAATAATATGCATTATCACACTAACCCAAGTAAAAAACTAGGGTGTGAAGATAATATAGCTCAAAAAACATAGAAATCAAGAACCAAAAGGCTCCATTCTTTTCATTACCATTATAGACTATATAAAATAGGCTTGAAGGTGGACATAATAAACCATTCAGAATATGAGAGATAAATATAATGATATAATTAGGGAAATCACCCTCAACTGCGAACATGATCTAATTAGGGAATTCACACTATAATAGAATACATATTGCTTTATAATAAGCCTCCATAAGTCATTTGCTCCATACATGGGAGTAAGTAAGATGTTTACATAAGGAAAATCTACAAAGGCCTCCTCTAATTCATGCAATCCATATCTAGATAATAATACCAAGTGTTAAATAGGCTACTCCGAGAAAAGCTCTTTCAACTAAAAAATGGATTCCACCACTCATAAACTCCACTCCTACACTAAGAATAACATATGCAAAGAGGAAAGCACACAAAAGATTCATCCTTAAGCCAAGAACTCATGTGTTGTTATAACTAGAGTGGACATCTCAAAAGTAAACAACGTCAATATCCTCCCTAAGTGATGAACTCCATTTCTTGGTAAAAACAGTTGTAATTTGAGTCTCAATCACATTCTAAGAATACACCTATAGAACTAGCAACAATAAAAAACCATCAAGCTTGTGAGAATGACTTGAAATTCAACAATAATGTTGTACATTATACTAGTTCCCTTATACTATTTTCTATAATCACCTTTCTAAAATAGAATGCCAAAATAGACCTAAAATTTTATGATCTCGAAATTAACTAGAATTTGAAATATGAACAAATTTTAAGATTGGGTCTCCAAAATGCAATCATCCTACAATTTAGATTAAATTTATAAAAATAGTTTTTTCTAAAACTAGAAATCTTTCTAAAAGTAGTGTTTTGAACATAGATTTTCTAAAAATAGATTTTTTTTTAAATAGAAGCTTCTGTGATTTGCCTCAAATTTGAACTAAATTTCTATCTTTATAATGGGTATCCAAATATACTTTTAGATTTCAAAAATATGAAATTTTGAATATTACCAATCCCGAAGATCTAAAAGTGCTCATTTAATAAATGAATACTAGGTCAACAAATCAATCATATACTATTGAAAAAGTTCAAGTTTCTATAGGCAAAAAATTCTAAAAATAACACAATCTAAATTTTCAATAGTGCCCACATGATCCTCACCCCCATACATCCTCCAAAAGTCTACATATAAATATGATGCATGGGGAAAAACTGCTAAAAGTAGATGTCTTGAAGCATGAATTGGGAACTTTCTAAAAATAACACAAAATGTGATGTCATCATGAAATACCGATCTATGAATAATTTTCAATATTCACACATTGGAACTCTATATTATGGTTGGGATCAAATAAAGCTATGCCATATGGCCAAAGTACTCATGAACCATCTATGCCAAATGATTAACTTTCTAATGTAGTCCACCACATATAATGTTCATGAAACATTAATTAGAAATGATGAACTCTGTAATGTTGAGTTCACCTTGTATAATATCCATGAACACATGCTTGAAAATAAAACCCAAATTTGTGTAGCAAAAGTTGTGTAAACTAGTCTTTATATAAAACTTTTAAAATGAGATTTAAAATTGTTTGGATGGAAAAAAATAATAGAATAGCAAGAAGAAAACCATCGTCCGAGAAATCTTAACCAGGGACTAGTGGAACACATGAAGAAGTTAAAAGTGGACAAAAAGTCCTAAGATGAAAGGTTCAAGAAAATTCAAAGTAATAACAATCTTGTAGAAAACAAATTAGTGCAAATCCAGGAGGAAGCATCCAAAAAACAAATTAAAGTTGAGAAGGAAGAAACAAATACAAATTCATTTTTTGTCACATTTCAAAAAGAAGTCAATCCAATAGAAAAAAAAATAACAAGAACTCCTTATTGACACCCCAATTATAAATGTCATTTTGACCAATGACAGTGTCAAAATGAACATATACAGAGGTGTACAATGTCAGACAAGCAAGAACATCAAAGAAACATACTAAGCAAAAAACAAGAATATCTATCCCATACAACAATAAAACAACCCCGATGAAGATATATCTTGGATGGACCACATCAAAGGTGATGCAGCGTTTTTTCTTTGAAATTCGTAACTCGTATTGTCTCATTTCATTAAGTGTCACAATTAATAACTCAAAAAAATTGAAAGACGACATTCCAAGTACAAAATCAGAAGCAAACCTTGTCTTCAAACATGCTTTGAGGACAAAGCATCTCTAAGGAGAAGGCAATGTTATATAAAATATACGACATAATAATAAATATTTTAAAAAATTAATATTAATATTTATAATGTCAATTCTAATAATATTAATATTAATAATAAACAATTAATAATTAATTAAAAAGTCAAAAGTCATGGCTATTCGTGAAGGGGTATTCCGTCAATATAAATAAACATGCCCTCTATTGTAATTGGGCATCTTATCTATATATATATTTTACTATTATTCCTTTATGGACCCATTATCCTATTTGTGTTGGAAGTTCTCGTAAAAACAAATATTTATGTTTTAGAATGTTATATAAAATATATAACATAGTAATAAATATTTTAAACAATTAATATGAATATTAACAATAAACAAATAATAATTAATTGAAAGTCAAAAGTCATGACTATTCGTGAAGGGGTATTCCGTTAATATAAATAAACGAGCCCTCAATTGTAATTGGCCATCTTATCAATATATATATATTACTATTAGTCCTTTATGAACATATTATCCTATTTGCGTTGGAAGTTCCCATAAAGAAAATCTTTTTTTTTTTTTCTGTTTCAGTGGTATCAAAGCCCGTTCTTGGGCATTTCACTCACTATCGGCTACTGGGCATAAATTCATCAGAGATTTTCTAGATATTGGTCCTTGACCAATACACTGGCCTGTGGCCATTATTCCATTCCATTCCCAACCAAACATTGCCATCATCCTTGCCCGCACACCATCACGCTTGCATTTTGCTTCCCTCCGACCGCCACCTTGTTGAGTATGGTTTCCATTGATGTCAAAAGAGTTTATTAATGACCAAGGAAATGACATGACATGTATGATGATGTGACATGTGTGATGAGGTTGCAAAGTCATATGATGATATTCTAGTGATCTCATGAAGTCATTTTCACAATTTGACACCATTCTATAAAAATATGGAAACTTGTTGAAACTCTTGCTGAAACTCTGAAACAACTTGTTGACACTTTGAAAATTGACTAAGTATAAGAAAATCATAGTTCATTAATGACAAAGGAATAAAAAAGGAAGTGATGACATGGCATATGGCATGTGTGATGAGGATGAAAAGTCATATGATGGTGTTCTATTCCTCTCATGAAGTCATTGTTACAATTTCACACCATTATGTAAAAGTAAAGAAACTTGTTAAAACTCTTGCTGAAACTCTGAAAAATTTGACTAAGTATAAATTCTTCTTAATCTGCCTAAGGGGCCTCTATAAAATACATGCCATGTTATGTATTTGATGAATTAAACGATTTTGAGGATATAGGCATCTATATTGTTGTCTTTTGCTTCTAACCATATGATTGTTTTGTCAAGACAGTCTTTGAAGGTGAAGTTATTAGTCTGTGAAAAGTGCTTTCTAGCATGAATTGCATTGTTTCAGTTCTGGTAAATCTGCCTAAGTGGCCTCAATAAAATGCCCACCATATTTTGTAGGATACTAATAAAAAATATGTGATACTATAAGGTTTTATATTGTTCATTTTTTCATCTTACCATGGCCTTAGTTCCCCTAAAAAATGCTTGAAGTAAAAGTTACAGGCCTGCTAGAATAAGGTTTCAGACTATTTTTGGAAATTTGCTGAAAATTGAAAAAGTATTGAAAAATAGGTCTAAGTTTCCCTAGTAAAATGTCTGCCATATTTTGTAGGAAATTGATAAAAATAATATGAGACCATTAAGATATATCTTGTTGATGTGTGCATATGACCATGGTCTTATTTCTCCTAAAAGGTGCTTGAAGGCAAAGTTACAGGTCTGCCAAAACAGGGTTTTAGGTTGTTTTGCACCAGTTCATGAAAATGCACATTTCCATAATGAAGAGATGCATTGGTGAAAAGGTTTTAATGAAGGGAATCAATGATGAAAATAAACAATGGTTCAAAGACATGATGAAATAAGTATTTAAACATATGTTCGAAGTGGAAGAAAGATGCCTCAGCAATCCAGATCAAACAACAGAAAGAGAAGATAGAGATCAATGAAGTGAAGAATAATAAAAAACATAATTGAAGAAAAAGATCAAATTGGGTAGTAGGGTGGTGCTAGGAAAGGATGCAAGCCTACAATGGGGTTGTAGCCTCCTTCCAGTAGTGGCTGGAAAATAGGGTGTTGTAGCATCCTTTAGTTGTAGCTGAAAAACTTGGGGATAGGTGTCTCCAGCAAGTTGTAGCTAGAAAAAACAATTGTAAATATAATTTTGTAGTTATAGAAAGTGTTTGTGGTTTTCCCAATTGGGATACCACGATAAATGTTGTGTTCTGTGTATCTTGTTGATTCTGTGTTTTAATGAAGAAGTTAAAAGTGGTTTTAAACTGTTAAAAGTTATCAATACTGATTCATCCCCCCTCAGTATTTTCCAATATTCCAACAATTGGTTTCGGAGCGGGATCCTTCTCTACATTCTAAACCACTAGAAGGAATATCTTATTAAAAAACACTATGGATCATCAAGAAGGGTTAGCTGCTAACAAACCTCCATTATTGACAAGAAATAATTATGCATTTTGGAGTGTAAGACTGAGATGCCATCTAATGTCTCTGATGCAAAATTTGGAGTTTTGTTGAAAAATGGTATAAAATACTAGAAAACCTACATACATATAGATATGAACTAGATGGATATGAATCCAATGCAAAATATTTGAATGCAATTTGGAAAGGATTAACAGATTCAGTGTTTGTTAAAGTCATGCAATGTAAGACAACCAAATGTGCTTGGGATAAATTAAAAATTGCTTATGAAGGGTCTTCGAAAGGTAAAAAATATAAACTTAAAACATACAAAGGGAAGTTCGAAAGTCTAAATATGAAAGAAGAATAAAACATTGCAGAATATATTCTAAGAGAAGATGAATTTGTCAATGTTATTAAAGGTCTGGGAGGAGAAATGAAGGAGAAAGAGGTGGTTGAAAAAGTACTAAGAACCCTACCAATAAGATATAACCCCAAAGTATCTACTGTAGAATATCGAGATGATATTGAAATTTTGATAGTGGATGAGCTACATGGGATCTTCATTGCCTATGAGATGAGAACATAACAAAATGGACCATCAAGAAAAGAGGCAACATTTAAAGCTATAAAACAGTCAAATAAATCTAAATATTTACCCAAGAATGAGTAAAAGAGAATTCAGATGATGAAGAAGCTCTTTTCATCAAGAAACTCGAGAAAAGTACTGGAAAGTACAAAGGAAAGCTACCACTAAGGTGATTTAATTGTGAAAGAATTGGACATTTTTCCACAAAGTGTCCTTTCCCAAAACAAGAAGATAGTGATGATGAAGAACCTTGCAGTTATAAGAAAGATCAAAAGAGTAAAACTATATACAAAAATAAATTTAATAAAAAAAAGAAATACTTCTATTCCATGGAAGACAGTGAAGATGAAGAGATAAGTGAAAATGAAGAAATTCTATTAACAAGAATATACACTCAAACTTCAGATGATGAATCATATGTAAAAGGAGAGGTGGACCTAGAGGATGAAGTCATAAGTTCTCTTGAGGAAATTGAAGAAGGTAGAAGGAACAAGTATTTGAAAGAACAATTGTCAAAATACAAAGAAGAGCGGAAATCAAAAGAAGAGGAAGTCAAGACCCTCCAAGAAGAGTTGCACAATTCAAGACAACAAACGATGGTTAGCATGAGTCCGAGAGCTTAAAGCAAGAAGTTGATAACTTCAAGGGAGAAGTAAAGAGGATAAAAGATTAGCAGACCATTAATGAGAAGTTAAGAGAAATCACTAAAACACAAGACTCTGAAAGACTTGAGGTAGAAATTATTTAGCTTAAAAAGAAGGATGATGAAGAATCTATTAATTCAAAGTTTGAGAACAACTCAAAGATTCTAGATGGCATCCTAAGTGGACAAATACCATCAAGTGACAAAGCTAGATTATGATATAACAAGAGGAGTTATGCTGCTGTAATTATGGATAGAATTGGAAAGAAGGATAGTCATAACTATGCTCCCTCCTCTCATAATAAAGATAGAACTAATATGATGCCTATAAGACCAATGAAAAGAAGGTATAAGCAGATATTTATTGGTCATTGCTACTCTTATAATAATTTTGGACATATGGCTAGAGAATGTAAGTTGATAAGTCCTACATAAAAGAAGGCAACAATAGAGGTTCATAAACAAAGGAAGGGATGGAAGAAGAAGGAAGTTGTGAAGTAGAAAGATCAAAGATTCCCCAAATATAAAATAACATTCTATGGATATTGTCATTGTTGTCATAAGTTTGGTCACAAGGTTGCTGATTTCATAATCAAGAGAAAAGATCAAGGTTTGAAAAGACAAAGAAATAGAAGATCCATGAGCACGGTACCTCATGGAAAGATGTGGAGAAGAAAGTTAGATTACAAAGATTCATAGGAAACAAAGATTCCAAACATCAATCACTAATACATTTGGGCATATTTTTCCACGAAATACTGCCACGTTTTGAACATTCGTGGATTAATACTTCATTTTTTATCATGGTAGAAAAACCGTGGAAATATCGACGTTTTTAATTTTCAACGAACTTTCATCTCTATATCGAAGATATATGGCTATCTAATTTGCACACCCACGAAACCAATGCCAACTTTCAACGTCGGCTCTTGGCTGTTTACACGTGGGTCAAGTTGTAATGGCATTAATAATTATCCTTGCTGAGTTAGAGCAGGCTTCTCTTTTTGCTGAAGCTTCACAACTCTACTCATATTTAAAATTTTATTTTGTGTTACAAATATGTTGGGTTTGGGTGAAGGGGTACCCTGTCTGAAAGAAGTGTTTTATTTATAAAAACGATCAACAAGATGCATCAACTACCTCCCAATCCCTCTCTGACAAGTACACAAAGTGTCTGTGAAGTCTCCAGGCTAAAAACTCAATCCTTCCATCATTGAAAGCGTAATGTGAGAATGTGCATGGAATCGTCCGTCTGTTGTACCGCTCGACTCATCTAGTTTCGACACATTTGCTATAGTTGCGATTGATTGAGCACAGATTGAGCCCGGATTTCTTTATCAACCATATCCAAAACTAGAGAGATCAGTCATACTCTGCAACAATCATCTGTTGTAGGGTTTTTCCGGACAATCCGCAGTAGACATTTTTAGGTCGACGTTTCGATTCTGAATCTGGAACCATCATCAGGACAAGTAGTCTACCTAATGATGGTTCCAGATTCGGAATCGAAACGTCGACCTAAAAATGTCTACTACGGATTGTCCGGAAAAACCCTACAACAACTTATCTCACCGCAGAAATCTACAAACTGAAACAATCATCTGGCTTTCAATTCATAAAAGGTAAGCATGCATCCTTTTTTGGGGGATACAAACTAACATTGAGGCACAAAATAACAGTTGTATTCTTTGGGTCATGTACCTTATGAATGAATTTAACAACCCTGCAACTCCCTCCTTTTATTTAAACCAGAGTAATTGCAACAAGAGGGTCCAGTCAATAATGACTCTAGCCAATTCATTTTTTTTATAGACCCAATGCTCCAATAAGCTATTATTCGTTGACATAGAGTTAATCGCTTTCCACAGTAGAAGGAAAAATTTCATTTGGACCATTTGGGCCACCTAGTGTTCCGATGCCCAAACTATCAAGATCTCCTTGTGAGTAAATCAAAGGTCAACTCAATTTCAACTTTTTCTACCAACCTTATATCATTATTTTAAAATTGCTTCAACAACATATTTATCAAAGAACAATATCAACTAGGCACATGACATTCATGAATTAAAAACATCACTATCAAGACATTGCACAAGGGACACAATATATAGTTTTGTAATCTTTATATAAGTGGAGACTTCAATCTCCAATATGGGCTACAACCCATAAGATGGCACCACCTACAAGAATGGTTTAGTTAGCTACAATTGTCTGGGATGCTACAACATCCAAACAAGATTCAACTTGTCAAAAAACCAATAAGTATTTCCCCAGCTCCACCCAACCTCCCTGTACAAATAAGAGATTACAAATTACAATTGATACATCACACTCTTCCAAAGTTTGCCACAGGCAAACACATAAAAAATACCAATAAGTAAGTCTTCATTCTGTACTCAGCAAGTCATTCAACATACAACATACTGCATCCCTATCTCAACTCTGTCCATACACCATTAGTATCTTGTCTTCAGTACTGTCCACATAAGCATATAGGCTTCCAAACTGTTTAATTTAACACTTAGACAAAATTGTTTTTAACTTGTAAAAACAATTTTATTTCTACTGAGGCAGATTGATTTCTCCCTCATGTGATCACCATAAGGAAACCTACAAGAATGGCTAGATAGCCATTTCAACAATGAACAAGACCATATCACAAGATAAATCTGTTGACACACACACAACCTCTGGCAAGCATTTCAAAATAGCTTCTCAACCTCTTCTGAACATCAAAACATATTTCTTCCCATTTTGGCAGGCTCCTATTTCACATGTGTGAACACTCTATGGAGACCTGAAGTCATGAGCAGATGGAAAACTTACCAAAGAATGGATCCATGACACTTGATAAATTTACTTACACAAGGATAGACCTTGGCGGGCATTTCCAGCTGACCTCTCAAACTCCTGTTTTTAACACTTGGTCAATTTTCTTTTGTTCTCACTATGCAAAATATTATTTTTCGTATTTTTGGTAGATTGATATTTTGCATATGAGACCATGATAAGACAACCTGAAGGTATGGATGGATAGTCAGTTCACCAAGGAACATACCTATGCTACCTGATGAATTTTGTCATCAAAATAACCCCTCCTTGTGGGCATTTCAAAATGCCTTTTGAATTTCCTGAATCTAACACAACCAATTTTCTTGTGTTCTTAAAATGCAAAATAATATTTTTCTTACTTTTGGAAGATTTATATCTTCGTTATAAAACACTCCATAGTATAACTGAGACCATGGTTAGATGCACCCATCCACAAGCTATAGCCTAACACTTTCATATTATTTTTCTCATTATCCTATGAGATAGGGCGGACATTTCCCTAAGGCCACTGAGGCATTTTTTCCAGTACTGGAATAGTGCAAAACAGGCTGAAACTCTGTTCTGGAAGACCATTATCTTTTTCATCAAACATATTCATTGATAACTGAGACCATGGTGAGATAGCCTCTTCAATAAGCTGTAGGATGATAGCTTTAGATAATTTTTATCATACACCTATAAGGTACGGCAGGCATTTTCCCATGGCCACATGAGCCAGTTTTTCCAACACTTAGACAATTTTCTTAGTCTGGTCCAATCTGCCTAAAACAATGTTTTTGGAGGTTCATAACTTCTTCCTCAGCTACTTCCAATACAATATGAAGACATGGTCAGGTAGGCCAAATATCAATCTACAAGACCCCCATATGGTGCGGGCATTTTCTTCAACACACAATTTGTGGCAGGAATTTTCTTAAGGCTATCTGAGCCAGTTTTCCAACACTTAGTCATTTTCTTGTTTTTCAGCAAATTACCATATTTTTCCAAAATGGTTGTCATTAATGTTGTCATAAATGACAATCCTGTTCATCACAGTCTTCATGTTTTTCTTTATAGAAATTGAAATATAATATACTACATTTAGAAATATACTTATATCTAATGTATTTGACAAGTTACTATTTGGTATGGTGTAGGTAAGACAATTAATTGTCACTACAAGGATTTTTCACTATGAATGAAAATGTAAGGAAGCTTGCTCAGTTTAGAGCGGCATTAGAGGTGAGGGGAGATGGAAAATTTTATTTCCCTTTCTCTGATTGCAGGGGCTTGCAAAGAAGAAGAATTTTAACAACGACAGCTGAAAGACATTGTAGGGAGAAGGGGCACACCGAAGAGGGTTATGAATATCGTCCCTTGGTAAGAGGTTATTCAATTTTTAATGTATTCTTTGTAATAGTCATCATGTCATGAATTTTAGTAAAATGTCTTATCATTTTATTATATGTTTTATACACACTAATTTTACTACGTTGTTTGTAAATATATAGACAATGCCCCAAAATGTCCCCTTGCAGAGAGTTATTTACCAAGTACTAGCAGAAATACTCATTTATAGGGTGACGCACATCTAGATCAGAACATTGAAGCTGATCATGTTCTTAATAATGATATCGATGGAGATAATGTTAGTGATACAAATAAGGAAGATGAGATACATAGATTGATCCAAGACACATTTGCTCCAATGGATGAGGACAACTAGGATGATAGTCATGATGGTGATCCTCTACTCGAGAAGGCACATCAACCTATTTATGAAGGCTCAAAAACAAATCTTCTATTTGCTATATTGTTGTTAGTGAACTTGAAGGTTTTGAATGGTTTATCAAACACCTGTCTCACACAGGTACTAAGGTATGTAATTTGTTAATTATTTATGTCTGCATGTTCACATGTACATAAAGGGTTGACTTTTTTCCTATATTGTTATTGTTATCTAATTTGTAAAGTATGGATGCGATATTGATGATTAATATTGTTTACATTGACTTATTCTTTTGAATTTTGTAGATTGTTAGGTGAATTTCTATTACTAACGTCAAATATTTTACCATGCACATATTGAGAGATAAATGTGATTATGAAAGAATTTGGAATGGAGTATCAAGCTATTGATGCAAATCCTAATGATCATATCATATACAATGGACAATATGCATTAGAAAATGAATGCCCACAATGTAAAACAAGTAGGTATCGAACGATAAAGTGACAAAAAAGGTACCTCACAAAGTTCTTTATTATATTCTGATAATTCCACATATCCAGCGGTTGTTCAGGTATCAAAGTATAGCACAATTTATGGATTTCCATGCAAAGAAAAAAATTCAAGACGATGTTCTTCGAATTCCTGCGGATGGGTCTGCATTTAGGTGCATCAAAGAAAAGTGGCCAATTTTCAAAGAAGAACCTCGTAATGTTAAACTTTCATTGGCAGCTGATGGTGTTAATCCATTTGGAGAGCTTCATTCTACCTACTCAGTGTGGCATGTTTTTGTTATAAACAATAACCTTCCTCCTTGGATGTCGGTCAAGAGAGATCGCACAATGTTGGCAATGATTGTTCCAGGTATTTAATTAATTTGTATTTTTTTACTTGAAAGTCTGATCACTAAATATTTCATTTCTTTCTTTCGTGCATGATAATTATGTCGTTTATATATAACGACATATAGCTAAATATAATTAATCATGTATGTTGGACCAATTAGGTAAGTACCAAGTTAAAGATATGAACATATATATTGAGCCTCTTATCGATGAGTTGTTGAATTTATGGGCTAGCATCACTATGTATGACATCTCTAGACCAATAGGGCAAAGACGATTTCAATTCCATGGAATACTTGGATGGACAATTCATTGGTGCTCCCGGGTTAACACATTTTTGTGGTATATTGTTACTTTCTTTTGTTCTTTAATATTATATATATCTATTGAAAATATCATGCATTATTTTAAATGGTAATTCTAATTCGCTGCACTAATTCATATATCTTGTAGGTCTTCAAACAAAGGGAAATTTGCATGTCCAGCTTGCGGTTGCAGGATAAAATCTTGTCGTTCAAGGAGTTTAGCAAAGGAAGTGTTTGATGAGTATAGGCACTTTCTGCTTAAGAACCATAGTTATCGAACTACAAACAAAGAAAAATTAAATGTTAAATAAGAGAATGGAAAAAAAACCACGAAGAATGACACCTCACCTATGGAATTTGGAATATAATAGAAATCGTCAAGGTATGCCAAATTATTTATGTATTGTTGGAATATTGGTCAATACTTAGCCAAATTTCTGAATATGCAAAACAATATTTTTCCTACTTTGGCAGATTGATTTCTTGCACATGTGACCATCATAAGGAAAAATGAAAGCATGGGTGGATAGCCACTTCAACAAGGAACAAATCTATGTCACCCTATGAATTTTATTAGCACAAGGACACTGTTGAGTATGGTTGTCATTGATGTCAAAGGAGGTCATTAATGACAAAAGAAGTGTTGATATGGCATGTTTGATGAGGTTGAAAAACACATGTTGGTGTCCTAATGTCTCATGATGTCATTGTTACATTTTGGTAGTCATTGGTAACGGTATGATAATTTGTGGATTTTGACTAGGTGTTGAAAAACTGCCCTAAAGCAGCTTCCTTATGAAAATGAACACCATAATTCATAAGAAGAAGAAAATACCCGCCATGACGTGCTATCCCATAGTTTTTTGAAATATCTATCTGACCATGGCCCTGGTTCTTAGAAAAAATCCTTGAAGAAGAAGATACAGGTCTCCCAAAAGAAGGATTTTTGGTCAAATTAGTCAGAATTGCTCTAGGGAAATGCCTGCCATAATTTATGGGTTGAAGAAAATGATCGCACCACATGGTCATCTTTTAGGTGTATATTTTTTCTACCTGACCATGTTCTCACATTGGTTTGATAATGCTTGAGAAAGAAGATATGGATTTTCCAAAACAGGGTTTTAGGCCATCTTACACCAAAGTTTAGTAAAATGCCTGCCTAGGGAAAATGAAGATGAGTATGGGAGTGAAAACAACACATGTGTGCTCAGTAAGGCGTAATACATCATCTAGGAGAATTAGTTCAGGTTTTGGGTTAAATGAAAAATCCACCTTAGGTTTTGGACAAATTGCCTATGGAATTATTGGTAAAATCTTCCTAAGTGTCCTCAAGGAAATGCGTGACACCTCTCATAGGATGATGAGGAAAATTATCTGAAAGTGATAGGATCTATTATGTTGGTTGGTGCATCCAACCATGGTTTTATATTTCCCAAAGAGACTCTGAGGAGGATGATATCAATTTTCCAAAAGTGCCTCTCACCTTCATTTGCACTATCCCAGTGAAATGCCCGCCAAGGTTAGATGATGAGGTTGCATGAGAGAATATTGGCATGGTTGAGTCAGTATGGTATTCCTCACATTTTGGATGTCTCAATATCCAAGTTAGATGAAAAAAATAAAATCACCATTGTGACTTAGGGTTTGAAGAGATTTGTCTAAGTGTCAATTAGCAGTTTGGAAGACCACTTTCAAATGCCTGCCAGATGTTGGGTGTATGTCAATAGGTTCATCAATTGACATGATTTGTTTTTTGTTGAAATGGCTACCCAACCATACTTTCATGATGACTTACAATGGTTACATATGCAAAATATAAATCTGCCAAAAGTAGGAAAAATACTATTTTGCATATTGAGAAACACAAGAAAATTGCCTAAGTGTTGAGAATAGGATTTTGAGAGGTCGTTTGGAAATGCCCTCCAAGGGCTGTCCTTGTGAAAATAAATTTATCAAATGTCATGGATCAAAGGCCACCTGGACCAGTTTTCCAACACTTAGCCATGTCCAAGAATTTCTCCAAGGTTTATCTTGAAACCCTGTTTTGGCAGACTTATAACTTTCTCCTAAAAAAGGATTAAGGAAAACTGAGACCATGGCTAGATAGGCAGTTCAAAAAGCTATAGCCTGATATGGTGGTGCTATAATTATATTCAAACCATGAGTTATGGCCGGCATTCTCTTAGAGTAGTTTTGACTACTTTTTCATACTTAGTCAATTTCCAAAGTTTCACAAAGTTACCATATTTTTCCAGAATGATGTCAGATTACAACACTGACTTCCTGATAGCACCAAAACACCATTATGTGTCTTTCCAGCCTCACCATACATGCCACATCATCATACTTTCCATGGGATTACTTCCTTTGTCATTCCTTTGTCTTTCACTGAGTTTACCCTGCCATCATGTCTTTGGTTATCCTTTTGTCATTCATTGAACTCCTTTGACATCAATGACAATCACATTCAACTTGTATCATATATTATATAAATATTTGTTTTTTTTAGTGAATTATGTTCTGTGCAGTATGTACCTATATTGATTAATTAGTGTTAATTTGATTTTGTTGATGTTTCATGAATGCCGTTAAGGCATGAATGGGCTTCCACAAGGAATGAAAATTTACTCGATGCAATTCAGTAGGTTGCCATACTACGAGCACCTACAAATAGTTCATTTGTTTGATACAATGCATATCGGGAAGAACATAACAGAATTGTTATGGCGAATATTAGATGGAAGGACTGGCAAAGAAAGAATTGGAAAGATTTGTAGTGACATCCAAGAAGCTAATCATGCATTGCAAAGTGTGATCATTAATTCTAATGGTGATGGTCGTCAATAGAATATTAGTCTTCCTTGGTGCTTGACGGAGCAACATAGCAATATTGTAAAAGAGGTCATCAGAAAAATCAGGTTTCTGACGGGGTTTTCGTCTAACATAAAGAATATCTTAACGAAAAAAGGTGATTTTGGTGGGGTTAAAACACATGATTGGCATACATTCATTAAGGTAGTTGTGAGTTTTTAATATACTTCCTTATTGGTATGCACTATTTTATTAATTTTATTCTCTTATTTGGAAATAAATAATAATTATGTGTTTTTTGATACAATATGTTCTACCTTCATCTCTCCCAGACGACTTTGACAACAACATAAAACAAGTTATTTATGTTCTTGGAAAATACATGAGGTAAGTAATTAATGTTTTATATGGAAAATGTACTTGGTCTGTGATTTGTAGCGGAACTTATTGACATATTATGTTTTGCCCGCAAATTTTATATATGGCTTGATATTATTTTATTCCATCATTTGTAGGTGACTTTCCTCAAAAGAAATCCATAAAGAAGATATAAGGTATTGGAAGAGATAAATTCCCCGACTAATGTGTGAAATGAAATAGTATCTACCTCTAGCATTTTTCAATGCACAAGAACACTACCTCATACACCAAGTTGAGGAGAATGAATTATGTGGACCGGTACACACAAGGTCGATGTGGATGGCGGAGAGGCAGTTGAAGTCATTGAAGGATCTTGTTAGACAAAGAGCACGTCCTGAGGGTTCTATGGTTGAGGGATATGTGGTATATCAATGCATGGTGTATATTAGTGAATATCTACCTAAATTAGCAGAAAATATGAATGTGCCTCGCATTTGGCATCTTAACTCCATCAGCAAATTTGAAGGGGAGGTCATATTGGGGAAAGGTACAATGAGGACCGTGAAAGGTAATTATTAGATTTTGTGGAGTTGATATATCATGTATTTTTCCAATTTTACTTTATCATACTGATTTGTTATTTTTTTATTAATCCTGAATATTCAACCGTATTAAACTATGCATGTAATGATATCTAATTAATGATAGTGAATTGTTATTTTTCATATAGTTTCTCGAGTGCGGGATGCTTTACATTTATACATTGCAAACAACCTTGATTGGATGGAGCATTGGATAGAAGATTGTGAAGAATGCTTTGGTAGGTTATCATGGGAAGGGTTCAGTGAGATGATTAAAACAGCTCATCGTCATCGACATCAATTTCCTGATCTTACGTCACAAAGGGAAGTTGATTTAGCCTATGGTTTAAAAGATAAAAAGGCAAGTAAATTGTTTACCCACATTTTTATAGTTACTTCCCATTTTTTCAATGTATTTGGTTTGTTTAAGTTTTCAAATATATTTTATAAGTACTATATGATGTTTATTAATTTACAATGTATTTTTTACTTGTTGTCAATGTTGCAGTTGAAACATCACAAGGCTATGTGGTGTAATGACCGTAAATTTCGTATCAAAATGTTGGATGATAAGATGAAAACCTCGGATTGTGGGATAATTGCAGTGTTTAAGGTCACCAATGTTTCCTCTAGAAGTGACAGACATCCAAAAGAAATTGAGAATAGGTACTATGGGCATTTGGAGGACATAATTGAGTGTGATGTTAATTCCTTTAAAATAGTTTTGTTTGAGGTGAAGTAGTACATGCTACAGATGCATGAATGTGATCCTGAAAGAACTGTTATTGAGCATGCTAATGGATTTACCATGGTTAATACAAGGGAATTTGAACAGGGTACAGAGCCTTATGTTCTTCCAAGTCAATGTGAGCAAGTATTTTACTCATAGGTACCAGGTAAAGCAGGTTGGGCATACGTTGTTAGATATGATCCAAGAGGAAGACCAATAAATTATAATCATGTAGATGATGAAGATAATCATGAAGAAGAAGAAGACGATGATGATTCAGATAAGGAGCAGGTGCCTGCAGTCGATGTGTTCGATGAAGAAGTTGAAGAGGTTGATCATTGAAATGTAGTAGACTATGATCTCAATGACGATGTAGATGACTATATTAGCAAAGATGCCATTGATGATGATGCTAATGTGAATGAGCCTTTCATGAATATGTATTCTGAACTAGATCCTGATACAGATGTTGAGTTGGATGAAGAAGAAGATGATGAATGATATTTAATTGTTGAAGAGTAGAGGCACATGTTTATATCTTTTATGTCATGATGATATTTATATGTTTTTATTTCCAAATGCCTTTTGTATATGTTTTTATTTCCGAAGTGCATACCCAAGCAAAGCGTTGATTTGTTGCTAAAAAATTCTTTGCAGGAAGAATTTGTGAGCCTGAAAATCAGTCTACAGGGAGAATTTGTGATCTTGAAATACAATACGCATGCATCACCTCACCTTCGCTTCGAACTTGGATAAGCATGGCCAAACTTCAAACAGGGCCGTCCAGCATGACGAGCACAGCTGAAATGCAGGCATCATCCTCTGCAACCCCAGTTGAAACATAGTCGTCCACAGATGATAGGGTAACAGTAAAAAAATTCTAGGAGAAATCTGATGCATGGAGAGATGAAAAGATGTGGCCACCAGGTATGTAAACTATCATGATGAAAGCATAATTTTCAACTTTTTGTGGGGAATGTTTAGTTATGTTAATGAGGAGATAGATGAGGCAATTTCAAAATATGATGCTAGGAATATGGAACTCATAATTTTTGGGAAGCGGGTATACCTCGACCCTGATTTGGTTGCCTGACCTATAAATATTCCACGTAGAGTGGGGGCGATTTTAAGCTCAAGGAAAATCCCCAGACAAGAGAAGAAACATATGGCCAGTAAAATTTGTGGGCGAGAAGTAAATGTTCCGAGGAATGGTTTAAAAATGTAAGATGTCCCTCCTAGACTATACAAAACTTTAATTCAGATTGTCCTTAGGACAATTCTGAATCATCACAGGGTTGACATTTCGGGTGAATGTATGCGGGTAGTGATACATTGGGTGGAAGATATACCTGTAGATATTCCTTATCTACTGGCTAAGAAACTCCACTCTGCCCTCCAAGAGAGCCAATTAAGGAAGGTTAAATTTAGTTTCTTGGGCACACTTCAAAAAATGATTGATTTATGTCGACCCCATGCTACTGAAACAGACATTGGTGATATCAACCAGCATGGAAAAATATCTTTTCCAAAACCACCTGTTCATAAAACATACGTTAGGAAACGTAAAAGAAGGGAACATAATAAGGAATTTCCAGTACAGTCTCCTCAGTAGAACGAGGAATTAGTACACTATCCCGAGCACCACAAGGAATTACCATTGCACCTTGCTGAATAGAATGAGGAATCGCCAGTACAAAGTCCTGAGCACCATGGCGAATTACGAGTACAGTATCCTGATTTGGTCACAAATGATGAAATTCATGATGCCATAACTTTGAAAGAGTTTAAGGGGCATGTAGATAGAGGTCATTGGGAGGAGGTGTCAGGCAACGAAATGGAACAAACTACTACTCACTTTTCCATTCCTCAAGACATTCTTGATATAATTCCTCCTAAACAGTTGGCAATTGAGTATGATTGTTCTTCCAAATCAGAATCAGGGGCTTCCACTATGCATTTAGACATTGCATCATATAAGTTTGATAGTAGGTACATGTTCATCCTATATGATAAAATGGAGCATTTCAAGGAACAAGCTTCCTATATATGCAATTGGGTGGAAGAGTGCTTGAGAAAAGATGATAATATTTAACAATGCCTAAAACAGATAGCAGCGTTGCAGAAGAAAGTTGTGGATAATAATTTCAGAGTAGACAGAATTATAAAAGGGAAAGAAGAAATGGTTAAATTATTATCCAAAGAAGTAGATAAACACATTGATGTTGCTGAAAAACCAATTCAGTCCGTGAGGGTTGCGTATGAAGAGGCTTTGGAAAAAGATAATGCTGAAGCGAGTGAACTCAAAGAAGAGTTGAAAAAAAGACCACTCGTTCTCAATGTACCACCAGTGAGGATAGAAATGGGTCCTTTACAGGTAATGGAGAAGAAAATTAAAGAATATGAACATGTAGTACAAGAATATCAGTTGAAGTTGAAAGAGTGGGAGGGAAGCCATGGGAAAAAAGTTGGAGAATTAGAATCAATAATTTCCGATTTGAGAAAAACCATTTCTAGACAAGCCGATAAGCCATTAGGAACAAGGTTAGCAAGGATCTCTGAAACTTTAAAACTTAAAAAAGAAAGTAGACGAAAAAAATTTTCCTGTGAAAAAGGTGGTGAGGGTGAAGGTAAGGGTACCAAAGGAGATGATGGTAAGGGTAAGGGTAAGGGAAGAAGGAAAAATACATGTACATGTACAATGTCCTTAGAAGAGCGAGAGAAGTCCTTAGCATGTCAAGAGAAGATGCTACAAGAACACTTCTCAGCGAGCCTTGCACTAGGTGATTTGTATGGCTCATCACCATTACATAAAGAAATGAAAGAGAAGATTGCTGGGAAAGATGAAAAAATAAGGGAGTTGGAATCAAAACTCTTAGAAGGTAGAAAAGTTCAGCATTTAGGATGTGATATGGAAATTCAAACACTTAAATCCACAATTGCTGATTTGGAGAAGGAATTAAAAGGGCCAGCTGCTACGATGAGTGCAATTCCTGTCCTTCCCAACGAGATCGAGTTGAGGGCAAAAGAGCAGGAGAAAGAAATACATAATTTGAAACGTGAATTGACTGAAGTTAAAAATCAGTTGAAACATACCAGAGACAAATTGGAGGTCAAGGAAGAACAGGAATCAACGAAGTATAAGAAAAATGTGGAAATGTTGAACAAACTGATGGCGGAAAAAAATGTTTTGCTTGAAAATTAAAAAAAAGTTTCACAGAGAGTTAAAGAGCTTGAAAATAAATCACAATAAGTGCCTTGTCAAACTCCAATACAATTACAATCTTCTACAAAAGGCAAGAGAGACAATTCAGATTTGTCTTCTGCTCAAGAGGATGGATTGCAGCCATCTTTGAAACATGTTAGACATGTATAAATCAATGTATATATGTATTTATTGACAGTTAATGAAAAAAAATATTTGTATGATGGAGTTTTGTATTTATCGGCATATAATGAAAAATGCTTTTTAGTTGGCATATCAATGTATATATGTATTTATCAAAAGTTAATGGAAGGTTAATTTTTCACTGATCTGATCTCCATAGGGAAAACTAAAATGATGAATGGATAAACACTTCAACAAGGAACAAATACATGCCATTTGATGAATTAATTGACACACACACATCATCTGGTGGGCATTTGAAAATAGCATTTTAAACTACAGATTTACCACTTGGACAAAATTATAAAACCCTAAGTCAACATGAGGGATTTTTATTTTCACCAACTCCTGAACTAATGATACCAGATGATGTAGTACATCCCATTCAGCACAACCAAACTGATTTCCCCTTCACACTCATCTTCTTCTGAGTCGGGCGAGCATTTGTCTGGACTGGAGCAAAACAAGCCATAGAGGCACTTTTGGCATACTGGTAACTTCATCTTCAGAGAGTTTTTGGACAAAATAATGATGTGGTTAGATGCACCAATAAAAAATATAGAGACCTATACCCTCAGAAACAATTTAATCCATCAACTACTTGAAATGGAAGGCATTTTATTGAGGTCACTTACGCATTTTTACCATAATTTTCATACTTTTGAATATGCAAAACGTTTTTCTTCTATTTTCCTCATGTGGTCACCATAAGAAAAAATAAGAACATGGAAAGATATCCAGTTCATCAAAGAACAACCCCATACCCTTAGATAAATTTATCATCATTAGGACAATCAATGGCGGGCATTTCCGTGAAGCCACTTAGGCAATTTTTCCAATACTGGAATAGTGCAAATATGGCTGGGAGGCACTTTTGGCAGGTTGACATCTTGCTCCATAGAGACTTTCTAGTGAGGAAAGTGACATGGTTGTATGCTCCATATAACACTCTAGAGACTCACATTATCAATACATTTTTTCACATCATCCTATGAGGCATGGCAGGCATTTCCTTAAGGCCACTTGGGCAGATTTAACACCAATTCCATACTTAGACAAATATCTCAATTTGGACTAATCTGCCTAAAACACCCTTTTGGAAGGTCCATAAATTTTTCTTCATCCACTTCCAAGAAAATATGAAGACATGGTCAGGTAGGAAGAAGACCAATCTACAAGGCCCTCATATGTTGCGGGCATTTACTCTCACCCATAATTTAGGGCGGGCATCTTTCTGAGGCTACTTATCCATTTTTGCATCCACCGGTGAAACATCCTGTTTTGGTAGGCCTGTATCTTTCCCCTCACGAAAGATTAAAGAAAACTAAAATCATGAATAGGTATCCAAACCAACTATCCATAGGATCGTACCATGGTGCGGGGATTCTTCTCAAACCATGAATTGTGGCGGGCGTTCTCTTAAGGCTGTTGGGACCAATTCTTCCTTAAATATATGTTCTAGTTTGGTGAGGCAAGTGACATGGTTGTATGATCCATACAGCACTCTATAGACTCACATTCTCAATACATTTTTCACATCATCCTATGAGGCATGGCAGGCATTTCCTTAAGGCCACTTGGGCAGATTTAACACCAATTCCATACTTAGAAAAATATCTCAATTTGGAGTAATCTACCTAAAACACCCTTTTGGAAGGTCCATAACATTTTCTTCATCCTATTCCAAGACAATATGAATACATGGTCAGGCAGGCTGAAGACCAATCTACAAGACTCCCATGTGCCGTGGGCATTTACTCTAACCCATAATTTAGGGCAGGCATCTTTCTGAGGCTACTTAGCCATTTTTGCATCCACTGGTGAAACACCATGTTTTGGAAGGCTTGCATATTTCTCCTCAAGAAATATTAAAGAAAACTCAAATCATGAATAGGTATCCAAACCAACTAGCAATAGGACGGTACCATGGTGCGGGGATTCTTCTCAAACCATGAATTGTGGTGGGCATTCTCTTAAGGCTGCTCGGACCAATTTTGACTAAGGCTGCTGGGACCAATTCTTCCTTAAATATATGTTGTATTTTGGTGAGGCAAGTGAAATGGTTGTATGCTCCATACAACACTCTAGAGACTCACATTCTCAATACATTTTTCACATCATCCTATGAGGCATGGCGGGCATTTCCTTAAGGCCACTTGGGTAGATTTAACACCACTGCCTAAAACACCCTTTTGGTAGGTCCATAAATTTTTCTTCATCCACTTCCAAGAAAATACAAAGACATGGTCAGGTAGGCCGAAGACCAATATACAAGACCCCCATGTGCTACGGGCATTTACTCTAACCCATAATTTAGGGCAAGCATCTTTCTGAGGCTACTTAGCCATTTTTGCATCCACCGGTGAAACACCCTGTTTTGGCAGGCCTGTATCTTTCTCCTCAAGAAATATTAAAGCAAAGTCAAATCATGAACAGGTATCCAAACCAACTAGCTATAGGACGGTACCATGGTGCAGGCATTCTTCTCAAACCATGAATTGTGGCAGGCATTCTCTTAAGGCTGTTGGGACCAATTTTGACTAAGGTTGCCATTAGAGGAAATTTGGGGTCTAAAATGGGCCTTATAAGAAAATACGCCAACATTAAATTTTGTGAGTTGGAATTCAAGAACCAATAGAATTTCAATAAAATGAGTCAACCATAATGGTTGAATTGACTCATAAAAGAAAACTATTGTTTTTGTTCGTTTTTCCAGGTATTTATTGTTTTTGGGCTAGTGGGGTCTGTCAAAAGTATGCAGTGTGGGTACTCATTGGATGCGGGATTAAATTCTACATCCAACGAGCTCTCCCGCTCAGAATTTGAGTAAAAACATAGGGAGATATGTCGAAAATACGAACAAAAAAAAAGTTTTTTACATTCTTCCTCCAAAATTAATAACTATTATTTTATTATTTTAACTGCTATTTTATTATTTTCTTTAGGAGGCCCATTTTAGACCTCAAATTTCCTCTAATGTGGGACCAATTCTTCCATAAATATATGTTGTAGTTTGGTGAGGCAAGTGACATGATTGTATGATCCATACAACACTCTACAGACTCACATTCTGAATACATTTTTCACATCATCCTATGAGGCATGGTGGGCATTTCCTTAATGCCACTTGGGTAGATTTAACACCAATTCCATACTTAGACAAATATCTCAATTTGGACTAATATGCCTAAAACACCCTTTTGCAGGTCCATAACGTTTTCTTCATCCACTTCCAAGACAATATGAAGACATGGTTATGTAGGCCGAAGACAAATCTATAAGACCCCCATGTACTGTAGGCATTTACTCTAACCCATAATTTAGGGCGGGCATCTTTCTGAGGCTACTTAGCCTTTTTTGCATCCACTGGTGAAACACCCTGTTTTGGCAGGCCTGTATCTTTCTCCTCAAGAAAGATTAAAACAAAATTAAATCATGAATAGGTATGCAAACCAAATATCCATAGGATGGTACCATGGTGCGGGCATAGTTCTCAAACTATGAATTGTGGCGGGCATTCTCTTAAGGTTGTTGGGACCAATTCTTCCTTAAATATATGCTGTAGTTTGGTGAGGCAAGTGACATGGTTGTATTCTCCATACAACACTCTAGAGACTCACATTCTCAATACATTTTTCACATCATCCTATGAGGCATGGCGGGCATTTCCTTAAGGCCACTTGGGCAGATTTAACACCAATTCCATACTTAGACAAATTTCTCTCAATTTGGTCTAATCTACCTAAAACACTTTTTTGGTAGGTCGTAACTTTTTCTTCATCCACTTCCAAGACAATCTGAAGACATTTTCAGGTAGGCTGAAGACCAATCTACAAGACCCCCATGTGCTATGGGAATTTACTCTAACCCATATTTTAGGGTGGGCATCTTTCTGAGACTACTTAGCCATTTTTACATCCACCGGTGAAACACTTTCTTTTGGCAGGCCTGTATCTTTCTCCTCAAGAAAGATTAAAGAAAAATCAAATCATGAATAGGTATCCAAACCAACTAGCCATCGGACGATACCATGGTACGGGCATACTTCTCAAACCATGAATTGTGGCGGGCATTCTCCTAAGGCTACTGGGACTAATTTTGACTAAGGCTTCTGGGACCAATTCTTCCTTAAATATATGTTGTATATTGGTGAGGCAAGTGACATGGTTGTATGCTCCATACAACACTCTAGAGACTGACATTCTCAATACATTTTTCACATCATCCTATGAGGCATGACGGGCATTTCCTTAAGGCCACTTGGGCAGATTTAACACCAATTTGGTCTACTTTGAACTAAAACACCCTTTTGGTAGGTCCATAACTTTTTCTTCATCCACTTCCAAGACAATATGAAGACATGATCAAGTAGGCCGAAGACCAATCTACAAGACCCCCATGTGCTGCAGGAATTTACTCTAACCCATAATTTAGGGCGGGCATCGTTCTGAGGCTACTTAGCCATTTTTGCATCCACTGGTGAAAAAACCTATTTTGGTAGGCTTGTTTCTTTCTCCTCAAGAAAGATTAAAGCAAACTCAAATCATGAATAGGTATCCAAACCAACTAGCTATCAGTGGTCAAATTTGAAGGGCTTGTCTTAATTTTTTTTGGAAGGGCATTCAACTATCCAACCCTTCAAGGATGAAAGGTTATAAAAATAATTGCACTTCAATTGAAAATTGTAAATTAAGTTGACCCTTCAATAAAAAAAGGTGAAAATAAAATAATGCCCTTCAAAATATTTATAATTTTAAAATATCAAGTATAAACTACATCAAAACATTGTAAAATTTCATTAAAATTAATCAGTAAACAAATATCTCTCGAATTCCACTAACAAATTAATAAGAAAACATATTTTTCTTCCATTTATTTGATATTCTTCAAAAACATTTGGGATTACATCATTGAAAACCTGAATTTAGCCCAATGTAAGAGGCTTTCTAGCTTTCATTTCTTTCCATACATCATAAATGCCATTCCAATCTTCCTCATTTAAATCATGAGGTGCACTAAGAGAGAGAAACATTAGCATATCCAATGTCTCCAGCGAAAGTCTCGATTTATCATCATTTTTTATCCTCTTTAATTTTGAAAATCCTCTTTCACACACTGTTGTACTTGCTAGAATAACAAGAATAGCTTGCCATAAGCGCATCAGATAGGGAAATCCTTCAAACCATTTAGGTTCATCTCCATAAAGATCCCAAGCTCCAAACATCTGTTTTTTTGGGTATCATTTATAAATAGTACAAATGAATTCATCCATTTCACCCAAACATTTAGCAATATCTACAATAGGTGACTCCCCAATACTAAAATTTTCACATAAACATTGCAACCACCTTTTTGTTTGAGAGTCTCTATCATTCACTTCTTCATAATAATGTCGAGGACTGAAAAACTTAGCAGCATTAAAAATAGGCAAATCTGTGAACCTCCTATCTAGAGATTCAATCACCTTTATAACAAAACATTTTCCCAAAAGAATACAATCATCTAGTGTCCCCGATTTTTGCATCTTGGGCAGACTTTCAAATCTCAATGGATGTAAATGTACCATACCTATTCTATCTGCAAACTCAAGAGTTCCTCCTTGCGCTTTACTTAAAAAGGAGGATACGTTCACTGCTCCCACCCCAATTATGCTTCCCAAAAACCGTTTGCGAAGCATGCTAATAGAAACATCTAAAGCAGTTCCAATAGAGGTAATATCAACATGATCCTCTTGAAACTTTTGATTCAACTTATTTAACTCAATGAGCACATCTGCAAGTAAATGGATGTAAAATTGTACTTGAAATATCGCTGCCAGCTCATACATTTTTTTTCTCCCCTAACTCCCAATCCTTTAGCAAAGCAGGCATGAGTTTAACAAATCTTTCCATGACCTTACCTCTAGAGATCCACCTGATTTGATGAATTTGTAAGACCTCCAACTTAGTGATTTGAAGTGATTCGATTAGTTCTTTCAATTCTCCATGTCTTTTAGTAGATTTTCCAAGCCATGAATAAACTTTGTTTGCAAATTTGTCGATATATTGCAACTCTAGAAAATGAGACGAAGCATCATTTGCTGCTAATGCTTCTCTATGAGCTATGCAATGTACATCTCACAAATGAGGGGCATCTCGACGAAGCTTAGAAGATAAACCTTCATGAATACCCTTCATGGAGGACGCTCCATCAGAGCCAAATCCAACTAACTTCATCAATGATAGATCCATCTCTTCTAAAAGAGACCTCACTGCATCATACATGCATTGCGTTGTTCCATCCTTTATTTGAAGCAAGGATATGAATTTTGTTACACATTTTCCTCTTCATTATTTGTCAGATATGTAACATAAACTATCAAATGTTGTGCCATTGTTTGATCAGTGCTTTCATCAACTAAAATTGAGTAAAAAGGGCTTTGTAAAATTTCATCTTTCAACTTTTTCCAATATACCTCTTTAGTAGCTTGAAGAAACTCTTTTCCAGATGTTGTATTTGTGTATGCAGAATATTCATTTGTTAAAGTCATGTGTGGAGTGCATTTGTACCTGAGTCAAGTCACAAATTGACTTGTGCATTTCTAAAGGTAAATCAGTTATAGCAACAAATTACACGTTTTCAATCACTGTTATAATTCTCTCCTTTTCAGCATCTACCATTAGTTCTACATGTTTGGTAATCGGAAGATTTTTTCGTTTGGTTCTCCCTCCAAAAATTGTAAAGAAAATTTATGAGCTTCTGATTCTGAATGGCCATTTAAATCACTAACTTGAAGAGTGGTACTTCCTCTATAGCAAATGGAGTGTCTCTCTTAAATTTAACACACCATGAACATTTTATTCGTTCATTACCATTGCAATCTTTTACAACATAAGCCCATGGGAATCTTGTTTTCCATTTAGATTTGAAAGTTCTTTTGCGTTTCTTTGCTGTTTCTTCCCCTTCAACAATTTCTACACTATCGGATTCTTCATCTTCATGTTGATGAGTATCAACTTCATTTTGGAAATTACATGGTTGATTACAACGTTGCGTGATACCAAATATATAATTCATTGCCCCGGTTTCAAGTTTCAACAATTGGAAAACACAATGTAGACGTAATTTTGTTGATGATGTGTTTGGTATATATACACAACTAAATTACCAAATAAAAGTTTATATACAACCTGGCTCTAACAAGTCAAGAAATAGAAGTGAAGTATGTAATGGGCAGGGCGCCGAGGTCCCGGGAGCTTGGAAACTTAGATTTATTCATTCAGGGTATGGTGAGGTATAGACATAGCTATTAGTAAAGAGAATAGCTGATGTATGTTCTATCACCAAAATACAGTTTTGGACCTGGAGCTACTCGTGTTTCTAAAAACCAAAATGATACGTAAGAGTAAACAAAAATAAAACCTTTTGTATATGAGCCTTCAGAAGTTATCATGTATGCAAATGCTATTGACTGCCAAAAGTGTATATGCATATGAAACCTATATCTTGCTACCATTCCTTTTGTTGATTTCGGTCCTTTAAAAAACATTCTATAGCTCAAAAGGATATGATCTACCTTCATTTCTTTTGTTGGCATCCCTAAAGAATGGAGGGTACCGTAAGGCCATCTCCTCTATCTCAAAAAAATAAATAATATAAGGAGGTAAAAATAATACACCGGCAAATAAGTTGGGCTAATATGTATTAATCCCTCTGGATAATTACTATATTCATGGGAACATTTTCACATGAGAAACAATGAGGGCGTAATGCATTTATAAACAGTTATATGCAAATAGTATAATCTAGGTAGGATTGTTCTCAATGAGCCATAAGGATTCACGGCTCCATAATCCATTGTATGGAAGATATGTAGAAACGGGCACAATAGATATGTGTTTCATGCAGCTAAAACAAATCTCATACACTTAAAACAAACTCCATAGATTCTGGCAAAACAAATTCCATAGATTCTAGCAGAGAAACAATATTAAGAGAGAAACTACATTATAGAAAAATACCTGAGCTAAAAAAAAGTCGGAGACTCTAAAAGTTGAGGTAATCAGTTGGCTCATGAAGCTCATGAATTGCTCAAGCAGCTGTTTGACAAAATCTTAAAAAAAAAATGTATGAGAAAGTGTCTTTAAATAGATATTTTAGCCCCGTGTCTTTAAATAGTGGGAAATTAAAATTTATTAACACAAGTTACAACTGCACAGGGCTCTATGAGTCTATGGATTCATGAAATCCTAATTTATGAACTTTGAAGGTGATGGGTGAATTGCAATTTTCAATGGCACAATGCATTGTGCTTGCCGTAACGAACTTAATTATAGTTACTGTATCAAATGAGCCACCGCCGTCAAATATTTCCGAATCCAGGCTGAGTGAAGGCCACTTGACTTCACAAATCACCTATGCTGCTATCTATAATGCCATCTGACGGATTTAATAGATTTCAATTTCCAAGTTCCAACCGTCCAGCTGCCAGAGAAACGAAATCGCGGATTGCCGAATAAATACATCAATAAATGGGGGATTATTATTGGGAAAATTGAGATGACCACCACAGTGACCAGTTGGTGCTGGCATAAATTGATCTTGGCAGATTCACATTGCACAGTCTCTACCTACAATTGAAAATTATTTTGATGGGCAAATTAAAAACTCACCCTTCCTTTGAAATATTGAAATTAAATTAGCCCTTCATTGTGGACGGGTAAAAAGAAAATTTTAAATTTTTTTTGATGGGTATTTTTTTTTAATACTTCTAGGACGGGATAAACCCCTTTGGAAGGGCTGGGACGGGTTCAAATTTGACCGCTGCTAGCTATAGTATGATACAATTATGTGGGCATTCTTCTCAAACCATGAATTGTGGAGGGCATTCTCTTAAGGCTGTTGGGACCATATTTGACTAAGGCTACTGGGACCAATTATCTTAAGGCTGCTGGGACCAATTTTGACCACTTCTTTGAAAATTTTCCTCATGGAAGGGTGGATTTTGTATAGTTGGGTGGTCTCATTGTTTTTTGCCTAGAAACCTTGGTAATTTCGGTATGGAAACTTGAGGTAAACTCTATTGTTGTAGTTTTTATTCAAGAGTTTTTAACCTTGGATATTTTAGGGATTGGTCTAACTTGGGAATTTGCAGGTATGGTTGCTGCTGGAGTGACGATTCATTCTTGTTCATGGGGTGGTGTCTTAGCTATCTTGCTTCCAAAACTACAGTTGACTCAAGTAAGTGATTTTCTTTTCCTTATGAGAATTGTAAATTTTAATGTGTAATCCTGAAATATTTTCTTTGGCTTTTGGCTTTTATGAATTTATCTATGAAAATGAGGGTTGTTGTTATCCATCCCCAAGTTCTATTTTTCATCCTTGCATCCATGTGATATACAATGAGTAATGTTAATTGAATATATACATATCAACAACAACTACAAGCCCCATTATCATGATAAAAATGAGGGAAACTCAATGTATGAAAATGGAAACCACTTGTAACTCAATTGGCAGTAAGCTAATTGGTGGCTAATTCAGAGAGGGATCTCTCACTATATACAGAGTTTTCATACACAATATATTCAATCGATCAAAGACAAGTCAGAAGGTCATATTTTTGAATAGAACAAGTTTGTTTTTATAAAGTCTGGTGGGGCGATCATGGAGGGGATCATTGGGCAATGGAGTTAACAATTCGGTCTGAAATATGTTGCAGGAGGTAAAGAATCATGAAAGTTTACGGATAGAGGCAAAATAGTAATCCATCCTTCAATCTAGAGATATTTAGCAGGTGATTAGCAGATAAGAGAAAATAGTCCATCACGCAGAGCACCTAACCAGGGTGAATTCTGCATGACTTTAGAAGAAAATGTTTGAAAATGTTTGAACAATGGGCCAAGAGAATACAAGACGAATCCTGGACCATATACACTAATGCTCAAACATGAAAAGAAAATACAAACTGGAATGAAAAACAAGATAACCATTCACGTAAAGAAGTTACTTATTGAAGAAAAAGACGACACAGGGATCTTTGCCATGAAAGGATTATCATTCCTCTGCAATTTTATTCATATTTGGAAAGATTGAAACACGTTACAGTGGAGAGCCTCTACTCTTGAAAATTCCCAACCCTTCTCCCCTCTGTGGGGAGCAATTTATACTATCTCAGTCCCCGAGGCTAATCCTCGAAACAGGAGATGAAACTGTTTATAGTCATAATCAACTACTAATGAATTAGAGCGTGGTACTACTGCCACAGTTTACATACATTAGAACATACATTATATATGGAGCTAATGTGTATGCTCAGTCTAGATGGAAGCACGCCACTTCTGTTTCTGAGCTTGCAGGTCATGAATTAAGGATGCTTTTGATGACTCACTGATGACTGGGCTCGACCACTCATCTGTCTGTTGAATCAACAACGTGTCCTTCCCTGGGTGTGTGTAATTTTGTGCTCAAAGGCACCTTTCCGCATGGTTTACAGACCGGTGAAGGAGTTTATATCCTTTCCATGCTTTTCCTTTTCTACAACCCCTCTCTGTCCTGGTAATACTGTTGTATGAGGGGAATTGGAGAAGGGCAGCTTTGTACTCCCCACCTCCCATGGCGTGGGTTCTCCTATAGGTCATATAGTGGGGGGTATCTTCCACCTCCTCACCACCTCAGAAAAAGTTGGGAACTGAAGTTCACAAACAAGGGGATGAAGAGTTTGGACACCCGCCACCCCATGCACAAGTATTCACTCCTACTCGTTGTCGCTGAACACGGTCACCATGTACCAGGAATTTGGAAGCCACGATTTCTTCCAGGGTTTCTGTGGAGACACACACGGGATAGGAAAACCCAGGCACTGCGCAGTTGGATGTATAACTATCCAGAAACATTCAAAGTGCTTCACATCCAGGCCCCGATGGTTGGCGCTTTCTTGGTGTGAAAAACCAGGGCGACAGATGAGCGTGGAATCAAGCTCACCAACCATCAACACCCCGAGACTGAAAAGCTTCTCAAAGCATATTGCCATTTCAACTATTTCATAATTCTCAGAATCTCTTAGCAAAATAACACTTCAAGCATTGTTTCTAATTACTAATTCATCTTATGCATCTTAATCGGCCTGGGAAGGTGGTGTTTATATAGGGTGATGAAGATGAACATGGATACAGAGATGGTTGGTTAGCATAATGGCAGCACGAGTGGACACATGGGTAGGGATCTCTATTTTCTACTGAGAATGCAGTCATGCCGGCTCCTTTGATGTTGCATTGTTGTACACATGGATCGCGGTGTTTGGACATGACATTATTTTCCTTTTCACTTACGCTGATGGTGGTGTTCGGAACGGTTTCGGCTAGCGTCATCCCTTTGCTTCGTGTAGAGGCTAGGTTCGTCACTTCAAAGATTTGAACTTCATGATCTCCCGCTGTTTTCTACGCAAGCCACGTGCGAGATCTTTGGAGTCGGGAAGGATGGTGAATTGGTGATTCTTTGGACATGATCTTCACCTAAGGCGTGTCACAAATGGAGTCGAGGGATATGATTATTGGTCAGCTCGTACGTGAGGACATCCTTTCTATACCAGACCTGACCAGGACACCACCTTTACCAGGTTGAATGGCTCCAGAGTCGCCAGGGATCAAATTTGAAGGAAGGGCCGTGAGAAATTGAACCCTTCAATGTTGACATTTAAAAATAAATAATTCTTTTCATTTGAAAATTTAAGTGTTAAAAAAATTTTCAATATTGATTTAAAACATTGTATAGAAAAAAAAATGACAATAAGAAGAAATCCCAAGTGATTCAACATTTACATGGAATTAGTGAGGTAAACCATGTACATATGATTCATCACATCCAGATTCTTTTTATGGGGATTACTCAAGAGTTAGTATAGAGGAGGAGAGACTAAAATAAAGGTTGAGAATGAGGAACATGTAACGGTGATGGAAGATGAGATTGGGAAAAAGCCCATTTAGAAAGAGATTGATGCACTTGTTTTGTTAATGTGAACATAGCCATAACCATTAGGAGTATTGGTTTTTTGTATTGCATGTTCTTTGGCCTATTTATTTTTTGAAGGGAAATGTTTGTTTCCTATCATGCTAAAGTGATTAGAGTAGTTGAGAACTACTTGCAACCTTATCTAAATGCACAATATGAAATTAGGGGTGAAAGTAGGCTCATGGCGTACTAAAGCTTATTTCTGTCTAGAATTGTTTTGAGAAGAGCTCCACGATTAGAACTTCTATGTTACAAGTCCAAAAGAGATCAAGCATCAAATCCCTAACATTAATAACAAACTAAAAATATGATCTTTGTCCAGTGCCAACGTATCCACCTAAAACTAGTGTACTTCTAACATTGTACATCCCTGGGAGATTTAAAATTGTTGATGCTTGTTGTGACCACTTGATCATTGCCATAACCAATGGTTTAAATAAACAACATAAAAGTGAAAAAATTAGAAGAATAACTTTTCCATGATATTTTACCTTACCTATTTTGAAATGAACTTTTCTACATGCTATTAAAAGCATTGTATTATTATCTTTCCAGCTAAATAAGTTTTTTAGGATCCACATTTCCATTAATGGAAAAAAAAGTTACAAATACCATCACAAAGCTAATTGATATGTTTGTCCAAATGGACACAGTTCATGAGTAACTAGCCATTCAATTTCAAACTCCACCTAATCCCTAAGCATCGTCTTCACCATAATAAACCTAAGTATTATAAGACTTAAAAATTTATCTTTCAAATTTTAGTCTTGAGTCTACTAACGTCTAGATGTCAAATGAGAGGGATTGATAGGGATTCTCATTTCTCTTTTCAAAACTTGGTGCATATAATTATTATTCAAACACATTGAAAAAATTATCCTTCAAACTTCAATGTGGATCTTACTAGTATTTGGATCTCACACAAGAAGAAGTTTGAGAGGGATTCCACACTTATCTTTTCAAATTTTCATCTTATATTTCTGTGAAAAGGTTAGACAAAAAACAAGGACTAATATATACTATAATCTCTTTGTGAACCTTATAGATTTAAAATCTTATTTTGACAAAAAAACATATTTACAATCTCTTCTCTTAAATTCTGGGTTAGTAGTATCCAAGATAATTGTAGACTCCATTTGATATGTCGACATTACGAACCTTTATCAATGTTCATCATCAAGGTGCATCATCAAGACAATGAGTCAAATTTTCCAACAAATATCAAGTATTTTAAACTTTTTTTGTTCTATTATGGTTTATGGCTTTCGGATGCCCACAACACTAATTGTAAATCAGAAATAAAAAGAAAAGCATTGCCACCACCTAAATGTTTTAGGAGAAACAACTATTTATTAAACCTCTCAGAGCCCACAAGAGATGGCTATAATACACACTCGATTATTGTGTGGAATCATATAATTCACATCTCTATGGCCCTCACATGATGCACATTGGCAACCATTGGGGAATCTTCCACCATTCATGTCATGGAGCAAGATCTCATACAAATATAGAGACACGCATAGATACATCATTATTATTATTTTAGCTAATGAAATTCCATACATATATAACGTGGTCTCTACTCTCTTGGTCCATGGAGAATATAGTTTATTGAACTTAGATCAGGGACAACTCTGTCGGGTCGCTGAAAAATTTGGTCGTTAGGTCGTTGATAAAATAAGCCATTGGAATTTGGAAGGACCTTTGAATGGAGGATTGATTCTGCTCGATGGCATCTCTTTTGGTTAAGTGTGGTTGTGCCTACCTAAAAGAAAAACCATAGAATATAAACCTAATGCTTTCAAGCAATAATTTTTTTTATCAACCCTAAATTCAATAGCATTTTTAGAATTGAATCATGTCCTCCCCAGATGCTCAATTCAAAATGATCAAACAAAAGCCCTAATTTTAGGTGGATTATGGATAGTATCTAACGTGTCTAGATACTTTCAGAGGTCATTCTTTGTTTCGAGGGCGCTTAGGGCACAAATTAGAGAGCCCATAGAAGGAAGAGGAGGAAGAAGAAGAGGACTCAAGTCAAAAGGTGAGGCAAGTGAGGAGGGGAGACATAATAGGGGAGATCAACACTATCAACCTGCAGAGCTTGATTTGGGGAGATCGATATCAACCGTAGATCTCTAAACTACCTTCATCAGGACCACTCAACCTTGAGAACTTTAACATTATGCTAACCCTTTTTCATATGAACGAGTGAGAAAATTCTGATCGCGGAATGCTTCTCACCTGTTGATAAACCCAACATCTTGTTCCGACCGTAGATCTTCGCAGCCCCTACCACTTTCCATAGATTGACCGTAGATGTTGATTAGGAAGAGGGAGATGACGACGACAATGATGATGATGATGATGCTGATGAAGATGATGATGATCAATTCTAGTGGTGGTGATGACGACGAAAGCAATGATGATGATGATGATGAGGGCAAGGATGAGGATGATGAGGATGAGGATGAGGATGATAAGGATGATGATGATGTCTAGGATGAGGATGATGAAGACGATGATCATGATTATCATGATGATGATTAGGATGATGATGATGATGATGATGATGATGATGATGCTGATGATGATGAAGATGAAGATGATGATGATGATGGTGATGGTGATGATGATGAATATGCTGATGAAGATGATGATGATGATGATGAATATGCTGATGAAGATGATGATGATGATGAATATGTGATGACAACATCTTTACTTTGGTCTTCACTAAATTTTTCTAAGCTTCACCAACATTATAATAGAATGGTTATGAGTGATTATTCACTCCTATAAAGAATACATTTTATGGAACTACCAAACTGCTCAGTTTGGATCTTCCTCTTTTAAGACATCGGACTAGGTCCATAAGTCTTGATTATTCATGTGCACAAATATAAGAACATGAGTCTTCATAGGGACCAAAAAGTTGTATTTTTTTTACTACTTCCTCAGATCATATTGAATTGTTAGATTAGTCCTTGGAATGGGTGTTAGGATCAATCCTTAATTTTTCACTCAATTGGCTGCTCCCCCTATCATGTATATGTCTTCATTCACTGAGCTCCCCCTAAAATTGCGATGATGAATATGATGATGATGATGACGAATATGATGATGATGATGAAGATGACGATGATGATAATGAAAATGATGATGATGATGATGATGATGAAGATGGTGATCATGATAATGGACATGCCGATGAATTGGATGATGATGATGAATATGATGATGAAGATGAAAATGCTGATGATCATGACGATGAATATGATGATGATGATCAAGATGATGATGGTGATAATGAAGACGTTGATGATGGTTATGCTGATGATGATAAGGAAGATGAAAATGATGAAGAAGACCATGATGATGACGACGATGATGACGATGACGACGATGATGAAGATGATTATTATGAAGATGATGATGGTGATATTGATGAAGACAATGGTGATGACGATGAAAAGGATGATGATGAGGATAATGATGAGGATGATCATTGTCGTTGTTATCGTCATCACCATCATCTTCGCCATCTTCATCGTCATCATCATCGTGTTTGTCCTTGAAGGGACATATGTATAGGATCTCACTATAAGCAATGCAACCAATACAAATTATGACAAAATCCTAGTTGAATTAAATTAAATTAAATTAAACTACACTAAATTAAAAACATAGAGTTGTTTAACTATAATTAATTTAAAATGCAACAAAATATAAAATATGCAAATAAAAAAAATACAAAATAAACTAAGCAAAATATAAATATGCAAAAAACAAACAAAAAAAACATAAAATATAAAATATGCACATAATCAAACAAAAAACATAGAATTCAAAAAAACCTGCGCACTAGCTCATTAGCATTCAAAAACACCCGCGTAGGATCTGCTCCGGCTCCCATTTGGGGGTTTTCGATTTGAACTTTCACTGAAGGATCTGGAACAGGCTATGATGTTTTTTTTACAGGAAGGGCGGGTGAAGGAATTTTCCTATTAGTGCATCATCCACTCCCTTCGCATGCGATCCCATGCTTCTAGAACCACCTGTCCCACCTCTAGAATGGCAACAATGTTTAGACCTTCAGGTTTGTTTCCTTCTATGTTTTTCTTGATTACCTATTGTGTTTTTATTTTATTCATTGTTTTTTTCGTTGTTGTGGATGTGGTGGATATGAAATGGATCAAATCTCCTTGCAAGCATGAAGCACGAGCTATCTAGGTGAACTTGGGAAATTCAATGTGAGAAATAAAACCAACAGTTATCAAGGAAAAGGAGGAAGGGAATGAGATATTTTAATGTTTCCATGCCCGTGTTTGCTTGTTGTGAGATATTTTGACAATATTCCTGAATAGAATATGGTGGTTTTGTTGAGCTATATGATTGCAGGGTACGCTCTGAATAAGAAAGATGAAGAGGCTATTAAGATGTGTTGGCAAGAGTTGACAATGGGGATGAGGCTGAATGATTTTACTTTCTCGACGGTGCTTTTGATTTGTACAAACAACATGGATTATGATCAGGGTAAGCAAGTTCATATCCTCACCATAAAATATGGATTTGATTCATATGGTTTTGTGGGTATTTATCTAGTTGGCATATCTGTAAAATGTGGGATTGTTTCTAGTTTTGTTCATTCCTTTTGGGCATCATGTCAAAATTCCCATGAATTGACAGTTCAAAGCTAGACTATGAATGTTTTTAATAGGATATGTAAGTGGCTGTTTTGTTAATTGTAATACAATAACTGGTGCTCCGTGAACTCTAAAACCCAATACTCTTAGGTGCCAAGATAACTCCATGCCATGTTTTTTCTTTAAAGGGCCACCAGGTATTTTATTTGAGAGGAATCTATGTTGGTTGTTACCATTTCAGCAACCATTTCAAAAACAAGGATGTAATAGCCCTATTTCAACACACTTTCACCTACTGCCTACAGTCTGCAATAAACTACAAACTGACAAACTTTGATAGCCCTCCCTACCTGCAACCAGAGTAAACACCGAACTAAATCAAAGGTTAACTATTAGTTGAATGGTGATATTGTTTAAGAGAGGTAAATAAAGTCTGAAAATTTAAATTATTTGCAGAGCTACAAGTTTGGAACATACATTTGGTGGATTTCCTATATTGCTAAGAATAGTGTTCAAGGTTTGGAGTGGTGTGGTTTACATTGAATGAAAAACTAAAACTCTTATACACCTTACATTGGTAACCTTCAATGCTGCTATAAAATTGTCAAAATTAGAACTGTCATACTGTATTATTGCTGCTATATTTATACGAGTCCTCATAATTGAATGGAAGGTTATTGGTTGGTTAAATACTGTAATTGAATTGTATATGGTTACACGGCTAATGATCTCTTGTATGTTAAAGTGCTGCTGGATGACCTTGCTACTAATTCCATATATCTTGAATTGAATACATTGACTTGATATCATTTACATTTGCATCTATAAGCACTAAATCAACTTAATATGTCTTCTTCATTCATAGAAGTGATTGATTGAAAGGCATCGGCCACTAATATAATTGTGTAGAAGATATAGTTGTTTGTACTTGTAATTAAATAAAAAGAAGGTTCCCTGCGACCAAATTCATTTTCCATGGCTAAGTTGCCGAAAGGACCAAAATAGGTGCCATACCATGAACATTTTGGTACAGAAATGTGTGGTAGAGACTAGAAATGTGTTACCAGTTACCACTACCAGCCATAAAGACAGGTCCAATGGAAACATGTTTATACAGCTGGAAAAGAATTTCCATGCCATACCAATGTCCATACAACATGTTTTCTTCTCTACATCCAACTATTTTACTTGGTTTGACTCAGCTTTTTACTAGACTTGACCAAAAATGCTGGTAAAAGTTGAAATTTCCTCTATCTTTCCTTTTCTATCCTTTTACTTAAATTTTTAACATTACCACTAACTGTTCCAGTGTGTTTGAGAAAGTTTCCAACCTCATCAGACTTCACATAGAGAAAGTAGAATTTCTCAAAATTCAACAGACTTAACAATTTAAAGGATTTTAGGATTGGAAAGATTATAGTCATTTGATTGGATTCTATCATATATCAAGGAATGGGATTGGCATTTAATCAAGACCACCAAGCCCTTTATGTAACCCGATGTTGGTGCCATTGATTGTTGAATTCCTCTATCATGGCCTTAGCAAAATTGTACCCTTCACTCAAGCCAAAATAATTGATTAGGCATGAGCTTTTTCTATGATATTTTAAGGCTTGTATTAGGTAGTTCAATCAAAATTGAATGGTGTTAATCGATGTCCCTGGAGGCACGAGAAATTCACTTAGTGAACCTCTCACATAGCACGTGTGATTGTGGGATATTAAAGAATACCCTTAATTTCGAGAGATATTGACCCAAACTCTTTTTGTTGAAACCCCCTCCCAATACTTAAAACTTCTTCCCCACCCGTTTTTATACCTCAATCCTTATAAACCACCCTACCCACCCCCACCTTAAACCCCTCATCCCCCCAATACCTGCAATATATTGGTTTGATTTTTATAATTTTAAAACCCACAATATGAACTAACGTGATAGGATATTGGTAAACAAGTGAAGCCCCCGTGCCTGGTGGATTGAGGTAGAGCCAAAGGCTAGATGAGGAGGCAGAGGGTGACACTAATGGCGAGGATCCCAATATAAGCGATGGTGGAACTTTGCTTGTCATTCAAATGTTCTTACTCATTTATTCATAATCCTTTCTTTCAAAGTTCCTATATAATGTGCTATTTATAAATGAGTGGTCACGTTTCCAGTGTGTTTCAGTTTTAGAAACACATACCTGTTTCCTCGTATCATGTAACTTAGGTCTGCAACCATAAATGGAATTGATTTAAATTCATTGCAATTAAATTTGTGGCACTGCTATGAACTTCCCTAGCCATTATTTGACTAGAACTCAATAAACCCTTTTTCAAAGCTAATATTAAATGTCAAACTAGAAGCAAGGCAATACTCATTGTAAAGGGCAATGTCCAGTAATAGGAAGAAGATAGAGATTACCAACAAAGGACATACCAAGAAATATTATAGTCAAACAAAAAATATGTTGAGAGAGAAACCAACCTTAGTGAGTTCTTCTTGTGAGTGATCAACTGTAGGAGATGTAGATTTAGTTAGGGAAACATGACCATTTACAACATTATTGATAGCTGCATCTGCAAAAGGATCGGGTGTGTTTCCACCATCCTTATTTTTTTCAGTTTCCATAAGCTCCACCTCCTCCTATTCTGTCAACTGAACCATAAGAGGGTAGCATACACAGATATGCCTACAAATTCATACATCTTGAATGCAGTGGCTTACTAATATAAATTCCTTCATAACAACCAACCGAAATATCTAATTGTGGTAAAAACAAGCAGAAGTTGTGAAGAGAATTCTTATACTATTGTTTAGTACTCTTATTTGATGCTTATGGATGGTTGATTGGATGTCTTTGATAATTGATGCTTGGTCAATGTATATTATCTTCAATTGTCTCTTGATAATAAATTATAATCAGGTAAGACCTTTCTCTATTATATTGGATGCTTGTCATTGAAAAGTTTAATAGTGTGCATGTTTGTCAAATTTGGTTGTGTCGCTATTAACCCTTGTTATGTCACTGCAAGCAGTGACATATATGGATGTGTTATGTCTATTAATCCAACCAACCGTACATTGTTTAATTTTTTGTGGTTCTAATTTTTTTTAAAGTTTTTAAATTTTATATTAAATAGAATTATTTTAATATTATTTATTTGATTGTTGATTGGGCTATATTTCAGTGATGTAGGTTTTGATATCGGCTCCTCCAGCGTTGGTGGCATATCAGACGTCATAGGTGTCAGCTAGATGTACTACAATTCAATTAAATCCTGAGTACAGTTGTTAGCTTTTCTTTGATACTGGCAACTTTTTGGAGTTTGAAGCCCAAATGTTCTATAGAAAATTGTTTTTGTTTGCTTAGATTCAGGCCTGGAAATTGACGGCCTACATAACGTTTTTTGGTTTTAAAACCGTATTTGACAGGTGGTTTTATTTTTGGCACATCACCATATACCAGTTTACAAAATTACATCCCATCAAATTGACGTTTAACTACTTTTCTTACCCATCATAAATTCTCGTACCTCCTTTTAGTCATCATAGCCCCTAGAAAAACAATTCTGGCCACTGGCAGGGAACATTTTGGTTTATTTTGGCAAACAAAGGAAACCTTGGATATTGTTTTATTTTCTAGACATAAAAAATTTAACAAATGTAAAAATATTAAAATATTGTTGTTGAAAAAATTAAAATCCTCGTTTTCCAGTGTGAGCTCCCCTCCAAATTTTCATGGTGACCGGGTTATGTGTAATATTTAACTCTGTTTTGCTTCTCTTCATAAACATTGTCTGTTTTTTTTCTTAAAAAATGATTTTATACTTCTTAGAGCCTGATTTTATTGAATATAACTGGTTCATGATATTATTGAACAGAACCAGTTCATGATATCATGATATATGCAATATTTCCCAAAGCCTGATTTTATTGAACATAACCGGTTCCAAAACATCACAGAGATGGAACATGAGGCATATAAGAGTATGGGACATTAGTGTTATACCCAAATCCTATCACCACCATGTGATAAGACCCTTGGCTTACATATTTGCCCTTAATCCCAATAGTTGGAGAGAAAACCCATGTTGTTTGTCAATCTTTCATGAAAATACTCAGCACTAGGCTTTCCCTGTTAACCATGACCGGTACCTTGTTCGTACCACCTGTATCTTGTTTACCATAAGTGGTGCCATCGTTTATAGCCTTTGGTCCATAAGCGTTTCTAACCTAAACCACTCTGTCATAAGAGGCAAAAAGCGGTACCCTGGGTAAAATGGGAAAAAGAGAGGTTTCTCGAGGCTTCTAGATCATCAGCCTCATGTCCTCTCTTATCCCTAACATTGTGGGTCAATTGAGCTCAAGATCCCCCCATCATAGGATCTTGGAGGCCACCTCATCCACAAATCTCTCAACCATTCCTATCCATTGAGGATTATAAATACAAGATCATGTCCATGGTTGAGGGGGAAGAACCATAGAGGTATTGTTATGCTGTTGGATTGACCACTTGGCCCAAGCCATTTGAGAGCATAGAGAGCAAAGTTGGAGCTTACGAGGATGAAGTGTTGGTTTCATGGAGATGCACATCAACACTAAGGCTTAATTGGTTGTAAACTTCTCCATTCATCTTAATGCAAAGCTGATTTTCGTCCCACATTACTGTTGTTCTTATTTCACATGTAAATGTTGTTGGATTCCTTAGTCACTGACATGGATAAATAGATTATGTTCTGGTAGCTTTGATGTGTTTGCGTTTCTGATCTAATTGTAGGTACACAGGTTCACTATCGAAGCAGCATTCCAGGTGTCTATGACATCCAGGGAGGGTCTTCATATTTTGTCGTTCACTCATTTGTTCTGGATCTGAACCACTCAGACTAGAGGAACAACTTCTGTCCGCACAAGGTGAAATATTCCTCCTTACAAATCTGGTGACTCCGCTCTCCAACTCTTGTTCAACTCTTGTCCAAATCCATGCTCCTTCTCCAACTCTCTTCAGTCAGATCTACTATCTGACTCGGTGGATTTTGGTTTGAAACTTCTAGATTTGTCTAGATATGAATTATTTCGATCTTTTATGCTCTTTTTTATTCTCAATCTATCAGTTTTTACCTTGATCTGATCTTTTTTTGACTTGATCTGTTGTTCTCCTTGGTGTTTTGGATTTATATAGGGAGCCACGCTTATGCAGTTAGGGAGAAGCGGTGCCACTGCCTGAACATAGTTAGCAGCATGTGATGCCACTGCCTGAGTCCTGTTGGCGAGAAGCGGTGTTGGTCTAGAACCGCTCTGTCAAAACCCCTGCAGCGCAGAGCCAGGTAGGCATCATTCCAAGACCTCTTTTTTTCATTTTTCGCAAAAAAATTGAGTTGATTTGCTTTCAGCCCTGCACTGTCAGGCTTTTGTGTTAGAATATGATGCTTGTGGTTTGAAATTTTATGGTTAAAGATTGGTTTGATTGGAAAATTCAAAAGCTAGATAAGGCTTATTGATTGTTCATTCACTTTTGTGCTTGTTGGTTGTGATTGTGAAAGGACTTCTCATTTTTTGAAAAGCTTTGGGTGTTATTAAGATCTCTTTTCATCTCTGTTATATAGATTGAAAGGAAAACATTTGATTAGCATCTAGGTTTCATTTCTTGTTTGCATAGAGAACTTCTTTTTCCTCCTTTAAAAAAGAATTTTTTTGACTGAGATTAGGTTATCATTATCAAGCATTAGACATTGGATCTCTGTTTGGCCTCACAAGCTTTCAGGCTCTTTATGTTCTTTTGTCTCTTATGCATTTAGTACTATCTCATCAAAATAAAAATATGATAGTTTTAAGTTAGATTTGCCTATGTTTTAAGAAAATATGAAAAATAGAGTGCATATGCATGTAGTGTGCTTTTTGTTTTTCTTTTAGGAAAAGAGACTCTTCCCCTTCTTATTGATTTCAAAAAAGAGAAATCAGTTTGGAAAGTGATACTTGTCTTTGAATTTGTGTTCAAGATTGTTGTTTGGAAATATTTTTGGTTTTGAAACAAAAGAAAATACTCTCTTTCCCTCCTGTAGGTAGGCATACTAAATGGTAAAGTAAAATATTTGCATACACATATTGCATGGTTTTACTTTTTATGTCAAAACACCATGCATTCACCTAATCGTCCACTTTAAAATTAATGGTAGTTATAGGTTAAAATTTACATAGCAATTGGAGTGATAGGTTAGAGACGTGTTCGGGCGTCGTTAAGCATAGGAGCTGTCGTTATTTGTCCGCATTACATCCCAGGACTCGCGCGGTTATTCCACATACCATCGGTATATCGAACAACCTTTAATGTACCCTTGAGGTATATAGAAAGGTACTTCACGTACTCAATTGAATATTGGAAGGCCCCTTGTGTATGGTAGACAACACTACTACCGATTCGAGCTCCCATGTACCTTGAGTATATCGGGAGACCCCACTAGGATACCTTATCCATCTGAGAAAAGACATTTGGCCATCTTGCTTGGAGCCATACATCGAAAACAACATTCGGGGAGATTACTACGCACGTACCCTAGAGGTATATCATGAGTGGCAACTTCTTGACAATCCTGGTGAGAGACCTGACTAACTGAACTCCTCCTGTCATTTTAAGTGTGCTTGTTTGACCTATATCTTGTGTAGGGAAATTTTTTGGTGTGTTTTCTAGTTTTTCAGACCCTAGGTTAGATAGGAACTGCACAAAATGGCTGAGTTAAGACAGTCCAGAAGAGTATGGGGCTTGCCACCCGATTTTATTCTTGTTTCAGGAGAAAATCCAATGGAAGCTATCGACCAAGGAGCTGCTACCACCTCCCAAGCGGGAGATAATGTGGTTGCAGAAAGTGGAGGACCATATTCTTCACACTCGCCTCCCTTGGTCCAACAACCTTTTTAGGGAAATACCTCATCCCATTCTCTCGTAGAAGGTCATGTTGATGATACTACCCATCTAGATTATGGTCCCAATGCTCCATTTTGGGATACCTCTATAGGACAGGCCATTGCCTCATATGGAACCCATTTAAACCCTTCTGGAGAAGTTTCTCCGAATGAAGAAGAACATAGAAAATACCACGCAGCCATTCTCCATGCACTGGAGATTGAAAGACAAATAGATGACATATTGGGCACGCCACCAGCAGGTTCCACAGCTGTTCCTATGGGATATCATTCACTTGCCGATTCTATGAGACCCATTGAACCGATTATAGATCACACAGTAACACCACACAACCCAGGTCAAAATACCAACCCCACCACCTCCCAGGTTATGTCTGTTCCCAATCTACCCAGGTCTTCTGCACCTAGGACCCAACCTTCAATTCCCGTTTCGTCATTACCTTTTACATGACCTACATTATCTGGCACCAAAATTGTACCTAGTCAAGGACAGACCTCTAATATAGAACCATCTACAGTTTATGTCCCTCCCACCCATACTATTGTGGTTAATCCCCCCTCTAGTTTAGGTCAGCCCTTGGGGGCCCCACCTGTAACCATTCAATCTTCTGGAGGTTATGGTTATCAAATACCTATAGGAAACATTAATTATCCACCTAATCCTACAGGAATACCTTATGTCGAAATTTCATACCCTAGTAATATTTTCACGCCATGGGGGCAGCCTACCTGGTCTTACATGCCAGCTATGGAGGGGATACCTATACATACTGCAGGAGGTGTTGGAGGATCGCCTCATGGAGGTCCTCCCCCTTGGGGGCCTAATGGTCTTGGAGGGCGTGGTGGCTTTCCTCATTTTGGTCCCAGTGGTCCTGGGGGGCTTGGTGGCTTTCCTCCTAATGGCCCTGGAGGGTCTGTTGGCCCTCCTCCTAGTGGTTCCGGAGGCGCTGGAGGTTTACCTCCCAGCGGCCCTGGAGGGTCTGGTGGTTTGCTTCCTGGGGATCCCGGTGGTCCTAGTGGTCCCAATGGTCCTAGTGGTCTTGAAGGCCCTGGTGGTCCTCCTCCCCGAGGCCCTAGTGGTCCTAATGGTCTTGATCCTAGAAATCAACCCCCTGCGGGTGGATTTTTCATTAGTTTTTCGTCACAACAACCTGTCTATCAGTCCACTAACAGTCCTACTGGTAATTATATGCCATATCAATATTACCAGTATGTGCAACCTAACCGTCAGTTACCTTTCCTAGAAACTTTGGACTTACCTGACTTGTCCAAGTTGATTAATGACCCCATTTGACACAATCCCTTGTGGCCTCCCATTCTGGTAAAGTTACCATCAGACATCCCGAAATTTGATGGGAAGCAGGGAGATGATTCGAAAAACCATGTCATGACATTCCATTTGTGGTGTTCTTCAAACTCCCTCATGGATGATTCAGTTTGGTTATGACTTTTTCAACGAACTTTGACCGGTACAGCTGCGAAGTGGTACATTGAACTCCCACAACATTCATTTGTGGATTTTGGCTCGTTTGCAACCGTGTTTCTTACACACTTTCAGCTCCCTATCTGTTATGAAATGGGTACTGATCTCTTAACCTCTCTATGATAGAACACCTCCACCCACATATCCGATCATATCCATGAGTGGAGAAGGTGGAGAAGGATTATTAAGGGACCTATCCCAGATCAATTACTAGCTGATTGGTTTACCAAATATTTGTTGCCTCCAATTACCCAAGATGTGGCTATGGGCGGTGCCATTATTGAAGAGAAGGATATTAGTCGAGCCCAGTATCTAGACTTGGTCTATTCCCAGTCTGGAACTCTTTATGACTTGATTCCTCAAGCTCCTTCCCCAAGCACCGACCCCACAAAGTCACCAGCAGAAGTACTTGATAATGGGATTGTTGGTTCAATCCAGTCCCCACCAGTAGCGAAACCTGCCAAGCAACCCCAGACTGCCACCCCTACTCCTTCGACTCCTAAGGTTTCCGCCGAGGTCAATTCTATTCAAAGTACTCAAACCTCGGGAAATAATAAAAAGAAGGGTAAAAGTAAGATTAAAAAACCCGGAAACCAACAGGAGAATCCAAGACCAACCAACAATGATAACGATGAAGGGAAGAGAAAAGAAAAATATCCATGTCTGCTATGCGGAGGAGTCCATTTCACAAAAGAGTGTCCCCGTCGGGAGGAAATCTCCCAGTTTCTGAAATAAAATCCTTCACCCGCAGTACTCACGGATCCTTTCCCCTCTCAACAACAACTGATAGACCACATGTCTAATCAGGGTAACTCTAGTTCGTCAGAGGAAATTCGTATGATGTCCTCGAATACCATTTATCTGCAAACTCGAAGTCAGAATTATGACAAATCCGTAGACAAGAAAGAAGATCATTCTTCTTTAGGGAAAGCTCCCTCTACTAGTTCTCTCAAATCCTCGTCTATTGTCCCCCTATCCATTGAGAAGCCTACACTCGACATGATTTTGCGTCCACCCAAGAGTACTCTTTGGAAGGCTGTATTTAACCCTAATGCCCGAGCTGCTCAATTTCATAATGTAGTTGAAGAGCTCGCTCAGGCACCTTGTGCATTGTCTACCTTAGAAGTACTCCAAAGTTGTCCTACACATCGCAAAAACTTGTTAACAACATTAGGATCTTTAGACCTGGATAATACTAATTTGATTCATTTCAATGTTTAGAACTATAAGTCTAGGTTACCTCATCAACTTTCTTTTCAGATCATTACAAAAGTAGTTGGAAAGATTTTTTTTTGAACGGTACTAGATGAAGGCGCTTCAACCTTGATTTTGTCTCTGTCTTGTTGGAAAGCTCTTGGATTGCATGAGCTTTTATCATCACCTACGACTCTCAAAGCCTTTGACGAATGAGGTTTCCAGCCCCATGGTCTCATATCAGCTGTAGCGGTCAAGCTTGGGGGAAAAACCATTTCCATTCAAGTAGAAGTGGTAGATGCCTTGTTAGACTACAACCTCCTTCTAGGAAGAAATTGGTTTTATTCCATGACTGCTGTCACTTCAACAGTATTCCAAACAGTCCAATTTTTGAATCTAGGGACAATTGTTACCATTGCCCAGCTTGAATTCTGCACGTCGGATGTTACTACCTCTATGGCTAATAACATCCCCATGTTAGGCCAGTCCCCTCCTCCTTACCAGTCGATTGGGGTAGGCATGTTGAAGGATTCATCCCTTATGGGTTTTTTCCATCCACTCCTCCTAACACGGATACTGCGACAGTCCATATGATCGCCTCATTTAATTGTGAGCCTAAGGGCAAACAAGTTGTTGAGTCCACCTCATTGAGTTCACACGAAGAAATGTATGACACATTCAAACCTTTTCTGATGATCACACTAATGACCTTCATCTAGTGGCTTCGGATCCTTACCATTTACCTTAGTAGTTAGAACCTTCTCTTCCCATTCTAGATTATCTCTCAGATACTTTTCCTTTCAACGAGTCTATTCTGGAGATCATGAGTACGGATGAGTCCATTTGGAAGGATCACCATCATAGATCCATGTTCCTCTCCAACACCGGTTTGGTTAATCATGATTATGCATCCATGTTTCCTACTGATATTGTCAACGTACCCCAAAGTCCCATATTGTTGCAGGACACAGATTTTGAAGGAAACCTTTGCAACATTACTCAGTTGAATCTGTTTGACATATCAACCAAGCCTGGTACCATTGAGCATGTTCATGTTGGGCAGCATTGCTCGGCAGATGAATTTGAAGCATACATGGCACTTTTCAAAGAATTTTGTGATATTTTTTCCTGGTCTTATGAATAGATGCCAGGGATTGAACCATCCATTGTGGTCCATGAGATTAAAACCTATCCCACGGCCAAACCGGTCAAGTAAAAACTAAGACAAGTCCATCCACGGAAGGTCGCAACTATTAAAGCTAAAATAGAGAAACTTCTCAAAGTTGGGTTTATTTATCCCGTACCCCTGACGAAATGGGTATCGAACGTTGTCCCTGTTACTAAAAAGTAGGGCACCATTAGAGTCTGTATCGACTTTAGGGATTTGAATAAAGCTTGTCCCAAGGACAACTTTCCTACTCCACACATTGATCAAATTATTGACAACTATGCTGGAAGTGTCGTCTTCTCATCTATGGATGGATTCTCCAGCTATAATCAGATTGAGATATTACCCACTGATCAACACAAGACGAAATTCATTTTTCCATGGGGAACCTTTGCATATAAGAAGTTACCTTTTGGCTTGAAAAATGCTGGAGCCACGTTCCAGCGTGCGATGTCCTATGCATTTCACGATATTAAACATATTGTTGAACCGTACCTTGAGGACCTCCATGCTCATTCATAGCGATGGGAGGACCACCCTGTTCATTTTAGAGACATATTCTTGAGATGCCGTCATTATAATATACATCTCAATCCGCATAAATGTGTTTTTTTCGTTGAAACGGGACGTCTGCTAGGTTTTGCGGTCTCCAAAGATGGCATCTGGATTGATCCTCTGAAAATTTCCACCATTTTGGCTCTACCAGCCCCAACTAATCTCCTTGAACTCCAAAGTTTGCAATGGAAGGAAAAATTCCTCCGACGTTTCGTATGCAATTTCACAGAGAAAATGCATGGTTATATGCGTTTCCTTAAAAAGGACAGTCCGTTCTTTTGGGATGACCAAGCCTAATGCGCCTTTGATAATCTCAAACATGCTCTGACTCATTCACCGTGATACACCCCCCAGATTATTCAAAGGACATTCTCCCGTGTATTGCTGCCTCTGCTACTACCATCGCTATGGTTTTGGTGCAGGAAAATCCCAACGGTCAAGCGCACGTGATTTACTATGCTAGCAAGAATCTCATGGATACTGAAACTCAATATTCATGCATGGAGAAGTTAGCATTGGCCACGGTCATTGTTTTACAAAACTTTCATCACTACATTTTTCTCTGCACAACCACTGTATTGGAAGACTAGAACTCTATGTATTACATCCTGACTCGTCAGGTGCTCGGGGGCAAGTACTCCCAATGGATAGTCATACTACAGGAGTTTGATCTAGAATTTTCCAAAGCCACATCAAAGAAATCCTTGGTCTTTGTCGAGCTCATGTGTGATATTCCCTGTGCTTCGACGGAATCTGAGGCCAGTGATTCATTTCCGGATGAATTCCTGTTCCTGATTAACACTACCGATCCATGGTATGGATATTTTCTTGTTTATCTCCAAACACAATGATTTCAGCCGCATTTATCCCATGACAATCGCCACCGTATCCGTCACCATGCGAAATACTACCTCAACCTGAATGATACCTTGTATAGACGTGGGATTGATTCTATTCTCCAGAGATGCCTCACCCATGAGGAGGCTAAACATGTGTTGAATGATTGCCACTCTGGAGCATGTGGCGGTCATTTATCTAGGATGGCTACAGCCCAGAAAATCCTTTGCGCTAGCTATTTCTGGCCTTCCATCTTCAAAGACTGTCATGAGGCTGTTAAGAAATGCCCACCTTGTCAACACTTTTATCCCAAAAAGTGCACACATCCTGCTCCGCTACACCCCGTCATTGTTGTTGGCCCATTTTCCAAATGGGGGATTGAATTTATGCACTATAAGCCTACCTCAGCCGAGGGGCATGGTTACATCATCATAGCCATTGACTATTTTACAAAATGGGTTGACGCCATGCCTACATATGCAGAAGATGGTAATACTGCCGCTCTCTTCTTGTTCAATCATATCATAGCTAGATTTGAAGTCCTGCAGTCCATCGTTACCGATCACGGATCACATTTCCATAATCAAATGATGGAGGAACTGAGTTCCAAGCTAGGTTTTCGCCATGAAAACTCTATGCCATATTATCCACAAGCTAATGGTCAGGTAGAGGCCATTAAAAAAGTTTTAAAAACTATGCTTCATCGAATGGTTGGAGATCATAAATCCAACGGGCACCATGTTATTTTCTCCGCTCTTTGGGCTTATAGGACTTCTTTGAAAATAGCCACTGGTTTCACGCCATTCCAGCTTGTCTATGGACTCGAAGCCATCTTACCGATTCAATGTCAGATTCCATCTTTACAACTCGCCATCGAAATTATCCCAGACACTTCCGCAGAGGAAGAAATATTTTTGTACTTGAATAACCTTGATGAGACTCAAAGAGATGCTGCCTTGGCTAATGAGGCACATAAGAAATGCGTCAAGGCGCAGTATGATAAATCCATCCAACCTTGTGTCTTTAATGAGGGTGACCTAGTTTTGACTTACGACCAGAGATATGACAAACTAGGGAAGGGTAAGTTTGAGTCCATGTGGTACGGTCCTTTCATCATTTCTAAAGTTTTAGAGAAAGAAGCCTACGAACTCGATGACTACGATGGAATCCCTTTGGGGCAACCTCGCAATGGGTTGTACCTAAAAAGGTACTATGCCTAGGTCTTTCTTGGATGGTGTCTTGTATATATGTATATTGATTGGCTTTTAGTGTGCTTTTAGTATTTTCAAGATGGTTTTGAGTTTAGTGTCCGCATTTGTTTATACCATATTTTGGTCATGTAGAGTAGATGACTTTCTATAGTTTCGTTGATGGTGCTTTTCGCCACACCTTGTATCTTGCCTCAACTGCTTGGGTCCTCTATTCCCAAGCTAAAGATTTGATGAGTTCAGGAGCGATTTTTATTGGTCCCGCTACCAATAACATCGTCGAGTATCATGCAGTCATCGATATTCTGAGTGAAGCTGCCTCCCAAGATGTTCGCAATATGGTAGTCTTGATGGACTCACAACTCGTGGTTTGTCATCTAAATCCATGTCTACACCATTAGAAATCCTGTGCTTCTCCACCTCTTTCGGAGAGTATGCTTGCTAGAAAGATCATTTGAAATCATCACTTATAGGTATATCTCGAGGGAACATAATGTAGTTGCTGACTAATTAGCTAATTACATCCTAGATTGGCATATTGCCCATTCATGACATTAAAATCAAACATGGTCCATTGTATATAAACATTTAAAGACACATAAAACTCATGTAAAATACATTCACTATTTGAGACATATAAACACCAGGAAAAATTCTATATATATATATATGAACAAGTTTACAAAAATAGCTCCAGAGACCTCATCCGAAGCATGTAGGCTTTCAAGCAAAAATCATCACACAAAATCCTGAAGCTATAAGCTTTTAGTAGATATCTCATACACACAATGTCTAGTGATGCTTGTGGTAGCACATCACTGCTCGGGCTACTCTACGTAGCATCCTACTAAATCGACCCGGTACTCCCACTGTGGGTCTCTGATACCTCAGAGAGAGGTCATTAATGGAAGCGTTAGGGATATCCAAGGTCAACCTCTCCAGGTTTTGCTCTAACTCCCCGGTGATATCATCACCCTACGGTACAAAGTGGGCTCTAGCTCATCTATCCAATGGGGAAGATCCCCCAGGTCGTGCTGCTCCAACATCTACATGAGAATATCTAGGTCTTGTTACTTAACAAAAAAAGAATAAAACATCAAAAAACATAAAAAAAATTCATCCATTTTAGGGTTTCTTGCTTCTTACCGATGTCACCCCACTGTCTGCCAGGTGGGAGTGGTAGGTCAAGATCTCTACTGAAGTCTGTGCCCATGTAAGCATAATCCTCCACTATGAGGATCTGATCTTGGAGCCATTTGAAGAATGGGTCACCGAACTTCACCTTCCCCTACCCATTCCAGTATGAGCCATAATCTGGACCCACCTCAGCATACGGGGGTCTCGCGCTCTCAGCTCTGTGAAGACCACTTGAGGTCTCATCTATGGTACCTGCTCAAAGAAGAAGCAGGATAAAATGGAACCAAAGCCAAACTACTTCAGTTCTCCCTGCCGACACTTAGTTAGCTGATCTTTGAATATCGAAAGCAAGGATTCCTCCCAGTTGAATACTGAAGGTGCCATGACCTCTATGACATATGACATGTGTGCCCTAGAAGCCTGGTGCACACCCTGAATCCGGGCCACTCTGTGCATAGTAAATAGGACAGTTCATAGAGGCCCGTTCATCACTTCTTTGATGGGGATTTTCTTCCCCGATGTCCTCATCCCTGGGATACAATAACGGTCTATTAACTCTCGCATGGTAATATCCCCTCCTTGGGAACCTATCAGCGAGATGGGGGCACCCTGTCTCGAGAGACTAGTCAAGAAGTAGATTTCCTCTACCTCTACTATTAGAATATGGGCCCCAACCTCAAAGTGCTACTGCTACAGATTCCACATCCGAAGTATGTGCTCTAGCAACCGCTCATGTGATACCATGCTTGGGGTCCGGAATAATTTCAGGAGCCCACAGTCTCATAATGTGTCTATATAACCCGCATTCCTTTCAACGAAAGCATCATCATTGTCATGTTGTCTTTCTTTCCATATTACCATGATTAATCAACAAAGACTTGCCAAAAACAATCATAGCACATATTAGAATCATCCTTAATCATTTAAATTTAAAAGAATGATTTATTTTTGCTTGTGCTATCATTTTTAAATCTCCACGGCCGGCACAACCTATGCGCCGTTGGAGACAGTCGGTGGCACCACCTGTTAGCCTTGTTCTAGGTGCAGTTCTAGTGAGGTACCGTGTATCCTACAAGGGGTATGCGCGGTGCCTGTTTCCATGGTTTTAGGGCTTGCCATACAATCCCAAAACCCCATCAAAACTCAAAACAAAGACTATGAAAAGGAAGAGTATGGTTTTAAATGTTACCTAGAACTGACGACGCTCAAATCCGACGGTGGGAACTCATAGTATCAGCCGCTGAAGATTTGACTAGGAAAGTGCTCCAAATGCTCTCCACTATGGGTAAATAGTAAAATGATTTGATCTTTTACTATTTACATTACTTATATATGCATTTTTGGGTTTGAAATGCTATAGTTTTGATTTAAAATCACTTTTTACTCAAAATTTATCAGTTGTAATCCCTTAAGGCTAGTTGTGAGTGCATTTAAAATTTGTTTTTTGAGTCGATTGTAGGATAGAAGAATCATAGAAAAAAGCTTCAGGAGTTTGTTTATGACTTTTTCATACTTCCATAAAATGGAAAAAGTTGATGAGCATTTGTTGATGATGATGATGATGATGATGATGTTTAACGTCCACTGAGACCAGATTGGTCTATCGGACCTAAAGAAACAGATTATTGGCAGTGATCAGCTCACCGCTGAGTGCTTTACAAGTCTAGCTCTATAATTCTAACAGAAATTTCCTACAAAACTTGGATCTGTCTATGAAATTTATTCTAGCTGTCCATATTATGCATTCTTGCTAGCTTCATTTTGCTGGCTTCTTGTCTTTATAGGAGAAAATGTCTTTGTTGTATTCTTTGGAGATGATGGAGCAGTTTTGTTCTTTTTGCCAACTTTGATCCAACCTATTGAACTATCTTTGCCGTCACTAAGGAGAGCTTCTTCTGAGTCGGCATGAGGATCTGCAATGTGCAGATTCCCTTGTGGGAGATTTTTGGCTGAATCTGCTAGGGTACTATGTGCTGCAGGGGAGTCTTCATTATGAGCCTGAACAGATTTCTTGCCTGCATCGGATTTGGATTTTCTAAAGGAACTTCGCTTTTGCTCACAGTATGAGATTTCTTGTCCTACATCGGATCTGGATTTTCTAAAGGAACTTCGCTTTTGCTCACAGTGTAGTGATCTGGATTTGCTCCACTCCACCACGTGGATCTGCGGTGGTTTTTCCTGGGATTGGAATTCTGTGATTCTTTGGGACAATCTTTAGCTAGATGTCCTATTTCAAAGCAACTTCGGCATTTGAATAAAATGCTTTCATAATCTAACTTTTGGATCCATACATAGCTCTTACTCATTAGAGGAATTTCGGCTGGGAATCCTATGCTAAAGTCCATTTCCACGCAGATACGAGCATAGGTAGTCTTGAAGTAGGCCTGTGTGTCTTCATTGCTGAAGTAGAAGGTACCAAGTGAATTTCCAATGGCTTCAAGAGAGGTAGAGTTCCAAATATGCAAGGGCAGGTTGGGGAGCCTGACCCAAACTGGGGCCGAAGAAATTTGTTCTGAAGTTGGGTCAAAGGAAGGGTTCCAGGGCTTCATGAACAACCCCGATTTTCCCCAAAACCCCGAGTAGAAGGATAAATCAAAATTTTATTAGAGACAATAGGTTCCCATACCTCTGAGACCCACTGGTGTAGATCGGTTAATCGAGGCCATAGGCCATTGAATCTGTAGATTAGGGCGGTTTCTTCGAATTGTGCTGCTTCCTCTAAAGACCGATCCACCACAGGAATAGAAGGTGCTGGCCTTTCTTGAACAACCAGAACTTTCTTGCTATCAATGGCAGACCCGGGGGCTTTTCCAGCCGGCCCAAGGACCGCAGCGGCATGATCACGCTCCTTAAACCCAGTATCAAAGGTCCGAGTCCATTTCCGATTCTTTCCAGGCTCGTAAAAACTGACATTGTGTAAAGAAACCTCATGGAGTCCTCTTTAAACTCTTTTTAGGCTCCCTAAATATGAAAAGATTGTCGAGCGATCTTGTCTTCTTCACGCTCGTTAAAGCATTTGAAGAGTCGTCTCTCCGATGGTAGGTTATCTTTTTCAGTTCTGATAGACTGTTTATGAAAAAGGAACACTCCAGCCAATCATGACTGGAAGAGTTCTCTAAGGTATGATTTTACACTTTTTCGGGCCTTAGGGACTAAATCATACGAAAAAGGACCCCTTTGGAGTCTTCTTCTGTAATTTTTCAAACTCTTTAAACATGAACGATATCGAGTTTTCTTTCATTGGACTCATTAAATTAAACATTGAGAGACCCATTTTGGGAACGAACCCCTCCTCTCTTAGGTTTGTAAAACATATGAGTCTGGACTTGTCTTCGGACAAGCATACCGAGTGTTTGTTACCCTCTTTGAACTCATAAAACTGAAAAGAGGCACTCATCGATCATGATGGGGAAAATGGGAAGGGAATAATTTTGCAAATAAATGGCAGTAGTTTGTCGTTACCTTTGAACATGGAAATTGTATGCATATCATGTCAGTTAATTGAGTATTCAGCTGATCTTCGTGACGATCCACTTTCATGAGTCATACCACTCCTTTGAGTCTTTCAAAAGAATGCATTGTCCATTGTTGCATTGTGTATTTGTCCCGTTTAGTCATGCTGCCAAGTCTTTTGTCGTGCTACCCAATGTTCAAAGGGAAGTTGAAGAATTTTTTCCTTTGCAGTCAAAACAGTCTCTCTGTCAATATTTTTGAGTCAGTCCTATGGTTACTACATTCACATCATTCCAGAATTATGTTCCGAGTTTCGTGTCGTCCATGTGGGACTCATCATGGCCCTCCTTCGACGAGACTATTCCTGTTGACATCAGCTCATCATCCGGGAAATAGTCTTAGAAACAAAAACTTAGTACCTTGAGATCTGTATGCCTTAATGACAGATTCTTTCGCTCTCGACATAGGTTCACATCATTGAACTTTGATCGATAAAATTGATTGGGTGTTTGACATCAGGACATCTATTCACACTCAGTAGATTGTACTAGGGTACCTTGGGAATCATTGACATCAAGGGTGATCTCCATCGCACTTGTTAACGGTTCACATCATTGGTCGGTAATCAAGTGGTTTCTACCATGTTCAAATTCAGATCATTGTAATTACATGGTTAGAATCGTACTTTGCAAAAGACGAGATGAAGACCCTGGGTATTTGTTTAAAGTGCTCATTTATTTTCCCCAGGTTGCGATGGAGTTTTGTATATCTAGCATGGATCCACATTTGTATGGTCATGGCTATGCTAAAATTTGTGTCTGTATGACATAGATCTACATTGTATGTCTGGTAGCTATGTCCAAGTTTGAGTCCTCTATCACATGGATCTACGCTGTATTCTAGTAGCCATGCTTGTTTATTCCTCCCATGGATCTGTCTTGTATTGGTATATAGCCATGAGTTGGTTACTTGTGTCTGTGAGTCAAAAATATTGATGTATTACAGATGTCTACTTGACGACATGCTCCGATTGAGATGACATTTTCACCTCGAATTGACAACTTGTTCTCTCAAAGCTCTTGTTTATCGTATCCCTATAAGACTCATGCTTTGGGGGGCATCCTGTTATACCCAAATCCTCTCACCACCATGTGATAAGACCCTTGACTTACATATTTTCCCTTAATCCCAACACTTGGAGAGAAAACCCATGTTGTTTGTCAATCTTTCATGAAAATACTCAGCACCGCACTTTCCCTATTAACCGTGAGTGGTACCTTGTTCACACTGCCTGTATCTTGTTTACCATAAGCGGTGCCACCGCTTATAGCCTTTGGTCCATAAGCGTTTCTAACCTAAACCACTCTGTCATAAGAGGCAAAAAGCGGTACCTTAGGTACAATGGGAAAAAGAGAGGTTTCTCGAGGCTTCTAGATCATGAGCCTCGTGTCTTCTCTTATCCATAACATTGTGGGTCAGTTGAGCTCGACATCTCCCCATCATAGGATGTTGAAGGCCACTTCATCCACAAATCTCTCAACCATTCCTATCCATTGAGCCTTATAAATAGAAGCTCATCTCCATGGTTGAGGGGGAAGAACCATAGAGGTATTGTTATGCTGTTGGATTGACCACTTGGCCCAAGCCATTTGAGAGCATAGAGAGAAAAGTTGGAGCTTATGGGGATGAAGTGTTGGTTTCATGGAAATGCACGTCAACACTAAGGCTTCATTGGTTGTAAAATTCTCCATTCATCTTAATGCAAAGCCGATTTCCGTCCCACATTACTGTTGTTCTAATTTCACATGTAAATGTTGTTGGATTCCTTAGTCACTGTCATGGATAAATAGATTATATTATGGTAGCTTTGATGTGTTTGTGTGTCTGATCTAATTGTAGGTACACAGGTTCACTATCAAAGCAACATTCCAGGTGTCTACGACATCTAGGGAGGGTCTTCATCCTTTGTCGTTCACTCATTTGTTCTAGATTTGAACCATTCAGACCAGAGGAACAGCTTTTGTCCACAGAAGGTGAAATATTCCCACATGCTAGGAGCTTTAGACCCGGATAATACTAATTTGGTTCTTTTCAATGTTGAGAACTATAAGTCTAGGTTACCTCATAAACTTGCTTTTCAGATGATTACGAAAGTAGTTTGAAAGAAAGTTTTTCGAACGGTACTAGATGAAGGTGCTTCAACCTAGGTTTTGTCTCTATCTTGTTGGAAATCTCTCAACTCTTTCAAGCTTGTAACATCACCTATGACTCTCAAATCCTTTGACGGACGAGGTTTCCAGACCCACGGTCTCATATCAGCCCTAGTGGTCAAGCTTGGGGGAAAAACCATTTCCATTCAAGTAGAAGTGGTATATGCCCCGTTCAACTACAACCTCCTTCTAGGAAGAAATTGGTTCTATGCCATGACTGTTGTCGCTTCAATAGTATTCCGAACAGTCTAATTTCCGCATCTAGGGAGAATTGTTACCATTGACCAGCTTCTGCACGTCGGATGTTACTACCTCTACGGACAATAAAATCCCCATGTTAGGCTAGTCCCCTCCTCCTTACCAGTCGATTGGGGTAGGCATGTTGAGGATTCATCCCTTATGGGGATTTTTCCATCCACTCTTCCTAACATGGATACCGTGACACTCCATATGATCGCCTCATTTGATTGTGAGCCTAAAGGAAAAAAAGTTGTTGAGTCGACCTCGTTGAGTTCACATGAAGTAATGTATGACACCATTCAAACCTTTTTCGATGTTCACACTGATGACCTTCATCTAGTGGATTCGTATCCTTACCATTTACCTTATTGGTTAGAACCTTCTCTTCCTGTTCTATATTATCTCTTGGAGACTTTTCCTTCCGATGAGTCTATTCTAGAGATCATGAGTATAGATGAGTCCATTTGGGAGGATCACCATCATAGATCCATGTTCCTCCCCAACACCAGTTTGATTAACCACCAGTTTGATTAACCATGATTACGCATCCCTGTTTCCTATTGATATTGTCAACGTACCCCAAAGTCCCATATTGTTGCAAGACACATATTCTGAAGGAAACCTTTGCAACATTACTCAGATGAATCTGTTTGACATATCAGCCAAGCCTGGTACCATCGAGCATGTTCATGTTGGGAAGAACTGCTCGGTAGATGAATTTGAAGCATACATGGAACTTTTCAAAGAATTCCATGATATTTTTGCATGGTCTTATGAAGAGATGTCAGGGATTGACCTGTCCATTGTGGTCCATGAGATTAAAACCTATCCCACGGCCAAACCTATCAGGTAAAAACTAAGGCAAGTCCATCCACGAAAGGCAGCTATTAAAGCTGAAATAGAGAAACTTCTCAAAGATGGGTTTATTTATCCCGTACCCCTGATGGAATGGATATTGAACATTGTCCCTATTAATAAAAAACAGGGCACCATTAGAGTCTGTATCGATTTTAGGGATTTGAATAAAGCTTGTCGCAAGGACAACTTTCCTACTCCGCACATCGATCAGATTATCGACAACTGTGATGGAAGTGTCAACTTCTCATTTATGGATGGCTTCTCTGGATATAATCAGATTGAGATATTACCCATCGATTAGCACAAGACGACATTCATTTTCCCATGGGGAACTTTTTCATATAAGAAGTTACCTTTTGGCTTGAAAAATGTTGGATCCACGTTCTAGTGTGCGATGTCCTATGTGTTTCACGATATTAAACATATTGTTGAACCATACCTTGACAACCTCCCTGCTCATTCATAGTGATGGGAGGACCACCTTGGTCATCTTAGAGACATATTCCTGAGATTCCGTCATTATAATATACGGCTCAATCCGCATAAATGTGTTTTTTCGTTGAAACGGGCCGTCTACTAGGTTTTGTGGTCTCCAAAGATGGCATCCGGATTGATCCTCTGAAAATTGCCTCCATTTTGGCTCTACCAGCCCCAACTAATCTCCTTGAACTCCAAATTTTTCAAGGGAAGGAAAATTTCCTCCGTTGTTTCGTATGCAATTTCGTAGAGAAAACGCACGGTTATATGTGTCTCCTTAAAAAGGACACTTCGTTCTTTTGGGATGACCAAGCCCAATGCGCCTTTGATAATCTCAAACATGCTTTGACTCATTCACCCATGATACACCCCCCAGATAATTCAAAGGACTTTCTCTTGTATATTGCTGCCTCTGCTACTACCATCACTATGGTTTTGGTGCAGGAAAATCCCAACGGTCAGGAGCACGTGATTTACTACGCTAGTAAGAATCTCATGGATTCTGAAACTCGATATTCACGTGTGCAGAAGTTAGTATTGGCCACGGTCATTGCTGTACAAAAATTTTGTTACTACATTTTGCTCCGCACAACGACTGTATTAGCAGACCAGAACTCTATGTATTACATCCTGACTCGTCAGGTGCTCAGGGGAAAGCACTCCCGATGGATAGTCATACTACAGGAGTTTGATCTGGAATTTTCCAAAGCCACATCAAAGAAATCCTTGGTCTTTGTCGAGATCATGTGTGATTTTCTCTGTGCTTTGATGGAATTTGAGGCCAGTGATTCATTTCCAGATGAATTCCTGTTCTTGATTAGCACTACTGATGCATGGTATGGATATTTGCTTGTTTATCTCCGAACACAATGATTTAAGCCGCATTTATCCCATGACGATCGCCGCCGTATCCATCACCACGCGAAATACTACCTCATCCTGAATGATACCTTGTATAGACATGGGATTCATTCTATTCTCTGGCGATGCCTCACCCATGAGGAGGCTGAACATGTGTTGAATGATTGCCACTCTGGAGCATGTGGCGGTCATTTATTTGGGATGGATATAGCCCAGAAAATCCTTTGCGCTGGCTATTTTTGGCCTTCCATCTTCAAAGACTATCATGAGGCTGTTAAGAAATGCCCACCTTGTCAACACTTTTATCCCAAAAAGCACACACATCCTGCTTCACTACACCCCGTCATTGCCGTTGGCCCATTTGCCAAATGGGGGATTGAATTTATGCACTGTAAGCCTACCTCAGCTGGGGGGCATGGTTACATCATCATAGCCATTGACTATTTTAAAAAATGGGTTGACGGCATGCCTACATATGCAAAAGATGGTAAGACTTCCACTCTCTTCTTGTTCAATAATATCATAGCTAGATTTGGAGTCCCGCAGTCCATCGTTACCGATCACGGATCACATTTCCATAATAAAATGATGGAGGAACTGAGTGCCAAGCTAGGTTTTCTCCATGAAAACTCTACGCCGTATTATCCACAAGCTAATGGTCAGGTAGAGGCCATTAAAAAAGTTTAAAAAACTATGCTTCATCGGATGGTTGGAGATCATAAATCCAACTGGCACCACGTTATTTTCTCTACTCTTTGGGATTATAGGACTTCGGTGAAAACAACCACTGGTTTCACGCCATTCCATCTTTTCTATGGAATCGAAGCTGTCTTACCGATTCAATGTCAGATTCCATCTTTACAACTTGCTGTTGAACTTCTCCCAGACACTTCTGCAGAGGAAGAAAGATTTTTGTACTTGAATAACCTTGACGAGAATCAGAGAGATGCTACCTTGCCTAATGAGGCACATAAGAAATGCATCAAGGCGCAGTATGGTAAATCTGTCCAACCTCGTGCCGTTAACGAGGGTGACCTAGTTTTGACTTATGACTAGAGATATGACGAACTAGGGAAGGGTAAGTTCGAGTCCATGTGGTACGATCCTTTCGTCATTTCTAAAGTTTTAGAGAAAGGAGCCTACGAACTCGTTGACTACGATGGAATCCCTTTGGGGCAACCTCGCAATGGGTTGTACCTAAAAAGGTACTATGCCTAGGTCTTTCTTGGATGGTATCTTGTATATATGTATATTGCTTGGCTTTGAGTGTGCTTTTAGTATTTTCAAGATGGTTTTGATTTTAGTGTCCGTAACTGTTTATACCATGTTTTGGTCATGCAGATTAGATGAATTTCTATGGTTTCATTGATGGTGCTTTCCGCCACACCTTGAATCTCGCCTTAGCTGCTTGGGTCCTCTTTTCTCGGCTGAAGATTTGATCAGTTCAGAAGCGGTTTGTATTGGTCCCGCTACCAATAACATCACCGAGTATCAAGCAGTCATCGGTCTTCTGACTGAAGCCGCCTTCCAAGATGTTTACAATCTAGTAGTCTTGATGGACTCACAACTCATGGTTTGTCATCTAAACCATGTCTACACCATTATAAATCCTATGCTTCTCTGCCTCTTCCGGAGAGTACGCTTGTTAGAAAGATCATTTGAAACCATCACTTATAGGCACATCCCTAGGGAACATAATGTAGTTGCTGACTCATTAGCTAATTACATCCTAGATTGGCATATCGCCCATTCATGACGTTAAAATCAAACATGGTCCATTTTAAATAAACATTTAAAGACACATAAAACTCATGTAAAATACATTCACCATTTGAGACATATAAACACCAGGAAAAATTCTGTATATATATATATATATATATATATATGAACAAGTTTACAAAAATAGGTCCCAAGACCTCATCCAAAGCACGTAGGATTTCAGGAAAAAATCGACATACAAAATCCTGAAGCTGTCAGCTTCCAGTAGATATCTCATACACACAATGTCTAGTGATGCTCGTGGTAGCAAATCACTTCCCGGGCTACTCTACGTAGCAGCCTACTAGATCGACCTGGTACTCCCAGTGTGGGTCTCTGATACCTCAGAGGGAGGTCATCAATGGAAGCGTCAGGGATATCCAAGGTCAACCTCTCTAGGTTTTACTCTAACTCCCCAGTGATATCATCGCCCTATAGTACAAAGCGGGCTTCAGCTTGTCTATCCAATGGGGAAGCTCCCCTAGGTCGTGCTGCTCCAACATCTGCATGAGAATATCCAGGTCTTGTTACTTAACATAAAAAGTATAAAACATCAAAAAACATAAAAACATTTCATCCATTTTAGGGTTTCTTGCTTTTTACCGATGTCACCCCACTGTCCTCCAGGTGGGAGCGGTAGGTCAAGATATCCGCTGAAGTTTGTGCCTGCGTAAGCATAATCCTCCACCATGAGGATCTGATCTTGGAGCCATCTGAAGAACGGGTCACCGAACTTCAGCTTCCCCCTACCTGCTCGAGTATGAACCATAATCTGGACCCACCTCAGCATACAGGGGTCCCGTGCTCTCAGATTTGTGAAGACCACTTGAGGTCTCATCTGTGGCACCCGCTTGAAGAAGAAGCAGGCTAAAATGGAACCAAAGCCAAACTGCTTCAGTTCTCCCTGCCAACACTTAGTCAGCTGATCTTTTAATATCGAAAGCATGGCTTCCACCCAGTTGAATACTGTAGGTGCCATGGCCTCTCTGGCATATAACATGTGTGCCCTAGAAGCCTGGTGCACACCCTGACTCCTGTCCACTCTCTGCATAGTAAATAGGATAGTCCGTAGAGGCCTGTCCATCATTGCTCTGATGGGGATTTTCTTCCTCGATGTCCTCGTCCCTGGGATACAGTGACAGTATATCAACTCTCGCGTGGTAATATCCTCTCCTCGAGAACCTATCAGTGAGATGGGGGCACCCCGTCTCGAGAGACTAGTCAAGAAGTAGATGTCCTCTACCTCTACTGTCAGAATATGGGCCCCAACCTCAAAGTGGTGCTGCTCTGGATTCCACATCCGAAGTATGTGCTCTAGCAACCGCTCATGTGATACCATGCTTGGGGTTTGAAAGAATTTCAGGAGCCCATAGTCTCGTAATGCGGCTATACAACCTGCATTCCTTTCAGCGAAAGCGTCATCATTGTCATGTTGTCTTTATTTCCATATCACCATGATTGATCATCAAAGACATGCCAAAAACAATCATAGCACATATTAAATTCAAAAGAATGATTTATTTTTTCTTGTGCTATCATTTTTAAATATCCACGGCTGGCACCGCCTGTGCGCCGTTGGAGACAGGCGGTGGCACCGCCTGTCAGCCTTGTTCTAGGCGTGGTTCTAGTGAGGTACTGCGTATCCCACAAGGGGTATGCGTGGTGCCCATTTACATGGTTTTAGGGCTTGCTATACAATCCAAAAACCCCATCAAAACTCAAAACAAAGACTATGAAAAGGAAGAGTAGGGTTTTAACTGTTACCTGGAACTGACAGTAAGAACTCTCGGTATCAATCACTGAAGATCTGACTAGGAAAGTGCTCCAAATGCTCTCTACTATGGGTAAATAGTAAAATGATTTGATTTTTTACTATTTACATGACTTATATATGCATTTTTGGGTTTGACATGCTATAGTTTTGATTTAAAATCACTTTTTACTCAAAATTTATCAGTCATAATCTCGTAAGGCTAGTTGTGTGTCAAAACCCCAAATTTTCACACAAATTTAAAATTTTGAGATAACAATAAATGCTAAAACCTGCGGTCTACTATCAGCTAATGATTTGCACAAAAGAAACAATCAAGTAATTAATTTCACTAAATTATAATTTAATAACTTAACAGTTTATATTTCGTAACAAGAATAAAATCTTCTTGTGTGCTGTTTGCTTCAGTTTACTGATTAGTCTTTTCATGTCAAGTAGGTGGAATCTACTTTTGAATCCAGGGCTTACTTAGCAATCGTGCTAACGCAGATGAATATTGATTCTTACAGGTTTACAGGTATGATTGATCAAGTATATATTAAAATACCTTTTAAGTGTCAGCAGTGTTTTATTTGCAATTTGAAAAGCTTAGTAATTAAGCTGCTGAACTCTAGACAACTCCTGTAAGGTAAAACCATTTGGCTTTCTTCAGTTTTTCAAGTAGACAAGTTCGAAAGTAAGTAACGACAGTACCACATGTTTGTGACTCTAAACAGTAGAATCTCAGTTACAAGTATTTCTAATTTAGTCTATGTAATTTGTAATGTTTATAATGATTGTTATTGTCAGTATTTATGCAATAGTATCTTATCTTTCCTGTGTAATTATTGACCGTCATTTTGTTTCTGCAAGATTCCTTACAACCTTTTATATTTTGGACAGTAAAAACCTTCGATTGTGTAAACAACAACCATCATGCCCTTCTATATGAGCTCATGGTTACCTATATTTTAATTTTCATATTAAATCCCTGAGGTTCTAATAACTTTTAGACTCAAAAAATCCATTCATATTCTAGTTATCTTGTTTAGTTTCATAACTACTTATTACCCATTTGACTTGGTGATATTTTTAGTAATTTCCAATTTGAGTCGTAACTCAAAATGCATCAACGTAATGTCGCTGTGAACTATGCAACAGATTTACATAAAAGTGTTCTTTAAGAAACGTTTGTCCCCTTCATAGTTTTACTATCAAAGAGTTATCAATTCTTAAGTGACTGGTAAACATGTATATTCTATTTGTTAAAAATTCACCCTGTCTAAATCTAGCTCCAGGTTATAAATATGTTGAGATTAGATTTTATAATCCTCCAACTTATTATATTATGCCATTTAATACTTATAACTTGTGAAGCCTTTGTATAAGAGATTTACCATTTACAAATTATAATTTTGTACAAAAGAAGTCATAGTTGTTTGGTGATTAGCATGAGTTGTCCCATAAGGTATTTGATCTCTTATCTATGGTAAGGATATAAACATTAATTTCTATTTATAAATAAAACCTATAACATTTATCTTAATCTATAAATAAGATGTGAATTATTGAATTTCTATCTTATTATAACAACCATGTTTAGAGGAGAGATATGCAACCAATCCAAATGCAAACTTGATATTGTAAAATAATAACATGATGTTTATAATGGAATGAGTATTATGCAATGAATGATTATCGAGCCTTAACAAAGGTTTAAGTGTCACCACGATATGTACCAACGTACCCAATAATGTTGATATTTCAACCTTACACTAGCAAATGATATGGTGCATATGATCAACGTTGTCATGGCAAATTATTGGAATTAATGATATAATTTTCTCCATGTTTCGATGATTAAATAATTGAAATTTTGTTTTACGCAGGCACTATAGGACATGACCCTCATTGCATGGTTTGATTTGCTTGATACGTGGTTGTTTCCTGTCCATGCATGGGGAATATAAAACATTGCCACAACCTAACCATTATCATTTTCGTTCCATAGTTTTCGTTGGCTCTTAGGGTTGCTTTGCTTGTCTCCCATGGCGGCTGTCGTTCCTCCTGGTTACAGTTGCCTTGTACCTTGAATCCATGTTGCTTTTTTTCTCCGGTGTGTGGTTTTGAATGCCATTTGTAGTGGCTGGGTTCTTACTTTGCAACAAGTGGAGTTGTATTTTTTTTGTTACCCTTGGCTCGTTGCCTGTGAAACCTTTCATCTGTTTCCTGCGTAGCTTAATGGCTGCTTCGGTTTCCTTTTCTTGTTCTCATGGCTCACCATTGTGTGAGATTCTTGAGGGTTGTTTTGGTTTTCAGTTGCACTGCCTGTAGGTGACGGTGCTTCGTAAAGCTGTTCGTTGTTCTCCTATTGACAGGTGATTATCAGACTTAGAAATTCTTTTACTTACTACAAGTATAAATACATTGTATTCATGATTTAATAATTAATTTGTTTCGCTGATAGTGGTCTTTCACCATCCTTGCAGATGCTCTCTACTGCAAACTTTAATGGCGGAGACAAAAGGCAGCCAACCAACTATTTCCATGGCTCGTGGTTTTTTTTTTGGGTAAGCCCCATTGTCCAAATGATGGATTTTCACTCAGCTAGTGTTAGGTTGGTCGTTGGACTCGCCCCGGGTTTTGGAAAACCATCCCTCATCTCGCCACGAGTTATGTTATTGGTTTAATGTTTTTACAGGCTGTTGTTAAAATACTTAAATCAAACCCTTGGTAGGGTAGAATCGATTTATATTGAGCACTGTACTTAGTCGAAGCTTTGGCTTTACGACCAGGTTTAAGTTTGTAAATTTTGTAATGACAGTACTGTCAGCAGACTTGTTTGGTTTAACAATGTTTTACATTACACTATGTGTAAAAAGTTAGGGTTTTACCCTTCTTGAATATAATGAAGTTTATACTCTGTTTGCGTACTCTGTAAGAGTTTATAAATAAAAACTTAAGGCTGATACTTACAACTGTAACTTAATTCTTGCTTGTTTGATTGGAAAATGGATTAGGGTTTGACTTGTAAAAACCCTTTGTGTTGATATAAATTATTCTTGTTATAATAATTATTTAGTTTTCTATTTGTCCTTAAAGGACTGTGAATAGATTATTATTTGTCCTTCAAAGGACTGTGAGCTTTTATATTAAATTGGTTATTAATAATTACATAATCTATGTAAATTTTAGTTTTAATATTTTGGTACTTGTAAATGTAATAATTTTTAAGGGTATTAACCCTGACATTTATTTCTATAGATGTATGTTGATAGTAAAAGAAAGGCACTGTTTCTCTTATAAATACATTTATACAAGTTAATCAGTATTGTAATTCATTTATGTGCATAACATTTTTAATTGGTTCTTTAAAAGTTTTAAAATAACTACCCTATGTTTAACCTAGGTTACTATAGTATTTTAAAAATACATATAGATTATGCTCAGAATATGAGCTAGGGTTTATTCCCTTTTAACTTTTATAGAGTATTATTTCCTGTGTTGTTATCTTGTAAATTTGATTACTGTCACACAATTTTCTTCAGTTTTCTTTTATGAATTATGAATTGATAAACATCACTGTTATTGTTAATAATATTATTATTTGTATTTATAATATTATTATCTATGTATAATCTATCCTCTTAAGTTTATGTTGGTATTTATTTGTATAATAAATAAGACTGAGAGCAGTCTATACCGTTTGTGTTTATTTAATAAAATTGTTTCTGTAGGCTTACTGAAAAAATATAAGAACTTTCCTACCTGTCAATATTCTTTACATCTATACTGTCTGTAAATGTATATGGACAGTTCTTATTAATATTAACTTAAACCTAAGTTACTACTGTCCTGTAGTTATTAATACTAAGAAAATAATACTGTAATATTTATCAAGTTCTTAATTAGAGTTCAGATATTTGCAGGAAGATTAGTTAGCACTAATGGAAAAGAGATAAACTATCTGTATTATTTTTACATCTTTTCTTAACATAAATGATAACTTTCAACTGATAATACTAGTTCTTCTATTTCATTATAAATGTATAGTTTATAGAAGCAGATGTTATATAGAAGAATGAGTTATATGCTTAAACATACTATTGTTAGTAAGTAAGATGATTCTTGTTTCATCTCTGATATTTTAAGTATTCAGTCTAGTTCTACCAATAACTCTATGAATAGATTAATAATCTTTTAATAATAATAACTATCTACTGAAAGAAAACATTCAATACTCAAAAAAACATAAATATTCTATTCATTCATATTCCTATCATACTTCATTCATTTAAACACACTACCTGTGCTAGAGTACGATCTGTATTACTCCAGATGGGGAAAAACATAGGTAGGATTTATCTTTCATCAAAGTACAGATTCAACCTTGGAACAACTAAGAGATTTTAACTTAACACTTTACAGCATAACATATAATCATTCATTATTTGTTCTCACACAAATATAAACTATAACACAGAAATTAAAAGATAATGGAACCTGTTTTTAAAGCTGGATGACAACAGCAATGGGAGGCCGTTCCTCCCTACCAACTCTTGGAGAGTACTCAAACAACGACTTCTCAGGACCCCCGATCCTGTTCTGGTCCCCTTGGCTAGAACTAGGTGGAGAAAACAACAAAGTAATAGTCCCAAGACTCAATACCAACTACTGCACTAAGATATTTCAACTGCCAAGCTTTACTAGATCACCTTCCCGCAGTTTACCCCTCAAACACCTTCCTCAAAATTTCCCTTCCCAATGAATTCCTTGAAGTGCATTCACCTGAATGATTCTTCTCTTGGAATGAGTAGCCTCAGCTCTCTACATTGGTTACTTTTATTAAGATTGCCTAGGTCTTTTTTGGGTTAGTTGTCATTAATTGAGCTACCTACTCTGATCCCACTTTCTTGGGAGATCATGACCCCAAATGTAGGGAGGTTTCCACCTGCAACATAGGAAGTGTTTGAGGATGCTGCCACTTGTCTTTTTTCTCTCCACCTAGTTCCCTCCACCAACTTGACCAGTACACTCTTTTTAATAGCTCTCCCAAGCTGTTGTCTCCACTTTTATTTATTTAAGATTAAATATTTAGAATTACATTCCACATCCTTGACTCTGCTGAGTCATGAGTTTCAACTTAGCATTAAATTTAACATAATTTCTTGGAATAAAATCAAAATAAGATAACATTATTTTTACAAAATTGGGGCATGTGACATACACACCCCCTTAGAATATAACATCGTCCTCGATGTTATTTATTCTTCATCCTCTGAAGTCCCCTGGAACAGAATTGGATATGCATCTCGCATTTTACTTTCCAATTCCCAGTTGTCTTCCTCTGGACTAAGGTGCTTCCATTGTACCTTCACCTGTCCAATGGTGTGGTTCCAAATTGTAATTTCCCTGCTCCCGAGGATACAGTCCGGTTCCACCAGAAATTCTCCTTTTGGTTCCGCCTTCTACTTCCACCATGGAATTCTGATATTTAGCTTGTCAGTTCTCTAAGGCTACGCTAATTATGGGCAGGCTCCTTGCTAGTTCCCCAATGATCATATCTTCCTGTATATTATGAATGTTGCTAACAGTCTTCTTCTGATTTGGACAGACTGAAGCATAGTGTGGGCCATTACATTCCCAACACTTGACAGGATCTTTACCCTCAAAATTCTTGGTAAAGTTTCCATGATTATTTGCAGTTTCCTTACCTTTAAAATTGTTCTGATTGTTGGGTGTACTATTCCTATTTCCTTGGAAATTCTTGTTATTAGAATAGTTTTTGGCCTTATTGTTCTTAAAATTTCTGTTAGGCACAAAATCCTTCTTCTTAGATTCAAACTGATTGTTATTTTTCTTATCCTTCCAGTTGGCCAAGATTTCTTTCTTTCGATTTTGCTCAAAACAAAAGTTAGCCTTCCTCATAGCTTCCTCCAGTGTCTTTGGGTTATCATATTCAATTCTATATTTAATATGATACGGTAGACAGCTAAGGAATCGTTGTACTTTTGGTTTCTCATCTACAAGGCAGGGTACATACCTAAGTAGACTTAAGAACTTGCTGTTCAGATCCTTCATTGTCATTGAGCCTAACTTCAGTTCATAAAACTTTTTAGCTCTTTCCTCGTAATACTACTCAGACAGGAATTTCTTTTTAAAATACCGCTTAAAGGTACTCCAGTTAACTTCATTCTCTTTTATACCCTTAACTCTCTTTAAGTCCTGTCACCATATGCCAGCTTTTCCTGAGAGGTTATATATAGCCATTCAACCTTTTAGCTGGTTAGAATAATTATATATTTGGAAGTACTTCTTCATCCTGGACAACCAGGATTCAGCTTCCTCCCCCTTCTTAGTCTCTCCATTAAAAGTTGGTGGTTTTATTTTTTTGAATTCCCCTGAAATTTCCTCATAAGGTTTGTATTTCCTCTTCTTGGCGTACAGATCATCATCACTACTGTCACTAGTAGTATGGTAATTTTGTCGTTCACCAAACACTTCAGACGATGAACTACTTTTAGTTTTTGTATGCTTCATCTTTTTAATTTTTCGTTGATGACTGGCATCTTCCGATTCTGACCTTCTACCCCTACCCTCAGTTTGAAAATTTTCAATTAGGATCTGATTTAGCTCTTCTTGAGCCGTCAGAATCCTTTCATTCTCTTGCTTTATAGACTCCATTTCAGTTTTTAAATCTTTTACAGTCTGTAACAGCTCTGAGGAATTTGTAGTTAAATCCTCTGGTATAGGATATCTGGGTAAATTTCCTATTTTTGTAGCTGGAGACTCCTCCTGTGCATATTCTTCCAACCTTTCCATACCTGCCAGTTAAACTTCAGAAAAAAAAAACAATTCTCCGTGGAATAAAATTTAAAATAAAATACATCAGCATAACAATTTAACTTACTGTTTTATGAAAGCTAGTTGAGCTTCATCAATGCCTAGTGTTTGAACCTTGTGCTCTGATACCACATGTCAAAACCCCAAATTTTCACAAAAAATTAAAATTTTGAGATAACAATAAATGCTAAAACCCACGGTATACTATCAGCTAACGGTTTGCATAAAAGAAACAGTCAAGTAATTAATTTCACTAAATTCTAATTTAATAACTCAACAGTTTATATTTCATAACAAGAATAAAATCTTCTTGTTTGTTGTTTGCTTCAGTTTACTGATTAGTCTTTTCATGTCAAGTAGGTGGAATCTACTTTTGAATCCAGGGCTTACTTAGCAATCGTGCTAACGCAGATGAATACTGATTCTTACAGGTTTACATGTATGATCGATTGAGTATATATTAAAAGATCTTTTATGTGTCAACAATATTTTATTTGCAATTTGAAAAGCTTAGTAATTAAGCTGCTAAACTCTAGACAACTCCTGTAAGGTAAAACCATTTGGCTTTCTTCAGTTTTTCAAGTAGACAAGTTCGGAAGTAAGTAACAACAATACCACATGTTCGCGACTCTAAACATTAGAATCTCAGTTACAAGTATTTCTACTTTAGTCTATGTAATTTGTAATGTTTATAATGATTGTTATTGTCATTATTTATGTAATAGTATCTTATCTTGCTTGTGTAATTATTGACCCTCATTTTGTTTCTGCAAGATGCCTTACAGCCTGTTATCTTTTGGACAGTAAAAAACTTCGATTGTGTAAACAACAACCATCATGCCCTTCTATATGAGCTCATGGTTACCTATATTTTAATTTTCATATTAAATCCTTGAGGTTCTAATAACTTTTAGACTCAAAAAATCCATTCCTATTCTAGTTATCTTGTTTAGTTTCATAACTACTTATTACCCATTTGACCTGGTGAATCTTTTAGTAATTTCCAATTTGAGTCGTAACTCAAAATTCATCAACATAATGTCTCTGTGAACTGCGCAACAGATTTACATAAAAGTGTTCTTTAAGAAACGTTTGTCCCCTTCATAGTTTTACTATCAAAGAGTTTTCAATTCTTAAGTGACTGGTAAACATGCATAATCTATTTGTTAAAAAGTCACTCTGTCTAAATCTAGCTCTAGGTTATAAATATGTTAAGATTAGAGTTTATAATCCTCCAACTTATTATATTATGCCATTTAATAGTTATAACTTGTGAAGCCTTTCTATAAGAGATTTACCATTTATAAATTATAATTTTGTACACAAGAAGTCATAGTTGTTTGGTGATTAGCATGAGTTGTCCCATAAGGTATTTGATCTCTTATCTATGGTAAGGATATAAAAATTAATTTCTATTTATAAATAAAACCTATAACATTTATCTTAATCTATAAATAAGATATGAATTATTGAATTTCTATCTTATTATAACAACCATGTTTAGAGGAGAGATATGCAACCGATCCAAATGCAAACTTGATGTTGTAAAATAATAACATGATGTTTATAATGGAATGAGTATTATGCAATGAATGATTATCGGGCCTTAACAAAGGTTTAAGTGTCACCATGATGTATCAACGTACCCAATAATGTTGATATTTTAACCTTACACTAGCAAATGATATGGTGCATATGATCAACGTTGTCATGGCAAATTATTGGGATTAATGATATAGTTTTCTCCATGTTTCTATGATTAAATAATTGAAATTTTGTTTTACGTAGGCACTATAGGACACGACCCTCATTGCATGGTTTGATTTTCTTGCTACGTGGTCATTTCCTGTCCACGCATGGGGGATATAAAACATTGCCACAACCTAAGCATTATCATTTCTAGTTCCGCAGTTTTCGCTGGCTCTTAGGGTTTCTTTGCTTGTTTCCCATGGAAACCGTTGTTCCTGCTGGTTACAGTTGCCTTGTGCCTTGACTCCATGTTGCTTTTGTTCTCCGATGTTGTTTTGAATGCCATTTGTAGTGGCTGGGTTCTTACTTTGCAACAAGTGGAGTTGTATTTTTTTTGTTACCCTTGGCTCACTGCCTGTGAAACTTTTCATCTGTTGCCTGCGTAGATTAATGGCTGCTTCGGTTTCCTTCTCTTGTTCTCGTGGCTTGCCATTGTGTGAGATTCTTGAGGGTTGTTTGGGTTTTCAATTGCACCGCTTGCAGGTGACAGTGCTTCGTGAAGCTGTTCGTTGTTCTCCTATTGACAGGTGATTATTAGACTTAGAAATTCTTTTACTTACTACAAGTATAAATACATTGTATTCACGATTTAATAAGTAATTTGTTTCGCTGACAGTGGTCTTTCACCATCCTTGCATGTGCTCTCTATTGCAAACTTTAATGGCAGAGACAAAAGGAAGCCAACCAACTATTGTCGTGGCTCGTGGTTTGTTTTTGGGTAAGCCTCGTGGTCCAAATGATGGATTTTCACTCTGCTAGTGTTAGGGTGGTTGTTGGACTCGCCCAGGGTTTTGGAAAACCCTCCCTCGTCTCGCCACGAGTTATGTTATTGTTTTAATGTTTTTATAGGCTGTTGTTAAAATACTTAAATCAAACCCTTTCTAGGGTAGACTCGATTTATATTGAGCACTGTACTTAGTCGAAGCTTTGGCTTTACGGCTGGGTTTAAGTTTGTAAATTTTGTAATGACAGTACTGTCAGTAGACTTGTTTGGTTTAACAATGTTTTGCATTACACTTTGTGTAAAAAGTTAGGGTTTTACCCTTCTTGAATGTAATGAAGTTTATACTCTATTTGCGTACTCTATAAGAGTTTATAAATAAAAACTTAAGGCTGATACTTACAGCCGTAACTTAATTCTTGCTTGTTTGATTGGAAAATGGATTAGGGTTTGACTTGTAAAAACCCTTTGTGTTGATATAAATTATTCTTGTTATAATAATTATTTAGTTTTCTATTTGTCCTTAAAGGACTGTGAATATATTATTATTTGTCCTTAAAGGATTGTGAATATAATATTATTTGTCCTTCAAAGGACTGTGAGCAATTATATTTAACTGGTTATTGATAATTACATAATCTATGCAAATTTTAGTTTTAATATTTTGGTACTTGTAAATGTAATAATTTTTAAGGGTATTAACCCTGGCATTTATTTCTATAGATGTATGTTGATAGTAAAAGAAAGGCATTGTTTCTCTTATAAATACATTTATACAAGTTAATTAGTATTGTAATTCATTTCTGTGCATAACATTTTTAATTGGTTCTTTAATAGTTTTAAAAGAAATACCCTATGTTTAACCTAGGTTACTACAGTATTTTAAAAATACATATAGATTACGCTTAGAATATGAGCTAAGGTTTATTCCCTTTTAACTTTTATAGAGTATTATTTCCTGTGTTGATATCTTGTAAATTTGATTACCGTCACACAGTTTTCTTCAGTTTTCTTTTATGAATTATTAATTTATAAACATCACTGTTATTGTTAATAATATTATTATTTGTATTTATAATATTATTATCTATGGGTGCTCGCACGAAGTTGGTTCCACTTTTTGGTGCCACTTAGGAAATCAGAAACGCACTTCCGAAGTGTAAATCAAGAACGCATATGCGTTATTGATGGTACGTTCAGAATAACCCGAGCCCAAACACAAGGTTAAGGTTCGTGGAAATCTATATCACACATCCTATATATCGCATTCACGTTTTGTAATGTTAAATATCGCATATGCGATATGTAACATTACAAAACGCATATGCGATATATCGCATATGCGATATGTAAAATTTCAAAACGCATATGCAATATATCGCAAGTGCGATATGCAAAATTTAGAAAACGATTACATTTTCATCATTTGTGGAGGTCCTCTCCTTTGTCAATGAATTTCATAATCAATTGTTGCTCAAAGGGCCTATTTTGTGTGTTATTAACACCTAGTGCATGAGAGAATAATACTTGTTTGTATATCCCTATAGATAATTTTCCAATTCATTTATAAAAAAAATAAGTCCATGATACTTCTTAATGTTGGTTGATGGGGGATAATGTCTCCCTTCCAACAGATATCTTCCCAACAATGTCAACTATTTTTTTATGGGAAATATATTTAGATACCTTTTACTACGTTAGGCAATGTATTCATCAATGTAAATATCCCTCTCT